>JABXJD010000004.1:4137500-4522500 GCA_013375575.1 Percina caprodes | reverse complement strand
CCATAGCTGAGATTGCATCCAAGTATTTCAAAGTAATACATTTTTATCAGTACAGCCAGAGCATTTTAATGCTTAGGTGAAATTGTTTTTTCAATAAAAAGAGAAATGAGAGACTAAATGTCATCTGCCTAGTTTGTAGGATGTTCTGCAGTTCTGCGGCATACTCTGCATTTACAAAGAAATTGTATCCAAAAGAAAAAAAGAAAGAAATGTGTTCCAGGCCACCCTGAAGAAATCTGAATTTGTATTTTAGTTTGTTAAAAATCTACCTGATAAATGGCTGTAGCACACACATACACACCATTGATCACACACACATCACCTTGCAGCATGCCGACCACTTCAGCAGGCTGCACTTTCTCTTTCGCACACACACACACAACCCATTGAAATCCAACAATAGATGGGCAGAAAAGAGAGAGCAATCGTGCAACAGAGAGATAGAGTGGAGAGAGTCCAGAAAAAAATGGTTGAGATATTGTGTGAGAGAGACAGAAAAAAGGTAGATGGAGAATAGACAGCATTGGCAAAGGCAGGACATAGAATGTCTTAAGGCTGGGCCAGGAGCCACTACTAGTTGAAAGGTTGATTGGTGTCCGTCCCTTTAACTTTCACTGCTGTTCTCCTTCCCACTTGCTGCCGCTCACTTTTTTTCCCCATCTCATCCCTGCACCTCTGTCTGCCTCCAACCCCCATTTCACCCTCCTTTCTCAATCCTTCTGTAAAAAAGGTACCTAGAATTCACTGGGCTTGATCTGTGCACAGACTGTGCATGTATAAGGATCAAGAATCTCATTCAAATTCACCATTACCTGCTCCTTCACAAGAGAGCGGCCAATTAGCCGACAGCATGATCAAACAGTAGGCACAACTCCCCTCTGGGTAATATTGAGTATGTTCCCGAACCTGACCGGCACAGTGTGGCAGATGGGTGGAGTTTCCAGTCAATTTAAAACCAACAAATTAAAACGGCACATGCAGCTTGTGTTGACCTGAATCCATCTGTATCAAGAAAACAAAACCGCACTTGTACAAACAACATAAAAACAATGAAAACTGGTAATAATTTCCCATACGTGTGTGTGTGTGTGTGTGTGTGTGTGTGTGTGTGTGTGTGTGTGTGTGTGTGTGTGTGTGTGTGTGTGTGTGTGTGTGTGTGTGTGAGAGAAGTGAGTCTCTGGTGCCTAATCTATGGGCTTAGGGAGTTTCATGACCCTTTGTTAGTGTTTACCAATGCAAGCATTACATTGATGTATAAGCCATGGATTTGTGTTTAAATGCATTATATTCTATTTGTTGGGAGAGTATGTACATGCAGATGTATTTTCTCATAAATGTGTGCCATGGCTTTTTCAGCCAAGTCACCCACCAGGCGACCTATTTTCTGCCTCTCCAAATCCCACACCACAACCCCTCTGTTTACTGTGGATGTATCCCTTATGCCTTGTCCCATATCCCATAATCCTTTGCCCCTGTTCCAAGAACCCATGTCCGGCTATTGTACGCCTCACCTGTTCTACATTGCCAATTGTCCACAACAACCTCTTATCTCCCTTCATTTTTGGCCAACTTTTGTCCTTGTTTTTTCTTCCTATTCGTTTCTTTGGTTTGCTCCACTCTCTACTAGCATTCTCTCCCTACATTCACCCTTATTCTTTTCCACACTTTCTACCCATTTTCACCTCACCATAAATTAATTTCTCCATTTCTCCATCCTCAAAATTCTGTGATTTCTCTGAATAAAATGATATCCCTTTTCTGTGATATTTTCCATATGTTTTCCTGTCTCTTTCCTAATGGGTTAATGCAGGGGGGACCCAACCTCATTGAAGATGGAAAACAGAGAGAACGTCCTGCTCTCCTTCTCTGCCACTCGTCTTCCATCACACTTTCATATCTCCTTAAATGCCTGATCTTGCCTGGGCAGGAGGGCTGCTGTCTTCCTTGAATCCTTGTCGAGCTGATTCCAATAACTTTTCATTTCCCTCCTGCTCCTGCGAACCGCCCTGGGTTTGCCCTGTGCTCTTACACACAACTGCACACACTGTCGTGCACATGCCTGGGCTTGTAATCTAAAATTTGGTCTGCTAGTTCCTTGTTTTCAATTTCTTGTTTTCCAATCTGTGTCTGTGTGGCCACTGTTTCATTGTAACTGTCTCTTTCCAGACTTGACTCTCACACTCAGAGCAATTCGTGAATAAATTTGCTTCCGACTATGACTAACATATGTTAAATTAACATGATGTAATGTAATTGTTTTGAGCATTAAATTTGTTATGAAGACTGGAAGTCTTGCTGTTTAATGCTATACACAAGATCCTAAAAGGTAATTTTGGATACAAGATTCCAAGAAATGGCAGATAGTGTGTCCATCAGTAGCAAAAGTCCTTAAGTACAGCACCAACCTGCAACCTGCCTACTCAATGCACATCACTCCAGACAATGGCCTGGGTAGAATTGCAAAAACTGTGAACATACAATTTCAAAGTCTAAAGTACCACATTTAAAAATGTATATCAAGTTCTGAAGGGCACTTGAGGCACTCACACCCCCCGTAGCACCCTACAGCAGGCTCCCAGGATGGGAGGTTTGTTGCTAACAATAACTAACCCAGCATGCTGGACCAGGATTCCAATCCCTGGTCCAACACCCCACCCATCACACTGCCTGTGGATTAGACAGCCAGGAAGGCCTAGCTCGTTTGCTGCCAGCCAGCCAGCAATAGCTCAGCTTCATCCAGCCCTGGAAACATGGCAGATGGCGGTAGGAGAGAACAGAAGAGAAGACACTGTGTGCGTGTGTATCTATGTATGTGAGGCAAACATAGACAGGTAGAATGAAAGAGAAGAAAGCGGGAGTGTGGTGCCACATGCTTGCTTGTCTATGATACCGTCCTCCATGACCTCTAAGCTAGAGCTAAACAAATGGTATAATATCTTTGCTGAATCCAAACTAGCCCAAATAGAAGCAGATCAATAAATGGTCCACAAAATTGAGCTGTTTTTTATTTTACATCTGAAAATGTAAGTAAGTGTGTGACTGTGTGTCTCTCCAGACACTGTCCACCACTGTGCACTGTGTGTGGGTGACCAATTATTCTTTTTAATTCAGGGATCCTATGGGTTTTCATCACGGACAAATAGAGGTTCAGCTCTTCCCTGAATGGACAGTTGATTAGTTCCATCAAATTGATGGATCATTGATAAAAAGCTTCAAACTTCTAAAACTGGCTTCTCTAGAAAATGGTTTATGTAACTCAGTTACCTAATGTAGTAGTGCTCAGTAAAAGAAAGTTTCTACAGACATCATATAGATTTACCAATACATCTCCCAGCACACAAGGAAGACAATCTTTGTATGTTTCTAATATGCCAAAATTTAATAAAATCAAATATGTTTTTAAAATCTTGTATGAAACTTATGAGCCAGCTTTATAGGTATAGTAAAGGCAAAATGGCAAACCAGACAAATACTAGAGCACAGTACCGGGCATTCTAAGCAAAGTACAGCCCCCATTCACTGGAAAGTGCAGTGCAAAAACTCCAAGGTAAGATGTCATCATAAAAAAACCTGAGGAGCTCCAGGACGTCTACTTTAATGATTTATTTTGTATTTACCCCTCTGCACACTGTTTCATAATGCAGGACTCACCTCGGATGATTGACAGCTTGGCAGTTACAGTAATCTCGGCCTCGCTGTTCTCAGCAACACATTCGTAGATGTTCTCGTCACGTGGGGCTCGAAGAGGCTGGATTCGGAGTACGGCGCCGGCACCCTCGTCAAACTCAATGGTCTGTAAGGTAGAAGAAAAAATATGGTTAGGTGAGACAGGAAAGGTGTGATGTTTCAATTATGGACTTGGTCCTCATAAATACAGAACTATAAGGAAACAAAGTCTCTCTACACACACAAAATCCCGGCCTAATTTCTTTGTGTGTGATGCGCTCGCTTTTCTGTGTTTTCATCTCTTGTTTTGATCTGTATTTATGCCCTTTGTTCTCTGTAAAGCCCATTGTTTTGAACCTTGGTAAAAGCGCTTCTTAAAAATAAAATGAGACAACACTCAATCAATCACGTAACATGTGCTGACAATACTGAGAAGAACAAAAGGTAAATGATAAAATAAAAAAGCCTCACTATCTTGACATGATTCCATTTAAGAAGAGCTACATAAACATTAACACCCTTTATGTTTGAATAATCTAAGTATAATTTATGGGTCAAAATCAGAAATGATAAAGGATACTCACATTACCAACATGAGAAATTAATTTAAAAAAGTAGAAAGTGTTCTTTTTGTCAATTCTGTATAGAGGTCAGCACTAAAAGCCAGTCCAGAAGCAGAGTATGAGGGCGTGCCATGCTAGCAGCTAGGCAAGCATTATAATGTGTGTTACAAAATAATTAGTAACATGAACAGTGTTTTCTGTTGGAGATGGTAAGTCCCTTTGGGGTGGACTTTGGGCTTTTTCACTGTGTAGACCTATTACATGCACAAAAAAAGATAGCAATAAAAGAAAGGGAAAAGAGGAAAAAATGTCAGTGGGTGGCGTTGACAGTAGGACAGTTTTTGCGATAGTAGTTACAGAAACTGGCAATTGTCCAACATCTGAAGAGCGACAGGTTAGATCTCTCTGAAAACCAAATCAACGACCAGAAGTAGAACCTCAAGACTCAAGTAAATGATTACAATTCCTCCTTTTAACATAGCCAGTCATTTCCCAAGATAACCTCTATCAATCTAATTCTGAATAGATGAAATGTTCGAGAAGATGTTCTGTCTGTCTGCTAGTCCCACAGCAAACCTACTCTTTCAACATTCATCATTCCTCAGAGGACCTTACACCATCTTGATGAAGGTTTCACTGCTGAGATCCTTGAGCAAAACATGCCTTTGAGATATAGGTACAAGTCTCCACTAATTCTGCTGTTCCACGGCTGCACATCTCAGGGCTGAGTGGCTAATTAGGCTAAAAACACTGCAGAACATGGCATCATGATCAATATCAAAGCAGCTGTCTACAGGGTAGAACAGTGGGGGAAAAAAATCATAACTTCAAAAACCTTATACAATCTTTTTATTTAATGCTAAACGGAGGAAGAGATGCGTTCATTCTGGCGGGCTCCTCAACACCCTTGGCTTTGTTTCCCACTTAACATGCAGAAGAAGAGAACGTACAAACACAGCTTGTCTTTTTATTTTGTCCTCCAGTGAGATGTTGCTTCTCCCCCTGTTGATTATGTTGTCATTTTTTGCTTTTTAGCCCCTCCCTGTGATGGTCTTCATGCTGCAGTGTGTGCAGTGTCTATCTCTGTGCACTGCCGTTGTTAACGAAAGCAACTTTTTAATTAAGAGACACTGAACATCAATCAAGACATTCAGAGATGCCATCTGGGACGCCTGCCGAGAACTGAACAACAAACATCATGAATAACGCACAGACGGACGCATTCACACAGACAGGGCCAAATGCAGAAAAAGAACCAGCACTGGAAACAAAAATGTGACAACAGAGACAGTCAGTCAAGTGCAAAGAGGACAGAGAGGGAGAAATGGGAGAGCTCCCCATTGCGTTACTGGGCAACCGTAGCCAATGGTGGACCTGGACATTGCTCAGAGGTTAGAAAGGCCAGTTCATGAAAGCATTGGTAGTTGTTGTCCAGAGCTATTTGTGAAAAGAAAAAAAACAAGTTTTCTAAGACTGTGTGGGAATCCAACTGCAACAGGAGACGGCCCATGTAATGTCAAAGTGGTGCAGGGCAGTGTTGAAAAGAATGTATGGGCAGATAAAGGTTAAAAAGAGTCTTTTGTCTTAAGGTGCATGACATTTACAGGACAGTAACAATAAAGTTGCCCTCCTCACCCCTAGAGTGCAGCAGTGAGCAGCAGGGCTCATTAACTCACCTCTATACGCTGGGAATTGACCTTCTTGCCTTTCTTGCTCCAGCTAACCCTTGGCTTTGGTTCTCCTGTTGCCTGGCACACAAAAGAGACCACACCCCCTGAGACGCCAATCTGGTCGACAGGAACTTGAGTGAACCGTGGTGATGCTAGGGAAGACAAGGAAGGGCAGAAAGGGAGAAAGACATTAGCACAAGCCACGATACACACTGGACGTTAACTCAGTTCCTTTCAAAAAAGACTAGCCTATTTCCACACACACGCACATCTCAATAATGTCACACAATCCGACACTTTCCACTCCCGAACGCCTTCTGTATCTTATTCTCACGTCATACCACACACACACACACACACACACACACACACACACACACACATCTTCTGCAGCAGAGCTAAGTAGATAGCTTAGATAAGTAATGGGAGATAGCCAGTTTGAGATTTGGAGAGACACAAAATAAATAACTAGACAGTCAGTCCAAATAGATAGACAAACAAACAGATAGCTCGCCATATATCCATGGTGATCTATCTACATTAAATCAAGTGTTCTAACTGTGGGACACTTGGGATTTGACCACTGAACTTGAACAGGGCAGCCTATTTAAACACGTGGCCCTGTCGTCATCCTGAATCACCCCATGCAGAACACAGTGGGTTGAATTAAAGAGCTGTGCCTTTCCTTATCTATTACCCCAATTCTGTGTTGTGTAAGTCAGTGTGTAAATCACAGTGCTGTGAATTTTTATGTTGATTTTTGGCCAAGGTGCTGATGATTAGTAGCTCATCTAGCTATCTCTCCATAAGGAAAATGGGTTGTCTGGATACAACCAGTACAGTAGCAAACCCTGAGAAAATAGCATTAAGAAAATGAGGCAGTAAATGTGGGTTTTTGTTTTTATTTGACATTGTATACATTTTTTTAAAGTGAGACTGATTCCTGGAGGATAGAGTATAGCATTGACAAAGCCACAATCCAAGGTTCAATTCTCACTTGGACCACACATAGTAACAATGTATGTGCTCATAGTACTGAGACTCTGGTTAAACTGTCCATCTACAGTTAGTAATGGTGGTGCTTTTGGTGCTTTTTGCTCATGCCTTGCAGTAGGTTCAAGACAACAAGTCAGATAAAAAGAGAGAAAGAGAAAAAAAAAACAGTCTCCTGGGGAACTTGTTAAATCTGAATCATACAGATATGTGGGGATGATCAAACGGCCAGTGCATAACATCAAATTAATAATTAAGGGACCATGGGCCGACACCAGTCTCCAGGCGCTAATAAACACAAACGAAGGAGAGTATTTGCATTCGTCAATAAGGAGAAATAGAGAGCGGATATTTAAGAAAGAATGAGGCAAAAATAGTGTGCTGCTTCAGGAAAGCGGAGGCACCACATGCAAAGTTCATATCACCGCCCCCAACTAATAACCTAAATATGTCTCACGCAAATAATGCACACAATGATAAAAGCAGTGGAGTTTAACTAGTTGTTGGTGGCTAGTTAATCTTAAAAGCAGTTTTCACAATTTCCTCAACCATCTGGGTATTTTTCAAGTGGAAGAGGCTCTGTATAAGATGAGTGGTTATGCACATCATAACAAATACCAGAATGTGTTCCTGCCCTGCATACGAGTGTGTGAGACACACTTAACCTTGATTTTACAAGCTTAGATGTCTGGGAATGCAAGATTATCGCTGAAAGCAAGAATATGTGCTCATTAGGATGTTCATGGTCAAATGATTAAAAAAAAATGCGTTCCATTAAAAACTATTATGATTCCTTTTTCTTCACACTGTGGTCAGCAGCCTTGACTGCAGAAGACCAGAGCTGCTCTTATCTTGCTTTGATTTTTGTCTACTTTTTGTCTTCTTTTTTCTTGGGTAATATGGAGAACATTACTCAAGGGGTAGAGCGTGACACTAACTACACTGCCAAGATTAAAAGGTGTAATTCCAACTGTGCATGTAAGATTTTAGAATTAACGTGCTGAATTAAATTTTCATATATGATAAAACATCATTCTGACAGACTGTGAGTGTTGCACATTGACAGACAACATGCTGAGTTAAATAAACCAGCCGAAGGGCATGGATGAAACTCTTCAACTTTTATAAGAAGTAAAGGGCTGGATTGCTGGCAATCATTTTAATGTAGGAAATATTGATTCCTGGCCTTCTGATGGTCAAATGAAACTGTATTGATTGTTACAGCCTTCAAGAAATATCTTAGCCCTCTTTAAAACTAACTTTTTCATAACTGAATATGTAGGAAGATTTCTGCAACCTGACAATCGTCGTTCAATCTCTCAAATCAAGGAAAATCTCCTACAAATAAGTATTACTAATTTATAATGTAAGCAAATATTTAAGAGAGGACGGTTTTGATAATGTGTGGAGTGTGGCAGAAGGAGAGGCTGCTCCTAGTATGTTTATCTTGTATCCACATATATGCATTTACATGGTAGACAATTTAATTTGCAGCACATGACTTAATTGTTGCACAATTGTAACTTTGTAATCTTCCAAACAAGTCCAAAACTGGAGCATTAGATGAAGAGGTGTTCTCTCTGCATCAGTTGTCATGAATCATTAACAAAACCAACATTCTAATAATTTTATAGATGTTAAAGAGTACCTAGCAAATCAAAGACAAAAAGTCTCAAATAAATCACTAATGACTACTGTATATGTAACAAGATTGTGTGTGTGTGTATATGTTATTATATATATATATATATATATATATATATACATATACATATATATATATATATATACACATATATATATATATATATACATACATATACATACATATATACATATATACATATATACACACATACACATATATATATATACATATATACACACATACACATATATATATATACATATATACACACATATATATATATATATATATATATATACATATATACATATACACACACACACACACACACACACACACACACACACACGGTGGAGGTTGTGGGATGATTTGAGCACTGCAGCCTTCTACAGCTTCAAGGAGTAGGCCTACCTTATTTGTTTGGTGCATACAATGATCCGTTTTGTTATTTTACAATCTCAATTTCCATTCTGAAACTACACAACACAGCTCATCCGCATTTGACCTCCCATTACAATGTGCCCTTTGTCGAGACAGAAGAGGGATTTACACAGAGCAGGCCTGTGGCAGTGGCTGTGCAGAAGGCCAGCACTCTTTGATTAGTTTTCCCCTGGACGACTCGACATTTCCACCCTCTCTTCATAGGATGAGACAGATGTAGAAAAAATGTGCCTGGCCCACAACTTCTGATAGATTCAGGATATTCTCAGGATGTACTGAATGATATATATATATATATATATATATATATATATATATATATATATATATATATATATATATATATATATATATATATATATATATATATATATATATATATATATATATATATATAAAAATATAAAACATTAATCTCAGGAAGGTTTGAAATTAAAAAGAATGACACAGCAGGGGTTGAGAGGAGGAGGTCGGCAGGAAGATGTGGTGAGATCAGTGGTAAAGAGACAGTTGGAAGAGGTAAGGAGGTGACAGGAGGTCCAAGGACTAGAGGAGATGATGTGAAGGGGGAAGGCAGGACAGAAAGTGTCACCATCAAAAAATTAACTTTTAAAAACTTTTCTCCCTTCTGCTGCATCAAGCTTCACAACGCCAACATCTCCCTACAGTAGAGGATTCTCACTTATACCTGCCAAACTACTTCATTCTACCTGGTTGCATTTTGAAAATGATGGTCGTAAACTGATACACTACACTATCTGTGGTGTCCTGCGCTGCTCCCTTGAACTATATGTGACGCCCAGCTCAGCAGATATTTATGACACTGTGTAGTGTGGACTAATCACATACACCATGAGCATAACCAAACGGATTTCAAGACCCAAGTCTATGCTCTTGTCTAAAGCAACATTTATTAACCATGAGATGAAGAGTTAGCGAGTCTCACTAAATTTTCAAAGTGACTTTCTAGATTTTTCTTTCTCCAAAATACAGCTGAGAAAGTCTAACATAGCTATTAACCAAGCTGTGAGGCAACACTTACTGCTGAACAGAGGCAGATGCAATGCTACAGTAGAAACTGAGAAGCTGGCTTGTAAAGTAGAGACAGTAGCAGTTTGTTTGTGAGAGATATCCCTTTTTATATAAAGGAACATACATCATCAGTACAGTTTCAGTTCAGCTTTCTCTCTCTCTCTCTCATCTATTTTTGCTTTTTTGTTTTTCACTATTCAGGTAGTTTAACTGTTTAACATGATTTGAACGTCATTTGCATAATTTAACTTCAGATTGGGTAAAGGGTAGAGATTGTGGCTGTGGACTCATGAATGTCTACTTTAGTGCAATTACTACAAGTATGCGTTGTATGGTTGTTTGAACTCTAATGAGCGTAATTAACCTTTTTTTTTTTTCCTTGGGTGTGTGACTCTGGTCTTCTGTTGCCACTTACCGTTGACTTTGAGCCTTTTTTTGGGGATTAGAACCTTGGTAACTGCTGGGTAGAACGTGTTGAGTGGTGTAGGAGATTAAAGTGCTTTAAGAAATTTCCAATAATGAGTGATGACCATGCCATACTATGAAGAGATAAGAGGTTTATTCATAAGGTTTCATGCATTGCGTGGGTTCAGTATCTACATCATGGACACAAGAAGTTGGTGCACACTGGCTCTTGTGGGCAATCAAACGTGGGACTTTCCTGTTTTTTTTTCTCTTTAATGTTTAAATGTGGAGAATAAACATTAATATATAATATTCATGTGATATGTCAGTCCCTGCTACAATCAACTAAAGCTACCTTTACGATAGAAGATGACGGTATCCCCTTCATCTCAGTTCAGTGGTATATTTGCTTAAAACTAAAACTTCTGGAAGATTTCCAATGAAACCTGTTGCTTTCCTATTTGGAAAATGTATCCTACAACCACTCCCTCTACACATTAGGTGTGGTAAAGCAACTTTGTGAAATACAACAATCTAGTTGATTTCTTGAAATAAGTCACTTTCAGTTATATAACTACTAATATTAATATGCTTTTACATTAGTGTAGTGTTGAAGCTTGGAACCTTCTTGGTTTGCAGTATTCGTATTGTAAGCTCAAGCTAATTGTTGTTTTGACATTACAATAAAATGCTACAATTAGCACCTTTAATCATCGGGCATCTTTAGGGTTAGAAAAATTGTTATAGTAAGTCAAAGATGTACAATTTATTGTGAAAAATTTCAAATGTATTCCCATAATATGCTTTAGAATGTCTGAATATACGAGTGTTACCCAGAGCACAGAGCTTTTGACAATTGATCCCACTGGTGCTACCAATTCTAAAAATGAACACTTTTTTGCTGTAAGGTACCTTGTATAAAAGTCTCCACCCAACGGTGTGTGTTATGTTACCAGAGATGACATTGAAAGGGCATTGCACCCGCAATGGCCATTTGTCTCTTCCACCTAAGTATCTCTCTATTCCCCAAGCTTCCCTCAGACAGACTGAGGTACGGCACTGCCCAGATAAGCACACAAGACCTGTCTTTATCTGCCTGGCAGGGGGACATGGCCTGGGCTAAAATAACCAGCAATGGGGGCTATCTTCACAAGGTCCAGAGAATAAAAAAGATCCTAGCAAACACGGCTGGCTAGCAGGAAGGCGAAAAAAACTCACACTGTGCACACAGACGCTTGTTTAGCTAAGACAGCTACCACCTGCTACTGTCCGCTACCTCTGTTGGACCTGATAAGACCGAATACACCAGCACTTTGATTATAAAGTGGTGGAGTGTGGGAGGTGGGTATGTGACTATGAGACAGCTCCATTTACACTTATTTTCTGTTGTCGTTTGGTAGAGGGGGCGTAAGAGGAGGGAGGGGAGTGGCTTTATGACTAATACAGTAATTGATGGAGAAAAGCTTCTTGGGTCATAAATAGGAGCCATTATCTGCTGAATTAGCAAAGTGGGAGACAAAATGACTCACTGCCATTCAGTGATTTGCAGAGAAAGGCAGAGCATTGGGAAAATGGCACTATCCATCTTGCTACAAATAGGTATATTTCACAGCACATAGATACATTTTTTTTTCTAGCAATGTCTGAAAAAAACATTTGGTACAATTAGTGGTACTACTCCAAGCAAACTACTTCCAATTTCTCATGCCATTCATGCGGAAGTCTGAAAAGACGGTATGGTCAGGATGAGGATGCAATGAGAATCAATTTACTTTTTTGTAACTGTTGTACTCATAGTTGCTCTTGATACAAGCAACAAGTCTAAAAGTGTGTTAACACATCTTTCCAGTTCCTGCCACATTAACTCAACAGACACTCTGCTTTCTGTATACAGTATACTAAAGAATATACTTTGGTCTTAAATAGTATGTTACCAAAGTAGATGGAGCAACATAAATGACTGTGTGTTACTAATTTAAAATTGATTTACTAGTTAATCCTGGCTGAGATTAAACTTAATTTTCTTATAAGACAAACAGAAGACACATGACAAACACACATGCACTGCCAAGACTGACTGCTTGGGATAAACAACAACCAATGACTAGAAAATAGAGCAATTTAGCATCCAAAATCCTCAAAACCTTCTTAGTCTTCAAAGTCTAACTTAAACTTTAGAACATTTCTACTCACTTAAATGATTTACTTTAAGAATAAAAAAAAACTTTCTAAAAGGTGTTCAGCTGTAAAAGACCAAGTCAAATAGACTATACACAGCCACGTGGACCTCTGAGATGTATAGAGATTTAACCAGCTTGCAGCATCTGCCTAACTGCTATCGAGACGACAACGCAAGATGCAAAGCTGCAAGAGCTGCCTGTCAGTCAATCCTGGATCTGATTTATCCCCATCAGCCTTTATCAGCACATAAAACACACACCAACACACACACACACTTCTACAGATGAAGGGATGACAGACAGATAGATAGAAAGATACATTGATTCAACCAAATGGGCATTCATGTGGAAGGATTAACCAGCGCACCAACAACCAAACATACAAACAGACACAATCACAATCACACACCCCTCCAGGCCTTCACAACCAAGCCACATCAATCAGGACCAATTCTCACAGGCTGCCTGGGCAAGCGCCATTGCTATGGAAACCAAGCCTTTGCTCTAAAGCAGTCTTGCTTTGTCTTGTCTGGAGGTTGTCACACGCAATCACTGCCAACAAAGACCAGCAGACTGCTGCAAAAACTTGAACCGGTCGAGAAAAAGAAGAGAGAAAAAAGTTGGTCAGTCTTTTGCCAATTTTCTTATAGGAAAATTGTGAGTAAAAATGGACAACTATGGCGGCATCAACATATTCCAACGGGACTAACAATATTTTTGTGGTTTAGTCAACCATGTGGTGTCTAATAGGAGATCATCTATCATGTAACTAATTTTGTCAAAAGGCAGTACATTTCCATGAAATAGTACCAGCTAAACCTGGTAGTAGTAGCGCTTGTCAAAATCTGTAGTGCCTATTATGAAACAAAAGTAGCAAAACACTTAACATAGTGCCACTGAAGCGGAAAACCATGTAACACTGTGATTGCACAGGTGAGCTGTGAATTTCTGAAACTGCTTGAATGTTTGTTTGAAATAAGCATGTTCTGCCAGTCAGGATAACAAAATGTATGTCTAAACTAATCTCAGCTATAGCCATATTCCACAGGGCATGTTTGGGTCAGGCTCCATTCCTATGTAACCGTTACCATGGCTTTGCAAGCTTAAGGGTTAATGAAACAGTGGCTTTTCCAATTAAAATATGAGAAAGAAAGGCTAATTGGGATTTGAACTTGGGGCAGCTGGGGTGCCAAGCAGTTGGGAATATAATAATTCTCAAAGCAAGTTTGTACTGCCTGGACTGTGAATGCAGTTCACACAGTGGAAAATTGTCCATCTTGTAACCTCAAATAGTGTCTTAAAATTATATTTGCCTTTCAAGAATTTAATAAAGAGGCAGGATTATTTTGTCTAATGAATATAAATCAGGTTTGTATGAAGCAAAATTGGTAACAATACAATAGGTGTACATTTATTAATAAGCTTGAATTAACTGTTAATTACAGTTACATAAGGTGTCTAATAAATATCTATTAACAATGCTCATGTTTTTTCCAACTATGAGTTTACTTGTTAATTAAGGTATTTCCTAATATTACTAGGTGGTTGATAAAGATGTTTGATAGCATCTATGTCTTGTCATGTCATGTTTATGTGCTCATATTATGCTTTTACAACTCTATTGTAGTCCAGCCTTTACTTCTTGACGAACGTGCGTTACTTTGTAACACACGTTGTAATGCTCGCCTAGCATGGCATTCCCTCGTACTCTAATTCTGACTGGGTAGTAGTCCCTACTGCGCATGTGCGGCTCCAAACAAAGATGGAATAGACGTGTGATGTCTCACTCTGTAGCTAAAACAGAGAGCTCATCACACAGGGTAGAAAGAGGAGCTGCATCAATGTAACCTCTAACTACAATTAGGAACTGAAAGTGAGCATACTATGAACACTTTAAGGTTCACAGCCAATCCATCTCATTATGAGAAAACTGTTTCTATTATTCTTTTTATATGGATTATGGTTGTCCACATACTTTAGTCCATCCTCCAACTTAGAGGGTAAGATCAGTGAACAGCCTCCATATCTCCATGCAGAGGTATGCTTGTTCCTTTGTCTTCATGTAGACATTAACTTAAAGCCCAAACCATATAAATTATTGTGCATGCTATATAAGCATTAGTCAACCACAACTGGTCACTTGGTTAATGTATAATAATACTAAATAAGCATTACTAATCCATAATTAAACAGTTATAAATGTTCTTTGATAGCCTTATTGTAAAGTTGAGAACATATGCACATTATCTATCACTTGATTAATTTATAATAATACATACATTGACTGGTTCTTCAGCTCAAGGGGAGGAAGCTCATAGACATTGCCAAGCAATGTAAACAAGCTGTTGAGGCTGATGAAGCCATTTTGAAAAATGTACAGCAGTTGAAAGAGATTCAAGAGCTTCTGCCAATTAAAAAACATTAAAATCATTTGCCTCAGGCAGGTATTTATATTGTTATAAATTTGAAGTTCATGTTAAAGTTAATTAATACTCAATCATAAATTGTATAGACCATTGCAATGTTTCCTTTATGATTCATTCCTTTTGGAGGCTCTTTAATTGTATTAGAAACTACACAATCAAGTGGCACTTTGTAGTGAAATTGTTAACATACATTTTGCATAAAGAGCTGTTTTTTCCTTTAACATGTAGCATATGGTCTCTTTTTTGGGTGGATAACAGATGGTTGTCCAAAAAATGTATTTCCATTTGGTTCACTACTGTTGAATGAGAGTGACAGTTTAATTCGGGTGAATTAATGCATGCAATTAGTAAAGATGTGATGTTTTTGTGCAAAGCCTTCCCCATTGCATCATGCAGTTTGCCATCCATGTTGACTGCACTCCAGGCAAACTCGCAAGGCTCAGGCTTTGCAGTCCACGAGGGACTTGTGCCAGGATGTGAGAACCAAGCATAAAATAAGTTCTGGAGTGTGAGTACCTAGAGGTGAAAAACTTTGCCGGACCACACTGCTGTCACAGCAAAGCTGCATTTTTAAAAAGAGTGGCAAACTAGTAATTTTCACAAATTGGTCCCATTGAAACCATTGTTGAAGGCTAAGAAAAAAGTGAAACACACTAAGTACCAATCCACCCATTGGAAGTAAATAGGCTAAATTCCTCAGAGAGAGGGAAGGGGAATTAAGCTTAAGTAGGTGTCTGATTTAAAAATGGCAACAGAGCACACAGTGGAGGTGGAATGGGAAGAATTTTGTGTCATTTAGAGAATCACTTGAAGCAATTGATACACACTTGTTGGCTCATTAAATGAAGAGGACACCTCCAACTGCCAAAAGTGCCATAGGTCTGATCAAAACAAAGGACACAAATAAAGAAAATAAAGACCACAAATCTCTCCACAAAAATTAACCTCAAACAAAAACACACACTGTATCTTTCTATTATTTCTTTTTTATTTAAATCCAAGTAAAGCTATATACAAGGAAATGTCTCTACCTGTGCAGTCTGAAGAAAAGGTATGAAAAATGATTGGATCCACAGTTGGCATCGAGGAATATCTTTCTTTGGAGGGAGTTTTAAAAACCTAAATCTAAACTTGTTCATCAAAGCATTGAAGGCATTAGAATTTTAAAAGCCACCTTGGTGGTGTGTTGAATTCATCTCTGCTGGCATAAAAAAACACAGAGGGATAGCGCCTTTCACACATTTCAATCACTCCTATTGTTCTGTCAAACTGAGTTCATAAAACATTGCTCAAACTACTGGAGCATGTTACTGAAAAGAGACTGAGAAAGAAAGATAAGGGCAAAAAAAGAAGAGACATAAGTATCACCGACACTGTAGATGCAAGCTTGGGGGACAGCTATTTGATCAATTGTGCTGATCAAAACTATGCTTTTAGAGGTACATTTCAATAAAAGAACATACATTGCCTCGATATTTTCTAATACTACTGCCACAATGTTTTAACTTTTGGAACCAAATTGTAAGTCAATGGGCATCCACTGCCTTGTAAGTCAGTTCAATGTGGAGGTTGCTTGTCAACACTGTTTAACCGTCTCATATGAAAAACATTCATGCATGTCCAGCAAGCAAGTACTCTTACAGCACATGCACCCAAAGCTAACACCTGGAGCACACCAATTTTAATTATGATTATAGAAAACGGTCGACTTCATAATGAATGCAAAACTGAAGGTTTAGGTCTTTTAAAAGGAATTCTTAAAAGTAAGAAAGATGGTTTATTGCACCACTAAATCAAATTGTAAGAAACCATTCGTAAGTGTACAGCTCTGAGAATTCAACCTATAACAACTCTCAGAATGCAGACAGTGCCAACAGGCTACTTGAGGCAGGGACTCATGCCTTTAACTTAATTAAAAATTAACTGGTTTTCTCCTCATCTGAGTGGAAAACTGTGTAAAAAGTAAAGTATGGGGCCAAACATGCAACAGCAAGATGCACATAAAATTGAATTTGACAGAATTAACTTGACAGTGTTTGACTCAAACGTCATTTGACTACAAAAAATAAGCAGTGAGTGAGGGAGAGGGAAAGACAGAGACTGAGATGTAGGAAACAAGAACAAGAAAATAACAGCTCCACTAAGGGGCTGCATTTCTTTTATTTTCAATTGGCAGCTTCAAAGGAATATAAATAATTGAACACCCTCACCCTATCACTGTGAGTTCTGGCCAATTACTATTACGAGTACTCTGCCAAGAATGCTACTGTTGAGGACTCAAAGGCCAAGAGAAAAGAGGAGGAATAAGTGAGGCGGAAGTGAAAGGCCAGAAAAGAATACACAAAAATAAGCTTGTCTCCCTGTCAAACAGAAACACTGCTTCTTGCTGCACCTTCATCATACCCCAAGGGACAATGACAGAAAACAGCTACAATTTACATTGTAGCTTTTAAAGCAGATTTGAATATTCAGTTTAATTATAGGACTTGTCATACTTGGAACTGTTAAAAGTAGCAGAGGTGTACGTTTGAGCCGAGGTTTGTTAAAGTCATTCTCGGCACCCAAAGGTCTTTGAGTCTGCTGTGTGTGTGTGTGTGTGTGTGTGTGGGGGGGTGAAAAGAAAAGGGAATTACAAAAATTTCTAATTTTTTGCAAATCTGTCACTCCACAGCTAATAAATCCAAAAGACTTTACAAGATGTCATTTATACAACTAATAATTTCCGTAATTACTTACACTTTCAATATCCACAGAGACATTTTAATCAACCTCTGTTACAGTGTGAGAAACACAACCTTTGGGCATTTGAAATTAAAAGAAAGAAAAAAAGACTGTCAAATATAATTTTTTTTTTATATTTTACTCTTACAACTTTGTGTCAGGTCTTTGTTATGTTTTAAGCTTTTTTTCTCCTTTTATAATGACTACAAAGCACCCTGGGTTGCAATTTTGGATAAATTCTATAAATAGGTTCCACTTTCAAAACAACTGAAACTATTATCAACTTTGATTATGTTTTATGAAAACAGTGAAGAATGTACTTGTTGGCAAATGTTTTGGAGCAAAAAAACAAAACAAAACATGGATGCACGCATATGGTGATGGCTTGATGGTTTGGTCTTTATCTTTACTTTTGCTAGAAAAGTCTCTGGGTGTCTACATTGAAAACATAACTGTTATGACAAAATGTATAGATCTACTTGCTAAATATGCTAGAGCCACCTATGACAAGGCTCAGGTGACACTTCACACATAAAACACACATAATGCAGCCTTTGCGCACACACACACACACACACACACACACACACACACACACACACGTGTGCATAAACATGTACACAAACAGGGAGCCAAGCATTATTAAGGGTGGGTAGCGGCTTTATTAAGCCATCTTTCTTTCTCTTTTGATTAAAAATGTCTCTTTCTCACTGTGATTTATGAGTTTAAATGGAAAGGATGGAGGGCAAAGAGAGAGAGGGAGGGGTGTGAGAGGAAGGGATGACATCATGCTTTAAGCTGGGCTTTTCTGCAAAAGGGTGGCATCAACGGAGTGTGGGTGAGTGCATCGTTAGAACCTGGTAAGTGTTGATACAAGGTGGGGGTTGGTGTCTTTGTCCCCCAATCCTCAATGCTCTCAGTCCACCAGGTGGGAGTAAATATAATTGCACCACTGGGCTTAGTGTACTCATGTGTGTGTGAATGTGGGTGTTGGTGTGTCTTTGTGTGTGCATGTGGGTGTGAAAGACAATCAGAGAAAGCAAAAGGAGGTAGACTGTAAATGTGAGCATATATTTCCAGACATAACTGTGGGGCAATTCTGTCTGGCCCCAAAAAGAGATGAGACAAAACAGTGGGGAGAATGTGTGTGTGTGTGTGTGTGTGTGTGTGTGTGTGTGTGTGTGTGTGTGTGTGCGCGCCAAGGAGGGGGTAGACAATAAAAAAATAAAAAACATGTGAACAGACAGAGAGACAGAGACAGCTCAACAAAAAATGCCACGCACATCGCTCGGCCGTGGCTTGGTAACAATGCATTTCACCCGACTCATTTCCTGGTTCTCCTTCTCCATAAATAACATAAAATCAAGGAGATGGTTAACTTTTCCTGCTACAGATTTCACATCGTGGTCAGAAAGCACAGGGAAGACACTTTGTTTCTCTGACTGTAGTCCCAACTTGTTCCAAAGACACTTTCTCCCTTGCTCACACACACGCGCACGCACGCACACACAGAGCTAATCTCCATCAATGATGAAACAGACTGCACTGAATGTTACTTAAACCAGGGGGAGCAAACAGGGGCTAACTTCAAGTGTAGGTGAAAAACTCAGGTCTAACATAGTGAATCTTCAATTATACTGAAGACGAGAAGTTGCAACAAACTTTGTCTTCTTCTTTGTCTACATGTTAAGAGAAGGAGGTTTTGGGCCTTTGCTTTCCTCTCACTCTGAAAACAAGTGTGTGGCCTTGCAGTCAACGAGACAGAAAAGTCAAGAAGGAAGAGAACAAAGACATCTGTTTGAAATCTGTCTGGGTGCACTTTCAGTTGTTTTCATGAGCTGAAAGGCACTCAAATTATACTACCAGACACTCAAACAACCATGCAATCAAAAGTAGGCAGCTCTGTTGCAACATGAGTCCTTCCCATGTTATCTTGAACCACCAATAACACACTCACTGAATGTCAGAAACCTTGACAAATGACCGATGGAACAAGGTAAAAAAATCCAATCTATCTCGCAAATCACCTCAGAAAATCCGGCACGACTCAAATTCCTCAAAATTTCAGTTGGTGCACCTATGCTGTGGAGCAGTATGCCGAAAATGTTGCATTGGTTCAGTGTGATGACATTTTTAAGTGCCATTTTAAGCCATTTTTAATTATCTTGCTCACAATTTTTATTGATTCTGTCTCTTTTTTTCTTTATTTCATAATTTCTTTGCAAACTTAATCTAGCTTCGTGGTTTGTTTGCATTTTTGCTGATTTGAGTGCATACAAGGTGTCTGCATACCACTTTATTAACTTACAATTATTAACTTACTGTGTTATTTAAGTGCAATATGAAGAAACTTTGTTTTTCTTTTTGCCTTTAGCAAAGGTTTTACCAAGAGAGGCACAGATGGAGAGAAGGGGGAAGAAAAGACTAGATCCAATCAAAATGAGACAATGTTATAGCACAGCCATTTCTTAGACAAATACAACACACAGACAAAAGCATTGTGACATCAGTGACATACGCCAACACACACATGCCCACACCATGATCTACAGACGGACACACATTCACCACGTCATACATACATACTTACCCGCCCCCTACCACACACACACAAAACAAACAAACAAACAAAAAAAAACACACACACACACACACACACACACACACACACACACACACACACACATACATACACAGAAGTTACAAACAATGAAACCCAAGGGCCTCACCATTGCTCTTGTTCTATTTCTCTGCAGAGCCTCATCTTTGTTTTGTCTCCGTAATACTGCTCTAAGCCCATCTTAACAGGGAAATGGTGCAGAACAAATCCCAAGCAGGAGTTTACATGGTGGGATATGAGTCTACTGACGTTCCTCTGTAACAATCATGGGAAGTTTTGGAGCATGATTTATATGGATGTATCTGACCGAATGGTAAATATTTTCAGACATCCGTTATTTAAAAATGTCTTTTCAAAAGGTAACTTGTCTATCAACGGCTACATATCCTTTGAGCAAAATCATGGCGGCCCTACATGCTCACTCAGTGTTAAGCATATTGCAAATACAAATGCAGATGCCACTTACTGACATTTTATTTTAAAAAAAGGCAGTAGCAGTCACATCCTATAAACAAAATTTCTTTTGGAGATGAAAACAGCTTTTCCAAGATTCCAACAATTTAAGATAGTAATACATGCCTTTACATGCTCACCAAAAGCCAACTGACAGTAGCTGAACTATCCCTATGAAAGGCTCCAGGAAGGAAATGTTCTCCAGTCAGAATCTTGATACTTACAGGCGTGGGAGGCGGTGAGCAGCAGTGATAGCAGCAGAGAGGTGGCAGGCAGCAGGACTGGCAAGGAGAGGCGAGGGGCACCGCTGGTGGCCATCTTGGCTCTAGGAGGGAAGGGGGGCAGGGAGGGGTGGGGATGGGACTGATATTTGACCTGGCTGGAGAGCCGAGGCCAAGGTTGGGATCTTCACGCAGGACGGCTTGGCACTCTGCAAAACGACAGGAAGAAAGAAGGGAAAAATTAGACATTTTTGTAATTCCCTTTTTATTTTATTTTTTTAATCCAAGGAGGGTTGGTTGACATTCATACTGTTTTTCCACAATTGACAGCCATAGCTCCAAATACAGACACAAATACAATTTTAACGCACATAAGAAACATGACTACTTAGCATTTACATTCAGGGACATTGAGGTAAAACAATATAACACGTTTGATTGTTGCAACAGTTCTGGATGGGAGAACAATGCCTAAATAAAATGGTGCCAAACTATATGTATTACTTTTGAGAATTTGACAGGATGCCCTTAGCCACTTGCAGAGAAAATGAATGACTGCCGTGCCGATATTATTATTTCATGTATATTGGATCCTATTATTTCATGTATATTCTGTATGTGCCTGTGTATGATATTTTGGTACTTTAACACTGTAATTTCCCATTGTGGGATCAATAAAAATCTATCTATCTATCTATCTATCTATCTATCTATCTATCTATCTATCTATCTATCTATCTATCTATCTATCTATCTATACATACATACAGGACATTTTGATTTAGAAAAAAACAGACTAGGCCACTCAGCTGTGCTTTCCATAACCTCTCATTGCTGCTGCTAGATGTAAGGAAGGTAATAGGGTGGCGCTACTGGAAGCAAAATGTCATATACACCAAACCCTGCAACCTCCCCATCTCTCAACCAGGGTCCTCTCACATCCCTTAATTAGCAGGGAGTCACTGTTTTCTTTCTTTTTTTCTTTTTCATTTTATTCCTAATCGCCGGATCTTGTCATTATTTGCTTATCTCAATACCTTGTAATTACAAAGGAACCAATGATATTCCAGGCAACGTCTCTTTGTTTTAGTCAGATTGCCATTAATCCCCCAAGATACACAGGACTGGGGACGCCTCCCACCCCCTCCCCACACACACACACACACACACACACACACACACACACACACACACACACTTTAATTAAAAAGACGTGAGTAAAGAGATAAAGAAAGAGATGTGAGAGACATCGACGACATGAATTAAATGAGTTTGTCCATTTCTTGATGAAAGCAATGTCTGTGTCAGCAAACGAGCTGTAAACACAAAACTGTTCCTTCTCAGATGACAGGACCAAGGTTCAGGCCCCTGTGTCAGCATCTGATCTGCTTCAGTGTCCTTGTGCAAGACACTGAACTCCTCTCAGCTGGAGGGATGCTGCTACTCAGCTGAGCCCACACAAGGGGCAAGGGCAACTCTCAAGAATTGAGATGAATTACCCGAACACTGGGTGGTTAACAAGGCACTATATAGTACAAACTGTGCAGACAAAGTGCAGTTTATCGCGGATGCCTTAAAGCAACTTTTTTTTCTGGGTAACTTCAATGTTAAAGATAATATTCTGTCAACAAATGTTTGCAGTTTTGAACCATGAAACATCAAACTGTCCCTGAACACTTCTTAATACTAATCCTTACCTGCAAACTCACTGCAAGTTATTTCTTTCAGTGTCTGAAATGTTAACTGCAATTTCAAAAATAGCTTAAGGGATATACAGTCAGAATTTATAAATTCCCTCACTTGCCACACACACACACACATATTACACACAGTATATATATATATATATATATATATATATATATATATATATATATATATATATATATATATATATATATATATATATACATACATATATATATATATATATATATATATATATATATATACACATATATATATATATACATACATATATATATATATATATACATACACATATATATATACATACACATATATATATACATATATATATATATATATATATATATATATATATATATATAAAATATACAATATATATATAAATTAATAAGAATAACATTGGGCAACACTAACTAACTAACCAACCATGATGGTACGTTGGCTGTAAAAGATAAAAAAATAAATAAAAAAAAAAAATAGAAAGAAAAAATGTAAATCACCTTTCACAAAAAAATTGTGATTATGTCGGCCATGTCAAACTGCTAAATTGGTAGATTAGTTGAAAGGTTAATATACGCCGCTGCTTTACAGGGCTACGTATGCGACTGTGGCCTTGTGGGAGAGGCAGACAACCACAGCTAATTGCAATGTAACCAAGCACCTCAGACAGCAGGCATATACGACCGCCCAACCCTTCACAGCTATTGGACCAAGGTCTTTAACTGGCAAAATGAAACAGAAAGACAATGCAGCAGCAGGCACACTTAAAATTAACCACAAACGCATGCAGCAAATCTAATTTATGACTCAAATACAAACACAGTATACAGCTACTGGCCTCTGAAAACACAGCCATTTTTCACATCTGAAATTCAAACAGATAAATTCAAGAATGCGTGACACACGTGCACTTACAAAAACACAAAGGGATAAATCAACAATAGGTCTTTTGTGCCAATGCCATGCCAGAAAAAAAGTGGGTGTCTTTCAGGAGTTCAGCTCATCTTTCAACACAATACTATACACACACGACCAACATGTGTGTCCTTGCTTGTTCTTCTTCTTTTCCCCCTCCTTTTTTCTTGGCCTGGAGGGCAGGTGATGGCATTAATGAGAACAGAGGGAACTACATAAACATGAATAGAGAGAATGGGTGAGTATCAAATTATCTAGGAGACCTCTGAATGATGCCCCTATTGTTCTGACTGTAAACATTGGTGGAGAGGGAATCTTGCCGTGCCTGTGGGGAATTACTCTATCTTTGCTCACAAAGTGCCTTGGTTATGATTTATGGCCCTCCCTTTAGGGCATGGCTTTCTATCTCCACCTCTGGTTGCTATACAAACTTCAAAACACAATTACAACAGCTATTGTTGTTGAAGGGCCTTGCCAAAAAATAACCTAAGGCCAAGTGTGGGCTCCGGTTCAACCATAGACACTGTCTACACAGCTTAAAGCTGCCTTTTCTGAACTGTGAATAAAAAAATAAGAATAGATAAATAAGCATAAAAAGAAGATACATACATGGCTACACATAGTATTTATGAATCCCTGAGGGATAGGTAAAGGCTAAAACCTCACCAAAGCAAAGTTTGAACCGTAACAGCAAAGCCAACTGTAACAGAGATGCCAACATGTCATTAGGAAGACATGATATAAAAAGCACAACAGTTTGTCCTGCTATTCGCACCTCCGTTGGAAAACCTGTCAAATCTGGCTAAAAGTATTAATCACTACGCCTTTTGAAATGGGCAGAGGAACGAGAGAGTATTTAGCATTCTGGCAATGCTATCAGAGAGGCAGATCAATTGATAAACCATTACCTGCGTATTTCAATGTAACTAGAACGACTGCAACAATTTACTAATTTCTTAGCTAATTAGCAAAAGTTAGTGATTGTAAGCTTGCATAAGATAAGCATTGAAAAAGTAAAAGCACTACCACTTAATTTGCCACCACTGGAAACAGTAACTTAATACTGTATGCTAACACACCAGACCATCTTCTGTTGACCAGTTGGTCTTTGTAATGAGAGGGGAATCATTATTAGCAGCAAGCATGTGACAACAGAGCCGCATCATCAAATTCTTAGTAGCACAATTTACAGGGCAGTGGTATTATAAAGTTGCCCTGTAGTAAAGTACTTAACTTACAACTCCCAAGTGTTACCATAAGAAGATTAGTTGTATGGCAGCAAGTTGAGCTTTTTTCCCCACAAGCTGGTCCACTAAACCAGACGAGTGAAAAATGAACATTCTTCAAGTGCAACCCCAGCAAAGCCAGTGTTGTTCAGTATTTGCTAGCATGTAAGTCATACATTATTTTATTCATTAGACATAATTTTCACAAGGCTTTCTGCCATCAGGTGGAATTAAAATAGTTAACATGTAATACTCAAAACAGCTTAAAGCAAATGCATGCAAAGAAATGCAATGTCCTCATTTTTTGTGTTAGACTGACAGCCTGACTGTAACAACGTCTATCCAATAAATTCTAGGTTATTCCCACTGATGGGCAATGAATATATTTTGAAGCTAGAACTTCTTTATATAGCTAGAAATATCTTTTTTAATATCTGGCCATCACTCCAGATATTAACCAGTTTCCAGGCTCCAGTAATTACAGCCAAGACCCAGCATAATTTCAACTGAGTGGTGGCAGTCACTGGCTGGGGACTCTCACTTTGACATGGTCAAGCTTTAAATTTGGCTCATTTCCCAATGCAATATTGATACTAATGCATTTGATTACTGAGCTTGAGAAAGGCAGCGAAGGGCAAGGGAGATGGAAATTTGCACCATAAGCATGAAATGAAAGCAGGACCAAAATATATGAACTGTGTGCATAGACTTGCCAAAGCTACACACATGCCACAATGGGCCAAGAAAAATTAAAAAGGACACAATGAATCCTACAAAGTGAATGAAGGTACAGGTAGCTATTAGGGACAGACCATATTTTGGCAGTTTGCAGATTATCTGTATCAGCATTTTTTCCTGATAACCGATAAATTTAATTAATTAAAAAGTGCACTACTTTGGCTGTGCTACAGCTCTGTGTCTGTCCCTCTGCTTTGGTTTGAAAGTTTGTAATTTAGTAAATAAGTGCTTAAAGCATTTAAAAAAGTTTTGGATTTTGAAAAACCAGTGTCAGTCAATCCCTTGCAAGTATACGGTATCATTTGAGACTAGTGACTTATACACCAAAATATTTCACTCCACTCATACACACCTTCCTGTTACAGACAGCTCTTCCCACACAAACACTGCAAATATGTGAAGTTGTATTCATGAGAAGAAAAATAACTACTTATGACCTGAGGGACCATATTAATAATCCCTTTAAGGAGGTGAACAGTAAGCCCACTTCACACACAAACAATTTAGTTGGGCTTGATGATCAAAACAGTGTTTTTGATGTCTAGAACTTCAAAAAGAATAATATTTTATCTTTGTCTAGTTATAAAAAAAAACAAAGTTGGACAAGACTTTATGCAGGAGTACATTTTTCATGCATTGATGCATTGTTCGGTTTTTAGGGTGTGTGTGTCAACAACATCTATATTTTAGCTCCAAGACTCTCTGGCAGGCCCTGTTAACAGTGACTCCCTGATGCAGCCGGGGCAGGGCAGTTGTTAATTCTTGGGTAATTAAAGGATGGGTATTGGTCCCGCTAACCTGTGAGCAACTATGAGGAGGTTGTAGCAAATTGCCTTAAACAAATCTGTTAAATGTCATGCAAGAGTAAAGTATTTAATTTAATTTCTGAGACATTATTTCCCAGGTTAAAAAAGCATATTTATATATATATTATAAAGAAACAACATCCGATAATTTCACATTTGCTAAATGTTAAAGAAGTCTTTTTTCCTATTCAGAATTGTACTGAATCAGGTTGAGTGGTGCTGGTAGCTCAGCCTCTTTGCCTCTGCAAAGACAAAGGTCAATCTACCACAAAAGGCTGCTTAAGTCTGATTCACTTTCTAAGAGATTAAACCTTCTGGGACTTAAGCAGCTAATGTTAATGGAATGTCAAGCCAAAGACAATTATTAACTATTATTATTTCAATTAAGAGCACACAGTTTGTGTGAAATAAGCTGAGGCCTATATAGAGATTTTACAATGGGAAAATTATTTGAACAACGGCCACTAATAACTAAACATCAGTGTTCTTGTTTAATACATCCAGCCTACAACACAAATTTAAATTACTCTAAAATATAACTAATGTCACTTATGTCACTTATGTGAAGGAGTTTAAGTACCTTGGGGTCTTGTTCGCGAGTGAGGGGACCATGGAGCGTGAGATTGGTCGGAGAATCGGAGCAGCTGGTGCGGTATTACATTCAGTTTATCAGCTGAGCCAGAAGGCAAAGCTCTCGATCTAAATTTTCGTTCCTACCTCACCTATGGTCATGAAGGCTGGGTCATGACCGAAAGAACGAGGTCCAGGGTACAAGCGGCGAAATGGGTTTCCTCAGGAGGGTGGCTCGCGTCTCCTTAGAGATAGGGTGAGAAGCTCAGTCATCCGAGAGGAGCTCGGAGTAGAGCCGCTGCTCCTTCGCGTCGAAAGGAGCCAGTTGAGGTGGTTCGGGCATCTGGTAAGGATGCCTCCAGGGCGCCTCCCTAGGGAGGTGTTCCAGGCACGTCCAGCTGGGAGGCCTCGGGAAGACCCAGGACTAGGTGGAGAGATTATATCTCCAACCTGGCCTGGGAGGATCCCCAGTCGGAGCTGGTTGATGTGGCTCGGGAAAGGGAAGTTTGGGGTCCCCTACTGGAGCTGCTGCCCCCGCGACCCGATACCGGATAAGCGGATGAAGATGGATGGATGGATGGACTTATGTGAGGGCCACTTTGGCGAATCTAAGTCATTTTTAAATCAAAGTTAGTTTTTACTTAGGGAAGATATGTAAATGTTTGTGTTGAAGAGAAGGGCATCGGTGTCTTCAAAATCAGACAACTGAGAATACCATTCCACCAATGCATTAACTTTTTCATTGAAGAAAAATTAGAGGCAGTAGATGACTACATACACAACTCTGAACATATTTATTGTGACAAGTAATCCAATGTTGTTTTGGTTAATACTACTGGTAGCCAGCGAATATAGATGCTCAGTGTTCTCACTTCCCAAACTGCACAAGAGCAGCCTGGTTGCTGTGTAATTTTATGTGTACATGTTTCAGGCAAGCAACACTCGCTCCTGTCTCCACATCTGGAAAATTGGGCACAATTATGCAGCGCTGAAATTGTTCTGATAACTAAAAGGTGTGGTAATTGGATCTCACAATGCAGCATTTCCCACCAAAAAGCGTTTATGTGGAGAAAACAGTCTGAACTCCACTTAAAAATCAGATCAATTTAATCTTCGAGGACAACATTGTGTGGATTTAAAAATGTTTGGGTAACATTAAATCCACAAAAATGACATGAAATCACTCCCTCATCGATTTTAATGAGTAGTGCTGTTTTCTGTTGTAGGATGATGGAAAAATACTAAATTTTGATGCAAATGCTGCCTTGTTCATGGCCTCCTCTAAACTCTGCTATCTGCTGTTTATGTTCAGCCTTCAGCCCATCTCTCCGGCTGCTGTCTTTTACCTTAGAAGAAGTTTTAATGCATTAGCCACGAGTTACAGGCTTTTACCTCAACCACTGTAGTGCCATTTATTGATTCATACCATTCAGAAGTCCAACAACACACACGTATGATGCTGGTCCATTTAGTCTGTCGGTGTGTATCCATTGTAGTATGTGTAGGTTATATGTATGTTGTATGTATAAGTTTGTGCTTGTCTATTTGTGCCTCTGTAAACAATGTTTTCCATGTGTAAGTTTGTGTATGTATTTATACATGTTTGAGACATAACATGTATTACTGTTTGCATAAATATGTACATATAGTACTTTATTTTAAAGTTTGCATTTGAATATGTTGCTTTTTTTCTTTTTTGTATTAATTTGCATATAAGTATGCAATAATTTAGAGTGAACTTATTTATGTGCCAATATATTTATGTATGCATGTTTGTGAGAAGCAGAGATATACACAAACACACGCCCCAACCTCAGCTGTAAAACTTCTATATAGCAACCATCTGTTTTTCACTCTGCTGAAATCAGTACTGAAACAGTATTGATTCCATGTGTCATTGGTAAGGTTTCCCTCCCTCCCTCGCTCTTAATCTCTCTCTCAGCACCCTTTTAGCTTTCTACATTAGAATACTGGCTACATCCTAAAGCAAAAGGCTAAGCGCACGATGTGAAGAACCTGGTGCAGGTGCGTTTAGGGCGTGTATGAATCCACTTTTGCTAGTTTAAAGGCAGAAGAATATGGGTGCATTGTTAAAAAGAGTTGTATTTGTCTTAATTAATCATAGGTGTGTGTTTGGGCGTAACATGCAATAGAATCAGAGTGTCATCTCCCATTCTTTTTAAAAGCCAGGCGCGTTTGTACCTTGCCGCATAGCTATTATGATGGCGGATTTGCTAAGCAGGAAGGAGAGATTTAGCATAGTGTGTGCCCGCTGTGCCTAAACCTAGGCACATTTTACTAATGCGCTGTTAAAAACACATTGATATATTGACTTTAGACCGGGTTTTCGTTGGTCAATGGCGCGATCAATTTCCGCTACCTCAAGATAGCAATATGCCAATAATGCACCAGAACACACCTCCCTGTAAGACCAGCACGCTCATGGGTGCACAGATGGGCACAGGTGCATTTACTATTTAAAAGTTGTGGGCGCTGGACAGGAAATTGACAACTGCGTCGGTCTTAAACTAGCAAAGACATTTGAGTCAGTTTATGTGCTGCACTGAGTGCAAGATAGGGCCCAAGATGGTTCACAATGCCCTGTGATAACTAAAAGCTAATTTAAATGGTGAGAGACATATGGTGGCAGTATAATATATATATATGTGTGTGTGTGTGTGTGTGTGTGTGTGTGTGAAGAAAGCTGTGTTTAGGTTCTAAAAAATACCCCCTTGAATTAACTAGTCGTCCTTCGAATCCTCCATCTTTTTTTCTTTTTCTCCATCCCTCCTCTCACCACATCTTTCCCTCCCCCCCTGAACCTCATGCATACTAAACTATGCTTGCATTGCAGATGTTTGGTAGGAAATCACATGAATTTGCATGGAACTGCAGAACTATTATGTAAATGCCCCAGTGTGTATCTACCTCCCAGCTTCACTCTTTCGTTGCCATCCATTCAATCCTAAGAGATCTGTGTCAGAGGAAAACAAGGTGCACCTGTCAGTAGCTATCGTGTTTAGAGAAGCCCCAGTGGAAGGAGGAGAGCTACGACGAGGAAAACATATTCATACATGTTGCAAAATATTGTCTGTAACATTAACATTGTAAACTTTAGGCTTTGACGAGATTAAATGCAACAGTAGAATACAATGCACTCGTGCAACAGGTAGTAAGGTGTGCAGAGATCAGAGCCAAACTGTTCTGACAACAAATGTGACCCTGCATGTTTGATATTAGGTACAGAAGTCCAAGCCAGGGGAAGGGGTAGTATAATTGAAATACAGAATGTTCAGGAAACCATAAAATGAGGATGCAGAATTTTGCAGAGATACTCATATTCCCAATTACGGGTAATTTAGAGTCTCCAGTACATATGATTCACATGTCTTTGCAAGAGCATCCAAGGACAACACAATCAACTGATATTTGGACGTTTGTACCTCCAGAATAAATTCCAGAGCATATTATATGTGAAATGTATTTTCTGTTTTGGCAACACATTAGCATCCTTGTATGCTTAAAGTGAAGGTTGTTTGCATAGGTAGGGAGAACTGCGTGGCCATGACCTCAGTAAGAGATTGTAGAATGCCCTGCCCTAGCAACCTCTCATTGGAGTAGCTTTCCCATGAGCCTTTGCCCACAACTTTTCCCAACCTCCCATAACCAGAAATGGTGCTTGACACCTCGGAGACACCTTGTGCCAGCCATATGCTATCCCCCTGGGAGAACCATAACCTTTCCAAAGGATATTATGAGCCTATTGAGCTCCAGTGTGTCTTTTAAAAAGAGATTGTGGTGCAAAGAAATGCTGGAAATTAACAGAAGTTTTATGAGTCAGCCCAAGACTCAAAATTGTTCTTTAGACACATTGGAGTTTTGTGATGTTTTCTGATCAATGTTCGAGCAGCCTTCCGAGCTTTTTGAAAGAATGAGACGAGTGCCTTGTCAGACTACCCCCTTAAGGAACTGGGTTTACAAAAAGATTTAAGACCAAATTACCAGAAGCCCATTGAATCTTCAACCTTTTGTTTTTCTCCAGGTGTTGACCTCTGTTCGATCAGCGGAAATGGGTGTACTCAGAGCATTATGAGGCTGCACTGTCCTTCCAATAAACACCCAGGGCCGTGAGGCTTTTAGCTGAAATCCACCTTGGTTGAGGTTGAGTGCACAGCAGCAAGCACCACGGTCATGCGGGGGGCGAACAGATTGGCAGCTGGGAGGCTTGGGCAGCAAACTGACCTCCTAAATGCGGACTTTATTGCACAGCCATTTTGTTAACCACCAAGGGGTGACACACTATCTGTCTCCTGTGTAACCTCGCCATACTGTGATGCCACACGTTGGCAGACAAATACACACACAAAAAGGAACACTTATTTTTATATATTTTTCGGCTTCTCCTGGTCTGTCACACTGGCTGCCACAGATTGTAATGGCCAAAGGTTACAGGTGGCACTGTCTGTGATGGCCTGCGATCAACTGGGCTTGGAAAAGTCTGGGAAGAGCCCTACATATATATATATATAGAGGAGGCATTTAATTATAGGACAAAGTGCAGGTCACAGTTGAAAGCTGGAGAAGGGAGGTGAGACAGGCAGTGAGACAGTAAAGGGGGCAGTTGGTTGGGGTTGTGGTGTATATGTTTGTGTGTGCAAGAGTGACTCTGGTGGTTAGGAGAACTGGGTAAAGGAGGGGTAGGTGGGGTGACACCAGCTTTGGCCCTCTGCCAATAAGAGTCTGATAAGCATTGCAGTGACTAGCTAGAGGCTTGAACAGCCTTTTAAAATTGCCACAGGATGGGGGGGGAGAAGTTTTTGAAGGGCGGCTGGGATAGTTGAAGAACACTTCATATTCATTCTGGAAATGGGATGCGCATGGGGGGAATGAGATTATTCTAAGTGATCGAGGAGGAGGCGGAGGACGGTGAGACTGGCAGACCAGGGTGTTTAGAAAATGTCTCCAAAACTCCTCTGTGTAATTGGCAGGGCTCACCATGAAACATTTGCTGTGTGGTTTAAGAAAGTTTCATTGCCAAAATGAGATATATACTATTTGAAAAACAGTGACACCTACACAACAAAATGACTGCTGGCATGTTAAGAAAATTCACAAACGCGTAAAACTGGAGCTATTTTTGGCCCGTTGCTTAAAAAAAGTTTAAAAATCTAAATGAAAACTCTTTTTTTGAAGGAAAACAAACATTCAATGCAAATCTTTTTTTTTTTTAAATAAAAGTACAGTGTAACAAGAGAGCTCAGTGTAATAACTAAGTGCTTGCCATGTAAATATAAGGACATTATGTATGCTAGAGAAGGACTCTAAACTGTAGTATTTGCACTATAAATTCAGCAAATCAGATGATAGGAGAAGAATATTCTACCACAGAGCCTATGAGCTTGATATAAGAGTAGAAGGCCTTTACATTTTTTTATTTTTAATGCAGATATGTCCCTCAGCCAGCAACATCCATTAAATTAGGTCCATTCTGTGCCTTTTTAAGCTCTGGTTTTAGAATATAATTCTCATCTGCTTTGGCAGCAATCATACAGTTACATGTAATATGAGCCTGCAACCTTTGCCGTAGCAAGGCAGCTTTTTCAAGGCTCATATCTAAGGCTCCTTTTGTCCTTGTGGCTTTTTGATTAATCCTGTATGTCTCAAGAGTGGGAAAAAGATAGAGACACACACAAACTTGCGCATTCACATACAAAAGGCACACTGATATAGGAACACATACACAGGGGGAATCTCTATTGGCTCTGACGTTAACAAACCTGCTCTTCATCAAGTGTGTTCATCTTTTTCAGTCTCTTTGTTTAGGGAGTTAATTGAAAATGGAGTAAATCCTGGTAGTTTGCCTCTGAAAAGCTGGCTAAGTAGTATTTCGTATTTATTATTTTTTATTTCACTGTGGTAGCCAGAGTTTCTATTATTTAACTTTTTCCATGTGTAATTGGGAAAGGTGCATTTTAATTTGCACTGATTTGTACTATTATCTGACTATTGACTAAGAGTGAACATGAAAATGATTGATGTAGAAATGTACATCCCCGCCACCATCAAGCCAGCAAGTGTTGAAGCAAAGGGCTGCATGATCTTAGGAAAATATCTAACTGCGATTATTTTGGCTGATATTGAGATTGCGATAGGATTCACAATATTCGAGGGAATGATCTTTTCTTAAATCAATATTCTCATTGAAATATATATATATATATATATATATATAAATAATTGTGATTAATTGTGCACCCCTAGTGCGGCAGACATACACAAGACACCACTTGGAATTAAGTTGCTTACACATAATATGTTAGTATGTTGTTGCACTTATTTTCAAAATTACATTAAATTGCTGCATTTTTACTGTGCTTGATTAAAGTGGTTGGATCCAATTATATGGCTGAATGTACAAGAGAGAAGACTAACATGCTACCATAGCAATTATTGTTGTGCAACTTTGTGTGTAGCAGGGTGTGGTTAGATCCTGTTTGGGATGGATGTTAGGGCAGTGTCTGTACCCCTGTCAATCACACAGCATTGTAAAGAGCAGAGACAGATGGCGAGGTTGACCCACACTCTGTCTTTCTGCCTGTCAGTCCACCCATCACAGTCCCACCACCACCACTGAAAGCCTGGGAAACACAACTGTTCTTTACAACCGCTTTAAAAAGGGCTCACGGAACAGGCAGCAGCAAATGTTACACTTTGACTCTGGACTTTCTACTTAAAACCCAAGCCCTACTTTCATATATGGTGTGGTTCAGCAAACCAGGCAATTAAAGAAAAAAAAGACAGAAAGAACAAATACTGACTTTGCACAACATAACAAAGACAAGTGAAGCAGAGATCACTAAAACACACCCTTTCAAGCAAAAGAATATGAGCAACACATTATAGGGGAGGAATCTAAATTCTGCATATACATTGCATTTAAACATAAATAGAAGTTATAATCACAATCTGACAGTGATAATTAAGTTTCATGATAATGGCAAGTCTTCACCATGCTAAAAAGAAAAAGGAAATCATCCTGGGCAGTCACATCAGCACACAGTAGCTGGCCATATGAGGATATTTAGGATAAAAATATCTCAGAGGGAGGTAATAATGTGGTATAATCCATATTAATGTATTCCTCCGCAATAAATTATTGAAACACAGAGCCAGTGTTGTGAACTGGCCTTACTTTCCTCCCACCCACCAGAATAAAGAGTTTGTTTGTGCCTCAGACAGAAGGTTATTGTGGACTACGGGTATGCAAATGGGAAAAACCAGGAGAAAGGGAGTGATAATGAACATGATGGCGTTTCCACGAAACCTACACACACACACACACACACAAAATAAGAAAAGAAACATACAGTGCCCATACAGGTGTGGGAGACGTGAGATGCATGTTCAATGCTTCGATCTCACACACATCCACTTCAGTGCGTATACAAAGTTAGCAATCAGTGCTTTGAGCACACCTCCAGTGTTTCCCACACAGACTCATTTGTGGCGGTGCACCACACAATCAACACCGGCCGCCACACATTGCGTTTCATTATTATTATTCATATTTTTAATGCTATTTAAAACACGCATTCGTTCAGCTGCATTTCCTTTCCCTGCTCTCCTCCATCTCCCTGTCACTCTACATACACAGCCTCTTCCTTCTGTGCACACAGACGTGAGCACAGAAAACAGTGTTGCCAACTTAGCGACTTTTTAGACCCCCTTTGCGATCTTTTTCTCCCCCAAAAGCGACTAGCAACAAATTTGGCAACTTTCTGTAGAAAAGACCGCAACTTTCTGTAAAAAAAGCGCCAGTATTGTCCAACGAGCAAGCAAGGTATTTCTCTCCTGTGGCCGCCACAACAGTCACCTCTCTCTGAATCTGTTTTGTGAGGAGCAGAGGAGCAGCCCCAGCCCACCTCTCTCTCCTCATGTGCGGCAGAACTGCGCACATGAAGAGACTTTGTGCATGCAGGTAGAAAAGGGAGAAGGGACAAGGTGCGGCGCCTGGTGAAGGTACAAGAGACAGCGGGATGCGACGAAAGAAAGATGCAGCTGAGCTTGCCTGGCTCTGGGCAAGCCACAAAATGCTTTCTAATATGTGGGAAACACTGTCCTCTGACCCTTTCAGTCTGACCAATGACCCTCCACCACCACCTTCCTTTTAAGCCCACCCGCCACTTGTGTGCCGTTGACTTGAGAATGAATTTCAGAGGGCCCAAGGACGGATGGGAGTTGAGGAGAGCGTTGAGGTCAAAGGTGAGGGGTCAGACAGCTGGAAAACCTCTTTAAATCCTCTTTTAAATCACAAATTCCTTCACAGCAGGTTACTGCTAGCTGTAGCCAGCTATCCCTGCCTGATTTAGTTTTGAGAATGTGAATGAGATGTTTTTTTACACCATTATTTATACTGTATGTATGTATGTATGTATGTATGTATGTATGTATGTCCAACATATGCATATAAAAATGTCATATTTTTAGGAGACTAAGGCCCACAAAGGCAAATTTATTCTGCAATATTCAAAACAGCAACACCCCAGTAGAGATGGGGTGGCTGGTGGGTTTGTTTGTTTTTCTGCCTGCAGTACCCACGCGGATTTTAAGTGGTGATAGAGTGCGTGGGGGGGCTTTTAAGTCCTGCAACTAATGCATAAACAAGACCCCTTTCTCCCCGTCTCGCTGTCTTTTATTTCCTCTGTGTGTTTGTCATTTTACCACTTTGCCCACCCATGCTGTGTATTGTTGTGCTGTGTGCCATGCTGTGTGGAGCAAGGAGCAGAGAGGAGAAAATGAGCCATGGAGCCACACAAACACACACACATATGTACATGTGCAAAATGCACATACATATACATATGTAAAGTGGCAGTTGCTGGAGAGCAGGGGGGGAAAGAGGAAAGTAGACAAAAGGAAAGAGATAAATACAGATCTTGTTTACATACATAAAGCAAGAGAGACACCAGCCAAAACCACATCCGGAGCAGCTGAGTCTGATTGGCGGATGAGTCTGACAGGGATGGGGGTTTACAGACTTAATAGAGACAGATGAATGTATCATATTGGGCCCAGTCAAGGCTGTGAAGCCTCTGCCAAGAACAATGTATACTTGAAGAGGCTGTGAAAAAGTGTCTTGCAAGACCTCACACTGCAGAGTCTGTGCTTCATATAGCAGTTTTGGCATTGACCACTTAGCTCAAGAGCACTTTGGCAGTGAAGGTTGCTACTGTAATTCCTGCTGCCCTTCAATCAGCAGCTGGGGCCTCAAACAAATCCTCCTGTGTCAGGATTAAACCAGAAACCTTTCAGTTTCAGTGATTTACACTACGCCAGCCAGAGACATCCGACATTATAGATGTTTTACTGTTGTAATCCAGCTATGGATTACCATGTTGTTTGCAATGTAATCCATAACCAGGCTCAAGTTTGGTCTCAGTTTTATGTCAAGTCTCTCTACATTTTTTTCTATTGTTTTGGACTTAACTGATAAAGAGTTTTGACTTCTTTTGATTTAGTCACTGTTCTTAGAAGGTAAACATAAAACTGTGGTAGATGCCAAGCCACGACCAGTTCCCAAGTGTAGATTCAAAACAGTTTCATCTATTGTCTTGTCATTTATGAGCACACACAGTGGTAATTTTCTATGGTGAGTATCTGCCAAGGAATCATGATGAATGAATCATCTCTATATTTATTCAGTACATATCCATCCTGCACTATGGAACCATTGTATATCCTGCACTTGCTACTATTGCACTTCTGGTTAGACCTAAACTGCATTTCGTTGCCTTGTACCTGTACCTGTGTAATGACAATAAAGTTGAATCTAATCTAATCTAGTCAAAAAGTCAAAGTCAGCTTTATTGTCAATTTCTTCACATGTCAAGACATACAAAGAAATGAAATTGCGTTTCCCTCTATCCCATGGAGGAGACAAGACATATTTTACACAGACAAACATAACATTTAAGTAAACAATATAAAAAGTAAAGTGATCACTGGTATACTCCTTTATGGCCATTGTATGCAGAAGTTGGGGAAAGGTATCCCTTTTATAATTAGTAAGATGTTTTACTGCTGACTCCCAATCTCCAGTCTGCATCTGTTCAGCATTTCAAAACATGCTTGTGCTGAAATGCTACGCAGATAAGCTTGAATTTTTTTTTAACACACATTTCCAGTCAAAGTGAAGAACACAGTGACAACAGTTGATACAGTGTTGTGTAAGAGGTGGAATGAAAACATTAGGCTTCTGATATATGGGATAGAGGATTTGCAACAAAGTGGCAACTTGCCTCTACAGGCTTATCAACAGCACGGAATTAAAACATCAGGGTAGGAGATGTTAAAAAAACAAACAAAAAAAAAGGGGGAAATATTAAAGAGTTCCAATGACACAAACACCAGAGCTATTTATTGTTGGAAAAGAGCGACAGAGTGAACAAAAATTGAGAAGGAGCGTAAAAGGTGACATCCATGCCAGGCTGCCGTACCAACAAGCTGCTCATCTTTTTGGCACCAGGCAGAGTGCTGGCTTTCAATCAACCAGGAGGCCCATTTCCCTCCTTGCTTTTTATGTTTCTATTTGTTTTGCTTATTCACCATAAGAGTTGTGTACAACTCGTTCGCTTGTTCGCCTTGCATATTTGGATCATCCTCACTTGCCGTTCTTTATTGGACTGAAAAAGACGGCTGGTTTTCCAAAGCCTCCGGGCTTTGAAATGCATGCAGGCTGGAATCCAAAGCCACTAATCACAGCTAAGGGAATAGGCTGACTGGAGAATCACAATTCGTACGAGGGAGGAATGGAGGAGAGGAGGGAAGGAGGAAGGAGAGACAAAAATGACAGTGACACTATAGCTCTTGATTATATGTATATAGGACCTGATTGAAGGCCTTGTATGATGGAAAGTGTGAATATTTCAGTTTGAGTGTGTTTGTTCTTTCTGAGCATGTCTAAATGAGTGGACGCGTTTGTGCGAGCATGATTGTCACGTGTGACTTTATGACAAATCTACAGAAACATATAATAAGAGTGTGTGTGTCTGTGTGCGTGCGTGCGTGCGTGCGTGCGTGGCCTGCCACTCTGGTACACTTCAAGCTGTTCAGCTGTCGTCAAGCTCGCTCAGCAAGTAGCAGGCTGCTCCATCTGGTCAACCCACCCCTCCACTGTCATCTCTAGAGATGCTGTGTGTATGTGTGGATGAGTGTATGTTGTCGGTGTGTGTATGTGACAGAGTGTATGAGCATGGCTTTTACTATCACTTGCACTAATGAGAATACCGTGTGTACATTGTCTTGGTTATGCAATGCGCCTGAGTGTATTCTACTTACCGCACGCACACACACACACACACACGCTTAACAGGTACTATTAAATTAATCAGTATTCTGTTACCCTTTTCGCCCTCATTTCATCCCTGTGTTTGCTGGAATTATAGCAGAAAAGTATATAGAGTAAATTAAAGACAATGACACAAAACGAATGGCTGGAGAGTCAACAAGACAATGCATAAAAAAACATGTTTTTACCCATGTTTTTTTCATGTTATGTTTGAATATTTTATTCTTTTTTTCTGAAATGGCTTTACAAAGGGATTATTCTAATCAGAATTAATATTATTAACTTAAGCATTTAAAATGTAATCATACAATAAATGTAACTTACTCTTTCAAATAATTACTACCGTACTTTTTATAAACAGAATCCAAATCTTCATTGGACAGAGAAAAGTAAATTCTTTGCTTGCATTACAGTTGGGTAGTATCCAAATTTTGATACCATCAAACCTCCTCCCTATTTTACCGTGGTATACGGTATTACCATGTCTAATTCAAAATTATGACGTAAGGCTCAGACAGCATCACCAAACTGTTGGCTTGTGCCTACACCGTTCAGAAACTGAATACCAAACACTAATACTAGGGCTGCACAATTAATCAAATTTTAACCGCTGCCTTTCCACAAACTAAGCAATGTTGTTTATATCGATATGGTTTAATTTTGCGTTACATCACCCATTTCTTCTGTAAAGCCGTGCCTGTGTTGGATCTCTCCTCTACTCTCTCTCCTCTTACTTTCTGTGCAGCCCCGCCACACAGCAGCGCCGGTCCACACTTCTGAAATTTGTCTACGGTTTTTAAAGGAAAACGTGTAATTGTACCAGTGTTTCCGCTGGTAACTGTGCCATTGCGGCCGCCACGGCGAAAAACACAGAAGAGGTTATTGAATGCAACTAACTTCAGTTCGTAGAGTAATAGCGTGTGAGACGGAGCCTGCTGGACCTGGGCGAGAGATGGGACCCATGGCCAGAATATCATAGTTCATAAAAATGCAGCGCAGTGACGATACAGACATGTCATACACATGACGTGTGTAACTCCGCTGACCCGCCATTCGATCCGTGCTGGACCCATTCATAATGAGTCAGCTGTCACTCTGTGAGTAGCGTCCATCGCACTCCCCCTCTCTCTCCCTAGCTCTTTTAATCAGCAAATTTTCATTTACATGTGTCTATACAACATACAACTTCAACATAAGAAGAATGTAGCATAATATGGATGTGAAAGCAGTTATAAATAGCCTATGTGACAATAAAATGTTTTGGTTAAAATCAACAAATAATCGTGATAATTAATCGTAATCACAATACTGATCAAAATAATCGTGATGATCATTTGCTGAAACACCTCTCCCTTCTCTAAGGTTGGAACCTGAAATGCTGCCAAACTGCAGAAATCGTGTTCTTCTGCGAGACCAGGTCACTCGGTGGGTGACTTGTCACCCCCCCCCTCCCCTACTCCTCCACACTGTCACAGTATGACAACCACACCTAAGCATTTTTAGGCAATAAATAGATTATATTTAATATTTAATCCTTGTCTCCTATATAAGTGCATTGCATTTTTTAATAACTGATTACCGTCTAACCCTAACCTGCATGCAGCCTGAAATTTCTCACTAAAAGCTAGTATGACAAAGGCTTAAGCAAGTTCTCTCAGAACAAAAGCTACAGAGATAGACAAGCATGGGACTTTTAAGAGAACAGAATAATTTTGTTAATGAAATGACAGCATCAGACAGAATCATCCTTGTTTAGAGAACAATAATTATGGTTCGAGTTTAACAGCACAATTTGGTGTATGCTTCATGCTCCAAATATCAAATCGAGTGTATGGTGAGAGTGTGTGTGTGTTTGTCACTAACAAGGTCCCATGGGGCTGCCTCTGTCACCTGGGCATTGCAGCATAGCTCGTAGCCAGGTTGACTCATGAATGAACCCAGAGCAACAACAGCCAAATCCAGCAATTTCCAGAGCAACCTGTGTGTGTGTGTGTGTGTGTGTGTGTGTGTGTGTGTGTGTGTGTGTGTGTGTGTGGAAGGCTACTTCAGAGCCATAGTGCAGCTGGCCGCCATCTCCCTGCACCATGGAAATGTGAACCAGCTGCCCCTTCTTCCCTCATCTTCCTCAACAGATAACACAGGGGCTATTGTGCCCATCAACAGACAGACACACAAGTATGTGGAACTATCTTTGTGAGGACCCGTCATTGACATAATGCATTCCCTAGCCCTTTACCCTAACCTTAACCATCACGACTAAATGCCTAACATTAACCCTTAGCCTCACCCTAACCATAACCGAATTCTAAAACCAAGTCTTAACCCTCAAACAGCCCTTTAAAGTTGTGGGGTCCAGCATTTTGGCCCCACAAAGCTGCCGGGACCCCAAAAGTATAGTTAAACAAGAATAAACACAACTTTCTCTCGCTCTTCTTTTTCATTATTATTTTGAGATGTCTGCCTTGCTGCCAATTTTGGGCATTTAGTATGTTAAAGTATTGTGCCACATTTGGGAATTACTCTGTTTTGCTACTTTCACAAATTTCTTTCAGAAATTCAACTTGATCCTATTATTGTCACCTCCTTGACACCTCTTCCCTAGTGAAAAATATTCTGATGCACAGGATATAAATGCTTTTCATGTCTCTGCTTTGTTTTGATAAACTCATCTTGGCTAAACAGATAAGTAAGAGCCACCTACCAAAAAACCTAACATCCATACAAAAAAGTAAAATGATGACATGACAAATTAACAAACCAATCAAACCAAACTAATTAGTTCACATATGTGAATACTTGCTGCAGCGGTACATTGCAATGTAGAAATAAACTCAGAGGGAATTTATTGTCACCACTTTTAGCCCTGAAGAAAGCAAAACGCACTCCACCTTACTAATGTCTGCCGGACAGAGTAGTCAGGTTTCTGTACTTCTGTCCATTGCTGTAGTTTTCTTGTACTATAACGTGGTCTTCCACACATTGTAATTAGATACAACCAAAGATGAAAATGTATAAATACTTGCTGCAGCTTTAGATGTAAACAGCAGAGACTCGTTACTACAAAATAACCGGGAAAGCAACCAATCATGTGATAAGTCAATGAATTATATTTTATTCATGGTTTAATCAGGCACTTGCGGTAATGTGCTTGATTTTCTCCACAAACATGTTGCTGTGTTTGATGCAGTAATGCAGCAAGTACACCTCAGGCTTTTTTGTTTCATGTTTACAGTCCTTCATTATTTTTCTATGTTGTCATTCAATCCCCCCCTCCTGCGCTGCATGCCCTCTCTTAATTCCTTTGACAATCACTTGTTTTCTTCAGTTTTTCCAAACTTTCCCTGCTGCTTTCCATCCTCATCTTTCTCTTCCCTTCTTCTCATCTCAACATCACTCATCTGCCTGTTTTTTTCTTGTTTGTTCTACTTCTTTCCCTCCGTCCACCCCGTCTGCCAGGCTTCCTTTGCTCTCTGTGAGCAGAGACAATGACAACATAGTGACTGGTCTTCACGCAGTAATGCTAAGTGTCAGAGTAAACACAAACACACACACACACACACACACACACACACACACACACCACAGGAACAAAGACATGCAGACACAGACTAGAGCCAGACCAATAAAGGGTTTTTGTATTGATAATATTTGATGATTTAAAAATCCAATATGGGCCAATATATATTTAAAGAGATATATCCAGAAACGTGTAAAAAAACAGTTATTTGTAGTTATTTATGAGTCCTCACTAAACTAATGATAATGAATAAACTTGTTTGTTTCATAACAGAGGAACATCATCATCATATCATATCATCATATGAAACGTAAAGTCTTTTGAACAAAAACAACAAAAATCAAAAAGTTCCCAACAGGAACGTTTTAGAGCGTCCTCTGGTGGACACAATCATAACATGGTTGAAGGGTGTTTCGTCCTTTTTTATTTTATTTTTTAAATATCCATTTATTGGCCATTATAAATGACGATACTGATAGTTTGGAAAATGCCTAATAACGGCCAATAATATTGGCCCGCCGATAATACCGGTCTGGCTCCAACACAGACACAGAAACACACCCAGACAGACAGACAGACAGACAGACAGACAGACAGACAGACACACACACACGGCCAACACTTGTGAAACACACAGATCAGTGCTAAAACCAAACAGTGATTCTTTCAGTAAACACAATTCGTGACAGGGAGGCATCCTCCTCCTCATCATCATTAAAAAGGGAGGAAAGCCTTTTGTTTGGCCCGACAGAGAAATGAGGAGGCGAGCAGCCGGGTAGAGTGGTGGGTGAAGGGGTGGGGAGCTATCAAATGACACCCTGACATTTGAGCCTGAAACAAACGAATCGATCATGATTCAATTATTCATTTGTCTGTTTGCAATGGAAATAGAAGGGTTTGGGGGAAATGGGAGGCAGAGGGAGAAAAGTTGGAGGCAAGAGAAAATGGGAGTCTGACAAAGCTCTGAGATGAAGTTCCTATAGCAATCTTATACAAGTAATCTGCTGTAGTAGTTTGCAGCAGTTGTATCTACTTTAAGGTATTTCTTATCTGCCATGGTTTCACAAAAGTATTCAGTTTAATAAATCATTTGTAGCAGCATTTTTCTATTTTGCAGTTTGTATCTCCTAGAGTGTATTCTCGGATACCCTTACAATTTGCCAATACAAATTTAAAATATGTCTTCATCCGGTGATATTACATTACACTATAAGATATTGTAGGGTCACAGATGACCTAGGCTTAAAGGGTATGACAAATATTTATTATAATTAATTCATAGTTTAGTATATAAAAGTGATAAAGTATAGTCTTAGTATCTTCAACTTGTAATGTTTTCCATTTGAAAGTTGTGTGTGTTAGTGGTTATTTTTATTTGATAAGTAATTGATGAATCTATTATCAACTAATCAATTCACTGTTAATTAAACATTATATGACAACAGTTTATTGTAGATTTCCATGTGTGTTTTTTTATGAATGTACATATTGAAACACACAACAGACCCCTTAGAGAATGCACAGTCAATAAATGGACACACACACACACACACACACACACACACACACACACACACACACACACACACACACACACACACACACACACACACACACACACACACACACACACACACACACACACACACACACACACACACACACACACACACACACACACACACACACACACACACACACACACACACTTTCCAGAAATCCAATATGGCTGCTGCATCACTCACTCCCAGCCTACTGCATTCCACAGATAGAATAGATGGCCGTGCTTAGGATGACATTTTAATGAGTGTGTGTGGGAGAGAGGCTCTGAGAGGGTGACGATAGAAGGGTGCACACACGCATAGATGCACACAAAGACGAATACACACTGATACAAAAAGCTACTGTGCACAAGTGTCACTCAAATGCACACACATGCGCACACACACAAATATGAATACATCATGAATTATGCACATACACACGCACATTAGCAGACAAACACAAAGCCTTCTATCATGTAAAGCCAATCCTCGTCACTGACGAAGAGGCTTTCTCCTCAATGACATGGGTCTCTGCCACATACCGCTCGTTTAATAATCACTGCAAACAACTCGCCAGTATTTACACGCTGTATCCAGTATCTCTATACTGTCACGCCAACAGTTAACGCAACACTAAGCCACAGCTGGAAAAAGAGAGACTGCCATGTTTTGACACATAAGTACATCATTGTCTTCAAGATTTCCACTCATGCCAACAGGGAGTTGGTGTGTATATAGAGCAGATTTGATGATCGGATGGTGATCTTGTTTTGGTGCTTACAGGGAAGTATCCCTTTACACTCCACAGAGAGGTCAGAGGTCTAGTTCAGCTACAGATCAGCCCCACTGGAGCTTATGGGGATTTCATTCATATTGCTTAAAATCACTTTGATTCGGAGGAGTTAGTTAGGTAACAGTGCCAGTTACCAAGTTCAACAAGTTTCAACTCAGTTCGTCCATTTGAGGGATAGTTCCGCCATCAGCTAGACAGCCCAAATAGAGAAAATATTAGCTTTTGATCATGTGGAAGAACGAGACACCTTTTTACAGAACGGAATTTACCAAAAAATCATTAGTGGAGTTTGGTCCATTTTACCTTTGCTTCTAAAACGTTCCTTTAATATATTCTGTTTCCTATGTATCTCCCTTTTTTCAAAGCACTTTAAAACACTTTTGTTATTATAATCTTTCACTTGGAGCCTTTTCTTAGTGAAATACCACTGTTTAAAATAATGTCATCACCTATGTTTTAAATAGCCAGCAAGAACAGTATTTAGCATTCTTTTTAAACTCTATATTGGTGATAGCCAAAGACAGATCCAAGGCAGGCAGATGTGTTGACACATCATTTCTGTATCCACAGATAGTTAACCTCAGCAGCTGCAGATTATATTAACCTTTTAGAGGAAATGTTTGCATATGAGAAAAGGGGGTAGAGAGAGAGAGAGAGAGAGAGAGAGAGAGAGATACAGAGAAAGAGAGAGAGAGAGCTAGCACTGCAGAACAGCCGGTGGGTTGAATTAATGAGATTGTAGGTATCTGCATGGCTGCACATTTTAACAGGGCTTTGGGACAGAGTGAGAGAAAGAAAATGGGGAAGAAATGGGGAGTGAGGAGGTCAGGGCAAGCAAAGGGGGTGAAACACACACACACACACACGTTACCGCTGAAAGCCTCTCAGTTCAGCTCCCCACTTATAACTTTCAATTAACCTTCTTCCTGAATACAGGAGAGTGTGTGAGTAGTCTGGGTGAGTGTGAGTGATTGTGCATACTTGCTGGCATATCCTTGCTGACGTCTCTGCGTGTGTGTGTGTGTGTGTGTGTGTGTGAGTACCTACTCATTCGCTCTCATGCATCTGCTTTTACTCAGCCAAAAATCAATTGTACCTAACCACCACTCCCCCAACCCCCTCCGATCAGTACACATCTGAGTCTCATTGAAATTCAAAATACTGAAAACACACATTTCTTTATTAGTTTAGTGTTGCCGAGCTCGGGACATTCGGGTGAAAAAAACTGGACACACGTGAAAAAACTACAAGATGTCCACGTCCATTCAAAAGCATCTCATGCGTCACATTCTGTAATTTGTTTCTCCAGACATATCTCGATCACTCACTATGTGCAGTTAGTAGAGATGTTCCGACACCGGTATTGCCTCCAATGTTGCCTAAAACGCTGGATGGAGTTTATGCAACAATCTGATACCACATACTAAAGCCCTGAAGAAAATCTACATTAAAGTAGGTTATTTATGTTCTTTTTCAGATATAACTGACTGTCAAACTGGATAATAAAAGAAAGTTCAAATATATAAATCATATTACATCCATATAGGGATAGTAGTATACAGCTGTTAAAACATAATAAAATTTATAACACACTAGTATTGGATCGGTACTCGGTATCGGCTGATTCGCAAGTTCAGGTATCAGGAAGCAAAAAATAGTATCGGACCATCTCTAGCAGTTTGATTCTCCGAAGGCTTTGCAACTTGAGACAAGGTCCCTTCACATTATCCAATTCAGTATTCTAGATTTTTTCCAGACCTTGATTCTGTGACTAGATTGAACGATTTTGTTGCTGTTGAGTGTGATATCTATGGACAAGTAGCATATCTATCACTCTCTCTCATATACAGTATCCTGAAGATTATGCTACACTACAGCTGATATCAAAATATGACAATCAACTAGTGACTGCCTCTGCATTGTAGCTGCATTTGGTTTGAATATCAACATAATGTTGGGCATTCACACTTCAAGGATGCATAGGAAACAGATAGTTCCATTTGTAAAAAAAAAAAAAAAAAAATGCATGATGTTTATTTGGCATAAAAACCTTCTAACTTTTTTATAGGGGCAATAAAACATTGGCTAAATTTCCAATCAGAGGCACTGTTATTGGCATCAGCCTTCAGAAAACGTATACAGATCGGATCCTCCAACCGTCAACACCAACTGATTTCAACTGAAGATAGAACTACCAGGGATGAACAATGAATAAGACAGTGACAGAAAAAACTCAGTGTCAGACGTTTTTGAGAAGCCAGCATGAAATGAAAAAGTATGCTGATTCGAAACATTCTTTGGTCTGTCGCCTGTGTTATTCAAACCGGGTGAGGAAGAGTTTGGGTCTTATTTTGAAACCCCTTCCCCTATCAGCTTACGGTATGAATTTTTTATCCAGTTAGGCAGGATGAAGTAAGGAGAGGAAAGGTGTTAGATGAACAGAAAAAAATGCAAAATAGTTGAGGTTTTTCAAGAAACTACTATAGTCTGCCTGTTGCTGCAGTCTTAGCTTCTTCAGCACCCAAGGTTGTGACTAAAAATAGCAAATTCCAGCAAGTTAGTGTGTGTGTGTGTGTGTGTGTGTGTGTGTGTGTGCTTGGCGCAGCTGCTCAAAAGGGAGGGTTGAATCGGAGTTGATGAGGGCCATATAAACAGTGAACATCTGTGGGAGCCTATTCATACTGTAAAATATAGTAGGCTGTAGAGTGTGTCCTCGAATTCAGAGAACCACACCCCTCTATTCAAGTCTTTTTCACTCTCCTTCTCTGTCAGACCAAAACTTGCCTGCCCTTCCCCCTCATTCTGCATTCCACCAGACTTGAGGGGCCCTCAATGACTTCCTGACTGCCTCTCTCTCCATCTCTCTCTCACACACACACACACACACACACACACACACACACACACACACACACACACACACACACACACACACACACACACACACACACACACACACACACACACACACACACACACACACACACACACAAATCTGATGTGCAAATGAGTCTATATATAGAAAGGTGCAGTAGGAGACAGTGTAATTTGAGTATGCATATAGACTCATTAGACTGTGTATGTACAGTGTGTATCCATGCATGTTTTATGTATAATACACTTTGCCACATTACATTACACATGTGCTGCTGACATTCAGAAGTGTGAGCATGTCCAGTTGAATCCAGAAGAGGGAATAGCAGACAGCTTGTACATGTACCTACTTGTACATGAGTACTCAGCTGACTTGTGGTCAACCATCTAGAGGCAGTTTACGTGATGATGTAACATTGAGAAACAGTGTACAATCCATGTTTCACAGCATTATCTAACCCGTGTGAGACCACCTACACCAAACCTTGGTTAATATCCCTGTGTAAAGTCATGGGCTTAGGGGTGTGTGTTTGTGCATGGCTGTCAGAAAGTGTGTTTACATCAGTCGTCAAAATGTTGGAGGTTATTGTGAATGGGTCACCTGCTTGAACTTTACGTGGTTCATATGTAATGCTATTTTGTGTATTTCTATGGTTGTACAGTACACTTTCAGACTTGATGCTCTGTTAGCAGTGCAGCCAGAGAGTAACCTGCAACAGGTAGCACTCCGGTAAGAATAAGTAAAATGTGGGGTCAGAAAAGCTGTTCAATGTATAAAAAGAGATATTAGACACATCATATCATTTGTTGCAAATTAGGCAGGAGGTCTTGGACAGCAACCAGAAAACAAAACTACAAAAGGCACACTCACTGTGGAAATGAGAAGAAAGAGAGAGGAGGTCCCTTTTTTAGTCTAACCTGCTCAATTCACCATTCATGATTAGTTTTGCTGGCTTCATGTATTTAAAAATTTCTGAAACGATGACTGGTTGAATACTTTTTTACAATAAGATTTGTTGAAAAGAAACATTTTGTATTGATATTTTATGTACGTGAGGATTTATCTTTTGACAATTGGTAAATAGGTTTTATACTGAGTTGGGAAAAGACTGAAAGAGCGAGACGCAAGGAGAAGGAGACTACATTGTAGATCTTTTGATTAGGCATGTTTGCGCAATAAGACAGATTGAATTCAACATTAAATTCACAGTGGAAGAGAGAGAAAGACAATTGACAGGGACACCATGAAATATCAACACGAGCACTGTACTCAGCCATTTCATGTCCACTAACATACCCTCCCTTTCCCTCAATCTCCCTATCTCTCTCTGTGAATGAAAAATTGATGAGAAGCTGACATTTTACACGAAAAGACCACAACCAATATTCACCCTTCACTGGCACCACTCAACGACCACTTTACATCCAACAGGTTTGGAAAAAACAGGTGCTCTATGGAAATCTGACACACTACAGGTAACCTTTCCCTCCGGCCCTACAAAAATGGATTGGAATAAGTCTCTTTCAAACCTTAAAAGTCAAAAGAGACGAGCAAAACTGCCCTGTGGTCTGCACTACTGGTTCTCAGCTGCATCTGAATGTGGTGAATTTTGTGGTGAACTTGCCAAAGGATATTGCAACATCAAATTTCCAAGTTTCCTCTGTGGCCCTGATGTAAAATTCCCTGATTTGTGTAGTAACTTCCACAATAACTTAACTTTCTGCTATCACCTAAAAAATTAGTTTCACTTCATTTGGATTTGGAAAGCCAGAATGAAACCAGTTGGAAAGTGCATTATTCTCTCATTTCTCACAGAAGAGAGAAAAACAAACAGTTTGAGAGCTATTAAAGAAGAGCTAGAAAAAAAGGTGAGATGAGACATGGCCGATAATGACCACTAAGCCTCCGCTCTTTGATCGGTGTAAAACCGTCAGAGATGTTCTGGACTCTGCCGCTGCTTGTTAATTAAAGAGGGGGGAAGTTATTGGATCATTTAGGAATGATAAGACTAGCAGCTGAGATAGCAGCTGGTGAGCTGAGAGGGGGGTTGAAAGTGTTTGACCTGCTGGTGAAAAGGGAACGCAGCAGGTTGGGCACTAGACGATGGAACTAAGTGTTTTAGCCAGTACATCTATTTAGGAACGTGCAGTTAAATTAAAACAGGGATGTCATCGTAAACATACTATCCATGTATAAAATGTACACTGGTAAGCGTTCTGAACATTTGAAAGTATGTCTATGAATTATGTGCGCCTGTGTGTGCGCCTGTGTGTGCGTGTGTGTGTGTGTGTGTGTGTGTGTCATGCACAGTAGGACTCCAAACAGCTCCACTGCATTCATCTCGAATTTCAGAGTGGAAGCCATCTGCAGGATTTCTCCCAGAGCTGCTATTGTGTCTTTTAACACAATAGCTCACAATAAATCACAGCTATGAGTGTTTTGTTTAGCATGATCTACTGTTGCTTCCTTAACTGAGAACAGGACTGTATTCAGCAACAGCTACTTCAACGTGAAACGGAGAGTTTGACTGGTTGTCAGCCGGGCTTTCGGTGTCATTAAGGTGAACATTATTTTGGCTACTGTCGTCAAATTGCATTCTTGTTGCTATTTTCCACATGAGCGCAGTTGATGAAAGAAAGAGCAAGTTATGGTGGAAGGCAAAGGACAAAGAAAGAGAGTGGAGAGTAAGCGAGCGAGTGAGTACTCCGGCGGAGGAATGCAAAAGGGAAAATAAAGCTGAGGAGAAGAAAAACAAAGAGCAGAGCAGAAGACAGACAGAGGGAGAGAGAAAATCAATACCTTGCCTTGAAGAGAGGCCTACACCAAAGGTGCAATTATGCTAAATGTGTTTTGTTTACGCGACAGCAGGCCACAGAAATTTCACAACCGGGGGGGTCGGAGCCAAATTAAAACATTATGACTCCAGGGGACAAAAACTCAAAACAAATTTATCCAGTATTCACCATTCCACTGCTCTTTTTTGGCATTTTTATAGGAACACAAGATGACATTAAGGGCAACAAAGGCTTCTATATTAAAGCTGTTTTTCTCTCTCTGACCATTTAGGCGGTTATTGTTTCAAAAATATTGTTTTATTTCTCCTTGCGGTGCTTGCCTTGATTCACGTGGCACATTTCCTGCTCTTTAGCCTCAAACAATGTGGGCATATATGCCATAATTCATATCTAAATGTGTGAGTTTGGATGCTAAATGAAACTGAATAGACAGATTTAATTATAGATAATGCAAAGTAGGTTTAGGAATGGAGTACCTTCTGGTGGATTTACCTGTAAGGAGCCAGTAAATGTGACCCTACCACCACTGCACGCCCTTGAGCAAAAAATAAAAAAATACAAAAAAAATCAACCCCAAACTGTTCCAGTAAAGCGCTCAGTGCTCCATCATGTCAGTCTGCTGTGAAATGTTAATGTCCAGATTTATCCTTTTTAGTTTACCATATTCTGATGTTTGTTCTTTGGTGTCCTTATGTGAAGGCTTTGAAAATAAATTTAGTTTTTCCAAAAGAAAACATATGTGTTTCTAACAGGCAGCTCCCAGGAGGCAATGTGTGGATCTGTATAAATGTGAAGTCAGACAGTGCTTAAAAACATTGAAGCGTATCCTCTGCAAATATTTCTAGCTAAATAAAAGAAATATAGCGAGAAGGGTTTCACAATGCCGGAAAATTACCAAAGCCCATATGGGACTGAGTATGGCAATTGGCAATAGCTGTCAGACTATATGTGACTGTGAAGCAACTATATTTGCATTATGTTGGATTTGAATGTGTCCAAGTTTAAACACCCACTGAAAAAGTGAAAAGAAAAACCTTCCTACATTTTCATCATTCACACTGGCCGCTGCCATTACCCAGTCTTGGCTAACGCTGGCTTACAGCCCAAACAATCTGTGTGCTTCAAGAACTACATCTGAAGACCATGTGGCGTGGTTGGAGCCTCAACGCGACAGCTGGGGTACCAAACCCAAATAACAACATGCCCACATTAAGGGTTGTAGTTGCAAAGGGGACAATTCTTCTTGGATTGCCATGCTGCGGAGTGCCACAAGCCTTTTGAGATGTGGTAAGTTGAAAAGGGCGAGGGTGTGAATATAGTAAGGTTAGCTTCAGAAAAAGCCGCCACAACATTGCACAACAACATTCCTGTCCCAAGCAACCCTGAAATTGTCAACAGCAATTTGCACTGGCCGTCTTCAAAGGGGTTCCATCTTCTTCCCAAAGACATCAATAGCAATGTCACGATACTAATCCAATCAACGGCCTCCTGTGAGGTACTTACTTGTTCGACGGTGTAAAGTCCTTGTTTGTCAAAACTGCGGCCTGTCGTGAAATCTGAGCTGACATGTGAAGGACAAGATGACTGCGTCAGGTGGCAGTCACTGCCAGTGTTCTGTTATGGATTGTCAATGTTGGGAGTGATTTACCCAACAAACTACAATATCCATCGTGGTAACTTGCCGGTAATCACCACAGGCCAATTTGAGAGGAGAGGGAAGGGAGGGAAGAGGGGGAAGGGGGGAAGAAGGTAGGTGGGATCATTTCGACTGAAAGCTGGGCTGACACTTGCTGGCAGGAATGAAGAAACCAAAGTAAACATCAACCGGCATCAACTGATTTGTTTTGTGGAGTGCCAGGTGAGATGAGTTGGGTGCTGCGCAAAGATGAAAGCAGAGGGGAGGATTACTCACCTGATGTCAACAACACTTCAACCTGACATGACATCACATCACACCCAGAAAATGATAAAAACATATCCTGACAAGGCAAATGATATTGTGCCATGTTGCCATGTTTACTTGATAGAAGAGCAAAAACAGAAACAAATAGTTTACTATTACTAGTTACTATTAGTAACCATAATAGTCCAAAGGTAACCTTCAAATCAGGTGAAGGCAGAAAGAAATCAGATCTTGCCCCAATTGTACTCAGCACGGCACATCACCTGTCGCCTTTATCTGCTGATACTATTTGCATCTCTGGCCTTTCACCCATTTCACCCACCACAGAGGTCATCCAAAGGCAGCAATTGCAGTTGAGGCACAGTAGGCAGTGAAGGGGGCGCTGAGGTAAAAATGGGTGGATGTAATACATTAGGCCTGAAATGAGGGGGAAAAGACTTTGTCATTGAAAAGGCTATAAAGGAAGATTACAGCTGTAGAGCCTTTCGTTCACATTGTTTCATCCCTCAATGGTGAGGGAGGGAAAGGGACGGGATAACAAGAACAAGAAAGGGGGAGTGTTGAGAGGGGGGACGCTTTCTCTTGTGAGGTATCCGGCCATGTCCTTCCAATGCTTTCGCTCCCCTACCCTGCAACACGTTGACATGCTAATCCAAGAGTGTTTTTATTTATTTTTGGCCAATTGCCCACTCATAAAGTTTCCTTGTTAATGTTTCATTTTCTCTTTCATACTATGCTTTCTCTCTCTTCTCGCTCACATGCTTCCTCCCCTCTTGTATTCGTGCACTCTGTTCCACCCTCTCCAGTCTTCTCCTTGACAGGGCTGGCAGCCTTGGTCTCAGAGGAATCCTTGCATCTACCCCTCCTCCTTCTCCGCCTCTTCCTCCAACTCCCAGCCTCCATCTCTCTCTCCTTCGTTCCTGGTAGAAAAAAAGAGCCCGCTTGTAAAGCGCGGCGCCCCCCCCCACACACACACACACATCTCTTCATCCGCCTCCCTCCCGCCTCAGCACCCAGTGTTGTGTGCCCACGCCATCCGCGCCAACAGGTCAAGTGCATGCAATCGCTGCAGCTAACAACCTGCACCGACTCAGATCAAGCGAGATCAGGGGCTTTGGGTAAAAATATCTCACGCATTTGGCTGTAATTCAAAGCCAAAGTGCAAATTGGCTTTGCAAGGAAAGGTTACTTCGGAGCGCATTGGATGCCGGTGGGCAAGGATTTGGAAACATCTTAAGCACTTTAGATCCAATCTGCATTGTCAAAACTGAACAAAAGAAGATTTTAAATTGTGTTGTATCTTGTGTGGTTGTTGAAGGGCAAAATGTCCTCCTGTTTGTTATTCAAGAGTCAATTACAGTGTTTTTTTGGCCAGCAGATGCATTAAAGCCAAGAGGACTAGAGGCCAAAGTCACCTTTAGAACAAGACTTGTGTAGCTGGCTGCATTGGTAGTGGTGAATATGGAAGAAGGCTGTGTGGGGGAAATCACATGCGAGACTGTGCAGGAAGCTGATGGATAGCTTGCCCCAAACTGGTCCTCCACTCTGACCTCTACAGATGAATGGGACACAATTCTCCATTGTTCAGCACTCATGTTTGGAAAGGGAAAGCATCTCACTACTCAGCCAAACACTCTTTTACACACACACACAGTTACAGCTGTGAATTGTACACACAATTTCAAATGCACAGACGGTCTCTGTTACAAATTATCAAGTAGAGGGTCAAATTACAATCATGGCAGAAACAAATAAAAGGTGCTTGAATAGGCAATTAACCACTAAATCCCCTCTAGTGGTGTAACAGACCATAGTTGATCCATGCGGATCAACACTCATGGTTCGGAATGAATGTGAACCGCGGATTAATTGCAAAGTTTAACCATAATAGTGTGTGTGAAATGCATTTTTACTCACTGTCGCTGTTACTTAAAGTAAGCTGATAAAACTCTGTGAAGGGTTGCCGCGAAAAGATACAGGCAACGAACTTTTTACTTCACCTGAACGGTGCACGTTAAAATCCGCTGCTAATATGGCACTGGTGCCTTAATGAGCGGTATGTAACGCGGATTTCAATGCCACTTAAATGTCTGCACAGCTGTCTGCACAGCTGTGAATTGTACACACAATTTCAAATGCGCAGACAGTTTCTGTTACAAAGTATCAAGTAAAAGGGTCCAATTACAATCATGGAAGAAACAAATAAAAGCTGCTTGAAAAGGCTTTTAACAGGTAAATCCCCTCTAGTGGTGTAACAGACCACAGTTGATCCGTGCGGAGCAACATTCACCGCCTTAACGAGCGGTATGTAACACGGATTTCGGTGCCACTTAAATGTCTGCACAGCTCTCCAAAGCTCCGAAACCGACGTTACAGGCAACAGAAGCACTAAGTAAACACTAACGTTACACTTGGCATTGGGTAACGTTAGCCTACCGTAAGCTAGTATCTGGTTTAAACATGGTTAAAATGCTGACAGCTTAACTGTAAACGGTGTCTGAGCCGATCCGTGACTCAAAACTGTGATCCAAACCATGTGTTTTGTGATCCGTTACACCCCTAAACCCCTTTGTACAAACACGCTTGAACTTGGTGAAAAAACTAAAAGCTTTGGCCAGGTTAGCTTAGTTGGTAGAACAGGCGCACACATATAGAGATTTAAATAAAAGCTCATTTTCCATGCTATGCCAGACATTTTTCACCACAAACACTTTTATTGTCTCATTGACATCAATGTCATTAGCACACAGGAAGTTGTAATTGGTGCATATTTGGTTTTCACAGACTTGGAATGTAAATCTGAAGCAGATATGGTGGCTTTAGTAACTTTTTTTAGCAAGGCTGCCGACTTCAAATAGTGAAGAGTCTTACTCACCAACCACAATCAAATCCCCCTCTTTAACCATAAACCACAGGGGTCAAACCTATCTAACCATGACTCCAGACGCGGCTGATGCACTCTGGATTCCATCTTGTTAACAAAAGCAAAGCCTCGGACCACCACCGAGCATCATCTGCAGGCCGCTTTATGTGGATATGTGCAAGATCACACACAAGGCCCCCACAAGCTGTCAGAGGCACGGAAACACACTCACTTACATACACACAGACGGAGACATCTTAGGTTACAGATACCTTCTGACAAAGTATCCACAGACCCGTTTTATATGCTGTAAATTCTACACAAATGGGGGAGGGGGGGTCAGTAAATTTTGTGTGAAACTCCCGCTTTGAAGTGAGTGACGCACTTGAAGTGAAGAGAAATTGTTGACTTCAAAGAACGGCCCAGGTTCCTCAATGTTCCGCCTGGTTTTATTTATGTATTTATTTATTTTTTTAAACATACTATGTTCAACTCCACTCTGCCTGCCAGGCTTAATGTTGGCTGTCAGTGTATTTAAAAAAAAATAGTTTCTCCAAATAGGTTAAAGTCACTGCGTATTACATAGGGTGCAACCACCTTCTACCTCTCTGCAAGTATACCCTTCTCTACCACACCACTAATACACATACTAACGGTAGAGCCAAGCAAATGCTATACTGTTAAATCGATAAGCTCTGACTACTGCACTTCTTTCTTGGGTAAGGGATCTATGAAAAAAAAAGAAATTTCTGACAATTTCAATGCAAGCAATTCTGTATAAGCCTATTAGGTAAATGCCTAAAATTTTAAAATAAAAATGTAACTACATCCAACAGGTCAGCTCTTTTAAGAAACATGTCTTCCCAGCCAGCTCCCAAAGTTCAAACGCCTTTCTTGGGAGCAAAAGCTGCAAGTGGCCACAAAGTTTTTCACAGAAGAAAACTTTGGATGAAAATGCCAATACCCAAGTAGAATAAAACATAAACACACTGCCTTTGACTGAACATAAATATGACACCTCAGCTCATGTCTCATCTCTGCAGTTCCCTTATATTATTCGGATCCCATATGATACAAACAGAGGCAAAGGCCACCATCAATCATGTACAAAGCTGCCTTCCTTTTTTTGTTGAGTGTCTGCCTGCACTGATGCCAGGCTGTCCTTCATAACACATGCCAGTCCCATGCCATTCTCCCAAAGGCGTCAGCCAAACAAGACCCCTCTGTGATTTACAATGGAGGGGCCCACTTTATTATTAACACAGGCTCACAGCCTGGGGGTCACACCATTACCTCCACATGGGGTTAGATGCCACAGGCAGCGGTTGGTCTCTCCGTGTTGTAAAACAACATTGTTAAAATGATAGATAAGGTATAAGTGCAGGCTCCGGGCAACCTCTGAGTCCTTGGTGTTCCAAAAACATTGCTTAACGATAGCTGTGTGGTTGACCAAGGTCTCAATCATTGTATAAAGAAAAACTGATCATTTAATGTGGTTATTTCAGAGAACTGCACACATATGCAATATAAAATCTGACATTTGGTGGACACTTATCCAAAGCCTTTTATACTACCATGAATGCACCAATTTTTAGAATGAAAACGTAGGAGACTGTGTCACAGTCTACTCAGCATGCTACAGCAGAAAACTAATCCCTTAAACCCACAGTGTTGGTACGATTTTCCACCATTAAGTCACACAGGTCCAGAATACGCTTTCCTGCAATATACCTCATATTGCTACACTGTAATCAGCACACCCAGTACTGTGCAATCGAGGTAACTAAAACTGAGTTAGATGGGCAGATAAATGATCTCGTTGGCTGGAACAAGGTTTAGCCTGGCCAGTTAGGCATATCTCCTCTGGCATCAAAGCCTCTCCTAGCCCTGGCACAGGCATCACCCACAGCAGCTGATTGCAGAATTGGGAGCACCCCTGTGTGTCTCAAAGATAGTTTGGCTGTAGTTTAAAAAGCCACTAAACCCCAATCTGCTCCTTCCTATTTTTGCCCTTATGGTATATCCCTGGAGGGCACTGGTTCAAATTCATTAGCGCTCCTTTATCTCCATGAAAATTGGAGACCCTCTGCTTTCCATCTACCTCCTGTTTCTAAGCTGCAGTCTCCATTTCCCCCCTGCCTGCTCTTCTCCTCCTTTCTCTCTCACTTATTCCAACTCTCTCACTGTCATTTGTGCTTTCATTGTTTCTGTCTCCCTCGTTTTTAACTACACTAACCCAAGGGCAAGTATGGTGATGTAAACAGCAACCCCCATTCCCATTCCAGACCTGCTTTTGTCTTCCCTTCTGTCCCTGTGTTTTTAATCCTACCTCCACCCTGTTGAGATTACAGATTGGGGGGCTGTACAATGACAAATGCCAAAGGGGCTGCCTTGGGGGGAGATGGATTTATCTCTAGAAACTCCCCACCCATCCCTTTGGCTGGGTGGTGCTTTTGTAGGGACACTTTTACTTAGAATGACTTATGGTGAGCATGCGAATACAGCAGACAGTGTATTTGCTCAAAGACGCTCACTGGGCATCAATGGGATCAAAAATTAAAATATGTTCTTGTAAGTCTTACCGCTAGATACCTTGTGTTTCTGAAAAACTGTGCAGTATTTTAGGATACAGAATTCCAATTGTATTGTTAAGTGCATTTTGCAACTGCGTTTGGTTTTGTCAAGTAAAATTATCTTTCTGCTTCCTGACACCTGATAGAGCTTCATCTATGATGCCCCCTATCTCTGAAGTGCATTTCTCTTCTAGTTTCCACTCGGTGGCATCAGGCGGCAAGCATAATCAGAGCAGCGCTGGTTCCCGCTTCCCTCGGTGTCAACACTATCACCCCGTATCAGCGGCAAATAGAAAGACTCTGATAACAGCCATATTTATTTCCTTTTAAAAAATCCATTTACTCCAAAATCCAACTCTGCTTGCCCAATTCCCTCTTTCACTGGATTAAACTAACAGGTGAATGCATACATTTCACATTTCATACTGGAGGGATTAAAACAACACTTAGAATGTGCAGGTGGTTGGTCAGCACCCAGGACATTCCCAAAAGAGTTGTGGCTATAGATGAACAAAAGTTACTATTGCAGGGATAACTGACGTATGATTACAAGACAATCTCTCAAAAGGCGAGACACCCACTAATGGCGTTTTTCCACTGCCGGTAACAGCTCGCCTCGCCTCTACGCGACGCACTCTGCGTCCATTTTCCATTGCAGATTGAGTAACGCCTCAGCGTGGCTGGTCACCATAGCTACGCAGCCGGAAACTGCCACAATGTAATTTTAAATGTTTTGTTTTGATTCTCGGCATGTGGGTACTTGCAACAGCCAGAAGAAAATTTGTTTCAAAAGAAGCTGAAGGAAGCAACAAAAAGCACTGCTGCAAAAAAAACAGGAGTTTGGGAATTCCGACGGAGTTCAGACGTCGACATGACTATTGTTCGCCGACACAAAAGGGTAAGTTAAGTTTCCTGGTAACGTTAGCTAACATTTGCACAAGTTCAGGGTCACAGTCAGTATTTACTTTACGCTATTTAAAAGTACATTAACTTTAGCAACCATGATTACACACCAAAATATTTATGCTGTGTACTGTGTGTGTTTCCGATCCTTCACGCTTTGCAAATTCGCCGCCGCAGACCGTCTGTTTAGGCGTTCGATGTACAACTGCTGAAATCTATAGTTCTGACCTGCTGTGCTTTGTAAAATCTTTATGAGAGTCCCGGTGAGGTGCTTATGACGATGACTGGGATGTAGATAATCTGCGGTGTCTGGCTAGATTTTTTTTGTTTTTAAATGGCACGGCACACACTCCACACTCGTTTGCTAAAAACACAGTCATAAGTGACGATTCTCTCCGACCAACCAGTAGTCTGCAGGTTTCCACGTCACCTTTTGGTATCGCCTCAGCTCGCTTGGAACCTCGACTGAGGTAGTACTAAAAAAAGTACCTGGTAGCAGGTCCCAGGGACTTTTTTTCGTAATGAAAAACCAAAAAAGGCGAGTAGATACCACGCAGTGGAAAAACACCATAAGTGTTGTTTAACTTGATTTCTGTCTTAGTATTCGCCAGAGTGATGAATCAGCTCGTTTCACCACTCTTGTTATAAGACAGACATCAGCATTTCAGACAGGCTTTATACTAATTGGGACATTCCAGGCAAGGCCAGTAACATGTAATGCAGATTTAACTGGGTAACAGTGACCCTCTCACAGCAGTAGGTTGATGAGTCTCTATAATGATCCTGTTAGCTTGCTGTTTCTGAAAACGTGTCTGAGACACCAAATCTCTTGTCCCATTGTCTAGTGCCCACCTGACCAACATCTCTACAGCCATTGCAATACATCAGGCACCTTTTAGACTTGAATGCAGTCTTGTATCCAAACATTGAAAATTGTATTCCTATGGTTCATAATCAGCTACTCTGCTCTCTTTTGTCACAAACTACTACAAACCTCTAAAAAAAAAAAACACAAAATAATAATCTTCCCTCTGGTACCAAAACCAGATGGAAAAAAATAATATCTCCAATACCATTATTCTGCCATGGATTTGATCCATAAACAAAAGGGTGACAGCAGCAAGGGGGAACCCCCCCCCCACCCTCTGGTAGTGCTAATCTCCCAAAGCGTGGTATCTCTGATTGCTATGTTGTCATTCATCTCCCAGCCGCCACCACTTTTTAATCAGGATTACCTTCTCTGACACTGAGACTCAAGAGTTAATTAGGGGCCCAGTCACTGCAGGGTTAGAGCCCTATTGGAATTGTTAGGATTATTTAATTCTTCTTCTGCTCCGAATTATTTTGATCTCGGAGTCTGCAAAACCTAGAGCAATCAAACAGGAGAGCCTGCAACGTAAACCATATCCAGTAACCTCATGGTAGTACTCTGACAACCAGTTTGATGTGTTGGTCAATACTACAGCACAGCCTAGCTAAAAAACACCTCCCAATGCGTGGGGATTGGGGACTTAGTTAAATGCTGCAGTGTCAAGGTTCTTTAGAATTTGTCATAATTTGCTTTTCCTTACACACACACACACACACACACACACTTAATTTTGATACATCTTCCTCCCAAAAAAAATAAATGTCAGGGAACAACAACAAAATAGTCAACTTTTCAAAAAAGAACGTAAAACGCCAGGTTGCCCACTCTGTTTCCTGTCAGCTGAAATACAGCGGAAAGTGCCTGTCTCCATTTACATTCAAATGTCACCTTCTATCTTCCCAGGGGCTGGGGAAGGTTTTACTCTCTCCACCATGACGCGCTTGACAAACCTTTCTTCTCCATCTGGGAGACAATCTTGTGATGCACAGTGAGAAAGTGAGAGGAAACTCAATGCATTTGGCCTCTGGTGCCTTTTCTCTCTGTCTTCTTTCTCTTTTACACGCCACTGGTACGCTGTAATTTGTGTATCCAGACTGGAGTGCATAGGCTTTGTTCCATTTTACTGAAAGATGAGGCACTGTGCTGTTTGAAAAGGCACCCAGCCTGCCGGAATTGTAATTACTGAGGAGGCCTTATGATTAGGCTTTTCGATGAAGGGGTTTTGTAGCGGTGGGGGAATTATTAATACAAAATGAATGATTGCAGTGAGCCTGACTACAAACGGAGAGGGTAAAATGAGAACACCTAAAAAGGGTGTGACAACAAGCATCTTGTAGTAAGGGAGATGATGGTATCATCTGCATACAAAACAACCATCACTGGCTCAGAACGCCCAACATGGCAGTGATGCTTATATTCCCAGAGATGCAGAAGCAGCCATTTTATGTGGTTAAGTGGCCCACATAGTGATTCCGCGCCATCTCTTATAAACCAGGACGCATATCCCCTGATGCATAGGGATGAACAATCAGTCTGACAGGCAGGTAGTTACTCCTTCTTAACCCCAGCTAGTGCTGAGTGATGCTACAGAACAGCAGGCCCCCTCCCTTTCCTATCCCTCCCCTGCTTCCCTTTCTCTAAGTCTCCTCTGCTCTGTGTACCCTTCCTTACTCTCTCCTCATCTCTCATTTGCTCTAGCCTCCTATTTTCCGCACACTCACACTCTTCATTATTCTCTTTCCTCTCTTTACCCCCCTCCTTTCTCTATTCCTATTCACTGGCTCCCTCTCTCTCTTTCCCTCCCAGAGGCCCATGTTTCCTTGCTTGCATTACACACAATTACTTCCATCCATCAATTATCTGCCTACTCCTCTTTAGCTAGCCCACTTCCCTTTCTCTACTCTATGACAACAACCCCCACTATCCTGCATACACATGTTTCTTTGCGACCCCCATCTCTCACCTCCCACCCCTCGAGGCAGCTGAGTGTCCCTCCCCACACGCTTGTTCTCTTTCCCCTTCAACTCCATTCTCTTCCTCCAAAGCTCACCCCTTCTGTAGCCCCTCCTCATACCAGATGTCCCTAAAGTTTGGGTGAGTTTGTGCCTGTGTGGAGAAGGCAGGAACAAAAGGACAGGGTGGTGGATTTGGGGGCAAACTGATGGGTGGGTGTGGGGGATCCTGTGAATGGGCCAAGCCATCTTGCCCTTGGCTTTTTGTGTGTGCACAATAAGCACCATTAGATTAACAACTTTTGGAACACACACACAAAACCACTAACCTCTCATAACTATTTCAAACTGAAACAGCAACTTGGGAAAAGCTCATGTTTGGTGTGAATTAGTTAAAGCAGGTTATTGTACCAGTATCTGTGAGACGTATCATAACGAGGATGTTATGAAAGTTAGACTTAAATAAATAATTTAATAAATAAAAACTGTAAATAAAGTGGTATTTGGCACATTTGGAAAAGCACTGTGTACAGCACTGCAAGTACACAGTATCTTAAGACCACTTTTTTGCTGTATGGCATTTGCAGTTGGAAGAGCTTGTGAGTTATGGTGGGAGGAAGCAGCAGAATCAGAAATAAATCAATTATTGACATTGCAGACATTGTAATAGGAGCAGTTTTCTTTAGCCACCATTTAAATCAAACTATCCAATTAACTAAGAGCACATTGTTAATTATAGGTGCTCTGATAAATATTGAGCATAGAGAGAATGGGAAAGTCTGTGATCTTGCTTACGAGTGAGTTGTCATGCAATTATCTTGGCAAAGTGTTCAAAAGTGTATCATCTCACAAGGCACTAACAGGCTCAAATTATAGTATATGCACAAACAGAAATGATTTTGGAAAATATTGCACTCTAACTCATCCTGCTTTACCACTACACTTCATACAGATGGCTCAACAGGCTGGTGTGGACCATCTTACAGTCTGCATGAGCAGCAATTAAATAAGCTAAATGCAACCTGTTTGGACCCTTAGGGCATTAGAATTGTGGTCTTTAGCCCCCACCCCCCCTGTGCCACACACACATGCGCACGTCTAAAACCTCAGGGGTCAAACTACCAGGGCACAGGGCAGCCCTTCCTGCTAGACCTAGTTTGCAAAGAAGAGGAGGAGGCAGACACCCCAAGGGGAACCTCTGTGCATTAATCTGGGGGAGAGCAGCTGGTAATCACACTTCACATAGAAACAGTCCAACAGCAAGCATCAGGAGACGACCTGAGGAGATGCAGACAGAGAGACAGGATCAGACACATCCATTTGATGCCTGTCCCAGACCGGGTGTTAATTACTTCTCACCATGAAGCAGCAGTTCACATTAACTCCATAACCATAAAGAGGATGGGATCGGGGCCTGAGGGAAAGGAACGTGAATGGTTGGTTGTGTGACTACAGCAGGGTTTGGGATAGTTCCCTCTTGGGGTTTAACAAAGTATGCACTATGTTTGTTCAAGTGTGTTGTATCTTGAGGGAGGAAGAGTAGAGTGAAGTGGGAGTAGCAGGCATCAACAGAAGGTCTGCTACTGCTCATCGTCAAAAGCGGATTACTGTCACTTCATCAGAAAGAGCTGGAGCGAAGCATTTTTATAAAACCTGAAGGTACCAAGGGAACGGGCAGGCGGCTGGGGAGGTGACAATGTGTTGATGTATTCCCCAAGGCTTTACCAGATAGTCTGGCAGGGATTAGCGGAGTCTATGTGTCTGAGGGGCTACCTTCAATTCTGCACACAATAACCTGACGACTGCAAATACTCTGATTAGGAATACACTTCTACCTGGCACATTTGAGATGATAAAAGGGCAAAGAAAAAGCATGAAACGTATAAATCTCATGTGTAAATGCACTAAAGACACATTTAAGCTCTGACCCAACACTCACAACCGCAGAAATGCATTGTACAGAGTCCATCCCAAAAGTAAATAAGCAACGTTTTTTGCAAATATATCTAATCTGGATTCATATGCAACAGTGACAGAAAAACAGACACAGAGAAAGTGTGATGTGAGTGAAGACAAACTGAGTGACGGAGATATAGGATTGAAGAAAAACCAAGAGTGAAAAAACACAGAAGGAGCCTAACAGTCAGCCAAGATACAAGGCAGACTTAAAGTCAGCCAGAGACAGATCAATCCTGCTGAGTTCATACGCCTTATCATGGCCTCGTCTTATCTGGCCCCTGCCTCTCAACGTGTGTCACCTCTGCCCAAAACCTTTGTGTGCTGTCCTTTTAAGCTCAGGAGAATCAGTGTATAAATAGGACTTTTGGGTGCTGCTGGGAGGGTCATGACCATTTCTCACCTCCAATAAAGGTCTGTTGAGCTACCAGTTTTAGACCCAAGGCAACCAGCAGGGATGTCCGAGTAAGTGGCCAATAACTCGGCTGCCAGCCACCCCGCTAATGTTTCTACCCCTATGGCCAGAGTGAAAATGTAGGTCTATGGAGTAAAAATGACATACCAACCTCTGGAAGTTTAACCTTGGTATAAATTGTTTTCAATTGTCATGAATGTGTTGTTCTGGTTTTCCTCTTTCACTGTACATTTTCATCAAAGTGCCTTACAGTGCTGAGTAGGGTGGTAACAATGCATTATGAATTGGTTAAAGAGCGTGACGCTAGTTAACATTCACAGCAGGTTAAAATGCTAAGACCGCTAAGGAGTAAAAAGTGTGACTGTATATGACTGGAAATTATTCCAACACTGAGACAACAGTACAACAGTCTGCAGCTGAAGACACAGTGTAGCACTTTGACACACAGTAGCCACTTCCACTGTCAGAGTTGTCAGAAACAAAAGGAACTTAATGGTGCATTCAAATCCAACTCGTAAGCTCATTGTACATTCAAAGTTATTGTAAAATACACTTCTGCCATCTAGTGTGTTTAACAGCAATTGCCTGGTGAAATAAGTTATTGTTATTACATTTTAAATAAATAATTTAAATTTGGCCGTATGGCATTAGCAATAAACAAGCCATTTTTTTAATTTCACAGACTGGCGTTTCGTGTTCTTTTTTTAATGTATCAGTTCAGGCATTGGCACCATTTTGAAACTCATTCTGTTAAAAAAATTGTGAGAAAATCGTATATGGAAATAATAATAGCGAATTGTTTCAAATCGTGAGTTGAGTGTTTCCTTACATCCCTAGTGCTGAGAGTGAATATTCAAAATGTGAAGCTCTTTAAGTGATCCTCTAATGCATGTAATGGTTAGACAATAACAACTACCTTCTCTCTTGGCTATTATTTACTTACTTTGTCTAATTTACAGTAATCAGGAACAGCACAAGTTGTGGTGTTTTGAAGCAGAAAGAGGGTTTTTCTGGGTAGCTTCAGTTTGCAAAGGCTTTCCCAGACAAAGATCTAAAGCTGACCAGTTTCTAAACTCAAAAACACACAGTAAGGCGTTAACATGGAACAAAGATGACAAACCAAGCCAAAAGCACAAAGATACATTTTCATTTCAAGTTTCTTATTTTGTTGCTCTACATCCTGGTTTGGTTGAATGACAAAATGATGGTTCAGGCTTGAGGGCTGCAATAATTACTTTTCATGATAGGAGAAACTCCACTGCTCATTATAGCTACAGTTAAATTCCAAAAAGTCACTACTGTAGTTATTGTTGCCAAAAGTTGTTCTTGGAAATGTAAGAAACCAACAACGGTGCACCACAGTTTACTACTATAATGCATGGAAAATGACCATTATTATTATTATTATTATTATAATAATAATAATAATAATAATAACAGTGTAAGAGTAGTGCACAACAGCTGCCTAATGTTTAAGTAAATGCAAATAAAAGGCATCAAAGATTATGGATAACTGAGGCCACAAACAGATCCCATTGTTTTGTTAAAACAAAAGAGTTCCAGGATTCTAGCGAAAACCAGGCCAAGTTATCCTGTGGCTGAAACGTATACGAGTAGACTATATTACAATGTCATCATGAAGCACTGGTAGTCAAAAGAGCCTTATATAATGCATAACTGTATTCAGGGGCATGGTGTTTACTTCATACTGTAGGTTTTTTTACATGTGCAATAATGTTGCACATGATCTTTCAATTGTGTGCATTTTAGGTTTTATGCTATAAAATTGTTATATTTTACTTTCATTGAGTGTTTTCCCATTCTGGTTATGTGGCAATAAAAAAAATGTGCATGACAAAGGATGGCTAATCGACAAATCAAAGAAGAGAGGAGGGGACACTTTACAAGACACACTGCCTCCTGTTTTCACAACCAGACTAATTGCACCTTGTGTCGCTGGAAGAGCACTGATTTAGCACTCGGAGCATATTAAAATGAATAAACACAATTAGCTGTGAGTGCAACAGCACCTCTGCACAGCGCACATTTCTCTCTGCGACGACTCACTTCAGAGCAGCGGTTATTAACTGTGTTGTAGCGTCAAGTGCAATGTGACTAATTGCAAAGCACTTGATACCACCAAAATGCTACTAATTTGAATTTGAATTAAATGAACAAGGCATTGGGTGGTAAAAAAAAAAAAAAATGGTTCGCTGTGCCACTGTAGGCCTAAAAGCCTTGAACAAAAGCTCTTGGCATATATGTTCAGTACCTGTGTACTGTTTGCTGATTAATGTTTGGCTCTCATTTTGAGTGTTGAACATTATATTACCACAGTGTGAATTCAAAATAGAGGTGACGCAATTGAAGAGATCCAAGTTATTAATAAGAGGTCATCCTTCATTGTTACATTGTTTTGAGTATGTGACTTTTGCAGAGATCAAATTTTGACACTTGAAAATGTGTTACTGGTTGCAAGTTTCAGTTTCAGTGCAGCATCTGGAAAATCTCTGATGATAAAAAAAGTTCTTAGCGTATTATGAGTTCTGCTTGCTTTACCTCTCTAAAAATCCAATAGCTTAAGTTGATTGTATGTCAAACTGTCAAAAATGCACTTGATGTCAAGAACCTCAAACAACAAGTGCATTAAACAGTCAGAAAGATGACAACTTTTGAACTCTCCTGAAGTCAAATGCATGATTATAAACAGTACATAGCTTCCAGTCAGTGTCTGAGGCCTGTAGCTATCTAGAATCTCCCTCTCTTCTCCCCTTTGATCCCTTTAGAAATGAGAGAGAGAGAGAGAGAGAGAGAGAATACAGCCTACTGTTGAGGTAGGGAAAATATAAGAAAACAGTTCAGAAAGTAATAATTACAAAGGAAATGAATTTCAAAACCCAGAGGAGGACACTTCTTCAAGACCTCAATACTTTGTGGGGGAAAAAAGCATCATATCCGGGGCACAATTCAATTAGCTTTTCTTCCAAGTGAAGGGAAAGGTGCTCCGGGGAGAAATCAAAAGTTTTGTCCTATAGAAGTTTTTAACGATGTGAGGTTCTCACTGCCCCGTCCTCCTCCAATATTCATTACCACTGCTTACAAGCGTGCCACCCACAAAAGGCATCGATCTGCAATTTCTACAGACATAAAATAAATAAATTAAGTACAATTAAAAAAAAAAAAGCCCATTGCCCATTGCCTGGCAGCTTATCCTTAACATTTTTATTGCCATTTGTCTTTCTTGCCCAGTTATTTGACAGTGATCACGGGTGATAAATTGTTCAATTAAAGCCACATTAAGAATCCTGAACACCCGACGCACAGCCTCTTGGTATATGTGTTGTCCAATTACTCTGAAGGACAAGACTCCTTCTTGCTACTGACGATCAACATGTGATTCTCATCATAAGACAAATGGGTTTATTTATACAACCTAGCAGGCTGATTGAATGCTGGCGTGCAAGACTAATGATTTGGAGTTACGCCACAGGTAAAATCTGAATCTCCATTACAAATGCAAATGTGGTAAAATTTGTGTTGATTTTTTTAACAACAACAGAATAGAATACAAATCCTCCACCAGGTTAGGGAATTGTTTTAAGTTCACGAGGATGTGAAATAGGTGCATATGAACATATGAAAGTAAATAACACTCACTGGTATGTATAACTGAATTCATTGTCTTTCATCTGCATTTTTCAGCTTGAGTCCCTGGTCCCGACCCTAACCTCCCAAAATTTCAAGATACTTCTCTGCTATTTTTTGATGAACAAAAACAACAGTGTTTGAACATGTCCGTTCAGCAAGCTGCAGCAAATGAAATGCATTACTAATCTTTTTTTGGCTTGCAGTTGCTTGTGGGGTGGGAGGGTGAAGAGAATGGGGAGTGTGTGTGTGTGTGTGGGGGTGTATGTGGCCTGGGGAGGGTTTAAGCCTAATGTTCTGATAAAATTAAGATCCATTGCAATTCAAATTGGACTCACTTGACTTACTGTAGCCTGCTGTAACAAAAGAAGAAGGGAAAAAAAAAAAGTCGTAGCCTGAAGCTGTATCTAAACTTTCCAACACAATCAGACAAAAGTTACTTCTCAAGGCATACAATTTAGCCTTAAGAACAAAGTAGTAATGGTCACAAATTAAAAGGATATTGATTGTAAAAAAATATCAAAGAAATTGCTGAAAGAAGCTCTTCTTCTTTTCTTTTTTTTTTTAAATAGCTCCAATCAATTGTAATCAAGTCCACACAAAGCTCACTGCTAGACACTGCAGACACACTGCTAGTAAATACAAGGAGAGAAAATCCCTCACACATCATCATTTATGGGGATCCTACTGTGTTGTATTGATTCGGTCTTTTCTTCTCGACTTTGTATTGGTAACATAAACAAGCAACATAGGCTAACTGTTTTATAGACTATTGCTTAGCACTGAAATCGGTGATGAACATCGCACACCAAGTGACTGCTTCGGTGTTTTCAAATGCGAAATAATGTTAACATTTTGGTCAAAATCTCACCAGAATGGAGGCTCAGAGATTGATCTGTTTATGTGGAGTCCTGGATGTGCATCAGGACAAGACCGTTGACTACAATCTTCCGTATAGCAAACGTAAAGAAACTTAAATTGACGAAAAAGTCAAGGCAAATAGGCTACGTTTATTTTAAAACACATTCTGCACGACATATATATTTCTTTTTCCCCGCAGCAGACTTTAGTCTACTTGCATGGAAAAGACAGATACAACGAGTTGAGTTGAAGAGTTCTATCTTCCCCGGTTTTACCTCATGTATTTTACTTTATATCTCTGTACTCATATCAAGCATTTCGAGATTTGAGAAGAAAAAAAAGTTGCAAAAAAAAACTTACTTCTGCGGCGTGAGAAAAGTCTTTCTGAAACTACCCCCTAGTTGGTTTACGGGGGGGCAGTTTTTCAAATCCGTATTCTTCGTGGGTGAGCAGTCGTATTCCCTCAGATGGACAGTTATTTCGCATCCCCGACGGTAGAAAAAAACACCGCTATTATCCACTTTCTTGGGCAGCAGAGTAGTCACTTGTTAACGGAGGAAACGAGCAGAAAACACTTATATTATTATTCCCTGTGCGTTTGTATTCCTGTCCCCCACCCCCACCCCCCCAGATCAGACGCTTCGAGTCAGAATCTTCTCAGTGAAAGAAAAAGAAAATAGCCTAAAATAATCCGTGCGCGACACCGCCGCGCGCGGATTTCCAAATGTATAGCCTGTCTCGTTATTGATGTCTCTCGTTATCTCCTCGTCCCAGGTTTTAGATCCTTTCTTCCTAAATCCACCTCGCACGGACTGGGGGTGGGGAGACAGGAGTCAAATACCCCCCTTTCTTCCTCCCCTCTATTGCAGTGAAAAAAAATACTGAGCCTTGTGCTGCGTTCAATGCCACCTCATAAACTTCATCTCTTGACTTCTCCGGAATCATAAATCCAACCACTTGGTGCGTTCAAGCACATTTAGTCGGAAATCATACCACAGTTGGACCTGTAACGAAACGAGTTACTGTGGCTGATCTTTTATTTTCATAAATCTGGGCTGCCATGGCACAAGGAAGAGAAGACAAATACACAGAGCAATGGTGCAGTGACATGAAGCACTTAGTATAGAAATACATTTGGAAAGATATTTTACTATATCTAGTTGTTTTTAAACGTAAAAGCGACTTGTCTAAGATACAAACATCAAGGCTAAAGTTATAAACTACAAGAACCTGGTTTGCAATAAAAACAATTTTAAATTAAATTAATTGAATTAAGTCATAATTTCTGATGTTCTATAAATAGTTACTTAATAGCAAAATAATCGTTATACAGTCTGTAAGCTGTACATCAGCTTAAATTTAAGGCTGAGACAAACAATTTGGAAAATGTGCTTCATTTTAATTGTTTAATGAATATTTATTACTTTTCAGTGCTGTCTGTCCTGTTTGTCCTTGTTACAATTTACATTTCAAAACTAATCAAATTAGCATCAATTGTTTTAATTTCAGTGATAAAAAAAAAACCGTTGAGTTACAATGTGCTACAAAACAACAGCAAAACGAACAATCGGCTGCAATAAAAGTCTTGCTCTAGTAATTGCTCATATTCCAAATTAAAGGGAAAAAGAATATTACATGGATTTACAACAACTTCTGGTAAGAGTCATCATCACTCTTCACCCTACTCCTTTCACTTTGCTGTAAGTGAGGAGGGATTTGGACATGAGTTTATCCAATCAGATTAGCTTTAAGATGAAACAGCAACTCTGATTGGCGGTTAGAATTTGAATTTGAATAGTGACAGGTTGTGCCCATTTTGTCCAGTAGGGAGGCAAGACACAGACTGCAGACACATCAATCCACTGACCCACAGTTAGTTACCACCCAGCCAGCATGCAGCCAAATGTCACTTTATGTTAGGCTGAGGTCCGTTAAGTTTTCTTGACTTTTGTTAGGGATTGCATTCTAATCCAAAACCCCTTTCTGGCTCAGAAGGTAGTGGAAATGACTATCTGATACTGGGATTTAAAAGCCATTGTGGCCTCTGAACAGAAAGAAAAAAGTCTTGTCCCCTAGCCCAGTCACAACTGCTCAACTAAAGGATACTGGAACCTGGCTACGTCAAATCACCTTCCTGGTGCATTAAGGACCAGGGTGTATTGTGGGAAATGAGATTAAATTTGGCAATCTTTGGAAAGGGGGCTACAATTTGTGAGGCACAGTGCATCAAATGAAAGGCCTCTCCTGCCCAATTGGAAGGAGAGTAGCAATATATTTTGTGTGAGCTTTTCAAGGTATGCAGGCAATAATGGATGGGAACGGGCCCTTTTAAAAAGACCCATCTTAGCTGTGTGTTGGCAGAAAGCCATCCTGAGCCACACGCAATCCTCCACTGCCCTCTCTCTGTTCTTTGTTTAAAACCCAGCGTGACATGTAACACACTATAAAGAGGTGTAAAGTGTGTGTGTGTGTGTGGGGGGGTCTAATCAATTTAACTGGTGAGTAAAAAACATGTGATTATATCACGTAGAGTTCTCCCTTGGCCTCTTATTCACACTACAGCCCCTTATTTAATCAGGCCGGTAAATCTTAGCTACAACCCAGAGCTCTCACCGCCATTCCCCTGGTGGCGTGAGCCTTAACATGGTAAATTTTCAATCGGGTAGGAAATGCGCTCAGTGGCCAAGGCTAGTGCTTTAGAAGGATAAAAAGAGCACTTACTGCCTGACATGTGCAATCCATAACGGAATAATGAGACTCCTCTACACTAGGAGCTCTCTTCCTCGCTCTCCCTCTCCACATTTTGTTTTCCTTGTGAGTGTTCATAAATGCCATGTAAATTCAAAGAGCGGAAGATGTGGCGAGTGCTCCAGGGAAAGCGCTTAATCGTTTGCATCTTGTTACCGAATCGTGTAACAGCATGTACTGTGTGAAGATGCTCCAAACGACCAGTGAACCTCGTTGAAACAACTGGCCTCCTGTCAGCTGTTATGTCTCCAAGTGAAGCTGATACTCACCATGATGTCTGCTTATCACTGTTGTCCAATAGGAAACACTAGCATCCAAGAAGAAAGCATTTAAGGGGAGAAGAATGCCTCCCAAATCATACATAAGTGCTCCAACATTATGAATGCAATATAGTTATTTTATCTGATTTTAAAGGACTTGGGGTCTTGAATCTCAACATTGACATGAGACTGATGTCCATACAATTTTGAACACAGCATCTATCATTCTTATGAAATAAATACACAGATTATGACTTATTCAGAATGTACAGTCGATCCACTAGTATGTGATCTTCTTCATATATAAATAAATACATATGGATAGTAAGCAATAACTTTGCCCAATTGGTGGTCATAATTTCTTTAAAAATACTTTACCAGGGAATCTGGGTAGCTTACCTAGTAGAGCACGTGCCCATATATAAAGGTTTACTCCTCGACGCAGTTACCACAGGTTTGTGTCCAACCTGTGGCCCATTGCTGCATGTCATTCCCCATCTATCTCCCAATTTCAATAAAAGGCCTAAAATGCCCAAAAACACTTTATAAAAAACACATTACCTACGCTATTAGAGGAGTATTTGTTGATATACCTAATTGCTGCATTTTCACATACAATGTATCTTAATCAAAAAGATCTATGCCACCATTAAAATGTAAGCAAACTGTATTTAGTTAACAAAAATCTGAATGAGGCTGGATTTTCCTTCAATATATTACTGCTTACTTCTATTTACAGAGATGCTCAACTCAAAAGCCAACAAAAGGCCAGAATGTTACAAACGTGTTAACACTGCCTAAGTTCAGCTAGTCCAGATTTACCTGCATACTTACAATTCTTTCTTACGCCTTGTCCTGTTATTAACTCAATGTAAGACTCAATGTAAGACTGTAAAGTAAAAAAAAAAGTTGGTTCTTTTCTCATTGTCACCCTGCTCCCCTCCATTCATCTGTCACCCCTAGGGGTTGAGGTACAATCACCTCCGATAGCAGCGGGCCATCGCTCACTCTGTCCCTGGAGGCGACAGCCCACTTACTGCCAACTCTTGCTCAAATGGAGGACATTTCATCACCCCACCAAAAACACAATTAAAAACATGCGCACGGGGCAGTCGGTGGCCCTCGAGAGCCACCTTTGGTCGCAAGTTTAGGAACTCTGAGCCTTCCTCGCCCTCATATTTACCGTAGATATTTACTCTCCCTGTGGTTGAGTGTTTGACAGCTAAGTTGGAAAGTGCTATGTGGAGTTTCAGTGTGAACAAGACAGTGGAAGGGAGAGAAAAAGTGGGCCAGCACTTGGTGCTTACCCATCTCAGAGAGAAGAGCGGTAAGCACGTCCGCCGTTGGTGCACGCGTAGCCTTAAGAGTTCGCTGATAAGTGACTGTGTACTGGGCTAGAATCCTTTCCTAGACTCTTTTCCTTTACTTCCTGGAAGCCAAAATGGACGATAGTGTGATGGGGTTTGTGGTGATGACACACACACACATACATACTGTACACACACAAACGCACACAGCAAGTAGCAACACAGGCAGACTGACGGCTATTAGAGTGCAACGATGCTCCCTCTTATCTCCCACCACGATAGAGATCTACAAAGAGCTTGAGAGAGATTATGAATTCATTACCTTGATACACAAGTGAGCACGGCGATAGGCAGGAGTTTGAGAGTGGAGATTGGAGCTTGGTGGGTGTACTGGGAGGGGTAGGGATGGGAATGAAATGAATAACGTGATTCTGGGTAGAGAATACATTTTTAAGCTCTCTCTGCATTTTTAGGAATTTTTGCATGCATGCATTTCATTACAGTTCATCATGGGGTCCACTGTCTTGCTGAGCGTCACTTTAATACAAAAGAATATGTGGGCAGTTCTAAAAAAAGAAAACTCTCACATGTTGTCTCTAATTTCAAATTTGCAGCAACAATATCTGGACAGGTTTCATTTCAGCTCAATGCTGACATTAAATGGAGTGTTTTTTTTCCATTCTATTTGATTTCTTCCATTTTCCCCACAATTTCAAAGTAACTAATAATAAAAGAAGAGTAACATTTGTGATTGGTGTTGTGATTTTGGTGAAATCTTTGGTGCTGCTCTGTGGTGTCACGTTCTGACTTGCTCACTACTGAGAGAAATGTGAGCAAAATCCCATTTTTGTGCATTCAAGCCGTCATTAAATACATCCTGGCAGGAGTGCATGATCCAAGTCCTCACGTAACAAGTCTAACAATGGCCATTGTGGAGAAGACATCAGATAAATGCCTACATTAGTGTGTTATTTGTTGATATAATGCATTAGAGTCCGTATAACCCTCATGGAGGACTTTTCTGCTACCAAACACTCACTTACTTCCGCCTCTCTCTTTCTCCTTCAATTCTCCTGCATTTCTTTTAACCAGCTCACTCTCAATATGGCTTTCTCTATGAGAGTGTTTTCCCTCCAGCGCTGTTGAACTCAGCCGACATTTAAAAGCAGGTGAAACAGTACAGCTAAATAAACCAAATAATTTTTGAAGAAAAAGTGAGGACAGAGGGAGACAAAAACACAGACAAATAGGGAGTGTTTTGTATTACAGTGTGTATCTGTGTGTCCTGTGAATACTGTTATACTGACAAAGGTTGTATATCGTGCCCACTGTAACTTCTAATAAAAACATTATTGAGTACACAGCTAGCTAGGACACACATGTCCACCACCCTTCAACACACTAACCGACCCGTTCACACGCCTTCTGCCATAGTGAACAGTGTAATAATATGTTAACATCCACTGCTGTAGTACATTTCAATTTATTAAGTCGGCATTACGTGACTGAGCGGACGGTTAGTGTCATTGCTGTGAACTAGTGAAGGTTTCATATGTTCTCCACTGGTGTGTGTAGGGTTAGACCAGTACTTGCCTTTGATTAAACACTATATATTAAATATTCATGTCAATATGTGATGTTGATGTTCCACCATGTCTACAGTTACATATGTAGAAGGAGTCTGTAAAATCATGCACATTTATAGCATTTATCCATTTGTTTTTAAGAAAACCATTTCTAATTTAATTTCCCTGTAATAAAAATATTGTATCCCAAAAGGTGGGATTTCCTTAAAAAGGCTAACATAATTAAATAGAACCTCATTAGTCTGTGTTTCATGTGTGTGTTAGAGGCTGTGTGAGAGGCATGATAAGACTGGTATAACCAGCATTCCTATCACGTTTGGGATAAAACTGACCAAATGTAAACTAAGGAAAAAAGATCAGATATTAGTCACATTGATGTAAAAATATAAATTCTGCTTACAGACATATCCAGTAAACGCTGTATTGCCTTAATATGCCTAATGTTTTCTGTGGAAGCTTGTTTTAAGTGTGGTAATAAGCACTTTTACTAAGCAATAAGTACCTGTAATGGTATATCACCATATAAATCCATCTTTCAGCAAAGTTAGATCTTTGATTGTTCTGCTGAAACAACCCAGTGTATAATTTATGCTGTGTGTAGGGGTGTTTTTATGCAATAATATGTCATTACTCTGTGTACCTGTTTGGATGTGTGGCGTCCCATGAATGTGTTTTTTGTAAGTATGTGTGCCTTTGAGTGATTTTTAATGTGCTGTGTGTGCACATGTGTCTTTCAATGTGTCATTCTATACAGTGTTTTGTATGTGTGTGCATTTGAGTGCCTTTAACGCTTTCGGGTCACTGTGCGCGTGGTGCTGTGTGCAGATGTAAGTGTGCCTTTCAGCGAGTGTTTGTGCACATGTCGTGAGTGTGTGTGCATTTCTACACCACAGAGAGGCGGGTGAGGCCAGAGAGGCTAGCAGTGATGAGTGATGCCAGAGGTGGTTTTCTACCAACCCCTCTGCTGGCTTGCTGGCTCACTAATGGCCTCCTCAGTGGGTTGGCTGACCGACTTGCTGGCTCTCAGTGGCTCCGTCTTCCTTATTTAGTATAGTGAAAGGTGGGGGATGGTGGCAGCGAGGTAGTGGATGGGGAGCAGTGGTGCTCTGTTTACATTCAGGTTCAGAAGGTCAGAGCACCAGAGTGTCATTGAGCAAACACAGATCACTTAAAGACAGTAAGAGAGAGAGAGAGTGAGAGAGAGTCATTGCTTCATGGCCGTCGACTGGATGGATCGGGGCTGATTCGGCGTGAAAGAGTGTGATGTGTGTGTGTGTGTGTGTGTGTGTGTGTGTGTGTGTGTGTGTGTGTGTGTGTGTGTGTGTGTGAGAGAGCAAAAGAGGAGGGCTGAAAGCAGTACATACGTTGTGGAGCCCCAAAAAGATACCTTCTGCAGGTAATTTCCACACACATACACACTCTGTTTTTTCTTTACCCTCTTTTGCTCTCAGGCCCTGGACAGTTGAGAGGAGTCAGTGAAAAGGAAATTAAAGGCAACCATCCTTACACTTTTGCTCTTGTCCGCTTGACTGCCTGCATGCCTGCCTGCTTGCCTGCCTGCCTGCGTTCCCTGGGCAATGTTTATGCTGTGCCCTGTCCAGGACAGAATAGATTCGCCCACACAGCACTGTGCTCTCAACCAGAACCTAAGTAGGTCTGGCAAGCCCGAGCCACAGTCCCATTCACTCTCACTCCTCTGGATTAGGCCCTATGGCCTGGGGCAACACAGCAATGACTGCATTAATAGACCTAAGATAGCATCACTCCACCCCACCCTAAAAATATCTATCCAAGTCTTTCATATTAGGACACATCAGCAGGTTGCTTAATTCCATCCATCAGTTTTCCCAAAGTTTAGCAGGATAGTTTGCAAACTACTTGAGGTAGTTTTATGAGAAGTGTTGTTGAGTGTCTGCGGGGTCAGTCAAAGCCCTCTAGCTGGTATAAAAGGTGTTAGAAGGAGAATGAGTTCACACTCCAACCTGTAACAGGTTGTCGGAATTGATTTTTGAGCTGCACTCAACAAGTAATGACATAAATTAAATTGGATGTGTTCCAAGTTCCAAAGAAACAAAATGGTTAATTCCGTCATTATGATAGAAGACATAAAACATAAAGTGTACCTTTAAAAACCATCATGCTGCGTAGCTTTACACCATCACTCCGACAAAAGCATTATAAGCAAAACATATGTAATTCCCAATTGCCATGAAATTAGATGTGCTGGCATAATCAAATTCATTACCTCCAAACTATTACAACAATTTCTTTAAATGCTGCTACACATAAGTGGAGTGTATATAATTGAATAATGCTAATTCACTGCTGTGTCTTTTCTCTTTATGATGTATATTAGGGTTGTTGCTAGTACAGTACAGTACGTGGGCAGTGAAGGCACTGTCGTGATGAGGGTGGTGGCAGCACGCAGGGCACATTATCCAGCCTGTCAGACTTCCAGTACCATGCTAAGGGTAACACCGCTCTGCTAGAACACAATGCCTCTTGATGCCAGCTGTAGAGATTAGCAGAGCTTTGTTTAATTGTACTCCTAACATCCTAGAAGCCGCTGCTCTCTTTTCCTTAGAAACTAGTCTTTAAAGCTCAGCCAACAGTTGCTGCTGCCTGTACATTTAGGTGCAAAGGCCTTGGGGATTTGGCAAAGCCCTGCAGAGAGAGGTACCTGAATCAGCATCACCTTGCACAGGTGAGCATCAAACTGAGATAGATCTCAAAAGGTCCAATTCAAACACCACTACAGACCAATGAGTAACAAATCTCAGTGGGCTTATGAATAAAGAGTTTCTTTCTCTAATGTCTACTTGTGCAATTTTAAACCAAGAAAGCATTCAGAGGCTCCACTAGTGGCCCCTTGAGGCCATATTTCCACTTTAATACAACTTAAATGCTTTGCAACAAAACGTCCTGAACCAGTGACAAATCTACCATCAGATGTAAATGGCCATCCTTAGAACAAAACACTAGTTGGGATAAACAACATAAAACACTATTGTCAATTACATTTTGTCTAATTAGATGATTCCCCCTCCCCTCTAGAGTTGGATATCTCACTGTTAAGCAAACTAAAAACTTGCAAATTACACTTGCTAGCAAAGTGCAATCTAACAATGATGACCTTCTATCAGTGCACCACCAAAAGTTTCACTGGAGATTTAATTGAAGCCTATTAAAAACCAGAAGCAGCTCAACAAACTTGTCTTTTTCTGGTTTCTCTATTAATAATCACATTTTCAGAGACTTGTGAACACATGTTTTATCTGTGGGCAAATAGACTCATCAACATGTAATGCATGCAAGTATGTAAGGCACCGACCTTATTTTAATTTAATTTCAGTGTGGCTGTAATGTCACTGTTGGCTGACTGACTTTTTAATGTGCAATGTTCTTATTTCTTTACGTGTAATTATTTCACTTTCGTTTTCAAAAGAACATTGTTAGAAATATACTTTTAATATTTAATATGCTTTTCAACTCTTAAGTCTTTCTTTTTATGATGTGCTCATTTTTATATTGTTAGTTGGGTGGTAAAGTATCCAGAAGTAAACCCAGAGCATAAGCATTTTATTGCATTGAAATGAACCTCTGTAATTCAACAAGAAACTTATAGCTGATTTTAAGCCAACATAATTGCCATCCATTTTTTTAATTGCTCTAGAGAGCATCTCCAGCCACACACAATGCTGTGCTTTCTGTGTTTGAGAAAACAGAGATACAGGTGAATAAATCATTAATATCTCAATCACACTTATTTGCAGAAAGCAGATTTTAGAATTAAAGTCCTGGAAATTCTCTGAAATTCCTTTGCTGATGTGTAAATGACACAGAGTGTGGCAGTAAACCCCACTACTATGCTCTTTCAGTTTCCTGCTTGTTGAGCCTATGGTGTGGGGTCCAGATGTGCTATCTCGGCTCTTCAGCATTTTTGCAGTCAAAAAAGAAGGTCACAGAGGCCTCACTATAATCGCAGCCCAATATGCCAAATACAGCTGTTAATATCAGGCTGGTGGCCTCTGGCAGTGAGGTGACAAGAAGCAGGCCGCCCCCTGCACATGAAGAGGGGATGTCTGGGCCTGCATCTGCTCGAACACCCATTAGCTCACACTACTCTGCAGTCTCTGCATGTCTTCTGCTCTGCCAGCAGCACTAATAATCAAGTTATGATATGGAAACGAGGATGGGGTGCGCAGTGTATGTAATAGCGGAGTCAACTACAGTAGATATTTCAAATCGAAATTAAACTATCCACTGGACTGGAGCTTTAGAGATGAGGATATTTTGCCAGACAATCGAGAGATTACATTTTGACCTGATGGTGTAATATCTGGAGGAATATGATTAATCTACACAGACATACAGAGCATGCATTTAAAATTAAATGGTGGGGTTTAAGTCCAAAATTAATAACTACACTGGAAAAACGGATGTTTATTGTTTATTATCAAAAAAATCGGAGACTATTGTATTCTATTAAATGTTACCGTTTGTAAGAATAGGTTTTCTGGTTGTGTATGTTTCGAAGACATTTAATTGTGTAGATGAAGTCAGTATAAGTTGTATGTGAGCAATTGAGATAAGTGATAAATTGAGAACAGGAATGTGACAAATAATCAACAGGCAGACTATGGCTGGATCTCATTTCTCTATCTTAACCCTACCCCTTACCTACCTTAAATGTTGGGAAGGGTTACTGGCCAACAGGCATCAGACTGGTCTGGAATATCAGAATAGCTGCAGTTAATTTGTTTGTTTGTGGTCTTGTGTGTCTTTTTTTTAGTTTAACACATTTGAGTGCCTTTTTATGTATGTGACATGTAAGTTATGGCTCTAATGTTGATAATGATTCTGTAATATAATATATGTTATGTAATTTTTTGCCTGTTATGTTTAATTTATTGGGCCATCAAAAGAGATTTTTGTTAACAAAATGTTTTTCTGAACATCAATGACATTCAAAACAGTGATAACAGAAACAGATATACAACACACCATGTGTTTATATACATATATGTATGGCAAACAGACCTAAGTACTACACAGATTAGAACATCTGCCTCTGCACCATTATAAAATATATACTGTAAATGCATATGACACTGTTGTCAAAACTCACGCAATCAACATAGACACACTTGCAGACAGCATCTTGGAAGTTTGTGATCAATACTGCATGGTGATGTAACCAAGTGGTGTCCCATTTCATAGGGGGATGTTTTTACCCCTAGCCCTTACCCCTTGGTTCCAAGGGCCAAGGGCTAGGGGTACGGGGTAAGGAGTAGGGGTAAGATGAAGAAATGGGATTCAGCCTATGATTTTTTAATAGTAAGTCTTGGTATAATGTTTTTTTATTCTCTGCCTGTGTGTTGGCTTGTATTAACTAAATGTGCTGTCAAGATGTCCAGTATTTCCCTGAATGACATATTTTATTCTCAAGAGACTATTCCAGGAAACCAAAAGTTAGATAAATAAACAAAATGACACAAATAGATGCAAAAGCAAGAGGTAATTTCAATTAAATAAGGCCTAGGATGTTATTTCAAGGTGTCTAATCTCAAGATGATGCCAAATGCAACATAGAGTGCAAAAATAATGAGTTAATCAATTTCAAGGAGAGTATGTGTAGGAAACCTTTCAAAAGGAATTCTGCACTTAGTGGATTGCACCAACATGGAGAGGAGTGGATGTGAATGGGCATGTCAAACGAGTACATTGAGTGCATTACACTTCTATACGGATGCGTGATAGCGTTTAAGTCTGAAATGGGGTTTGTTGAATGAAAGAATGACAGTGGTACAGGAGGATCTCCTCAGTGACAGCTGGCTGTGACAGGTAGATAATAGCTCTCTCTCTCTCAATTCACTTCAGTTCAAATTGCTTTATTGGCATGAATGTCAGAAATGACAATATTGCCAAACCATCAAGGATAATAATGTGAGAAGAAATACATATATACAATTCATTGAGTAAACTAAAATATATACATTTAGGATAACAAAAATAAAAATCAATCAATCAATATCCAGTGAAATCTCTAGTGTCAAATGGAAGAAAGAACACAAAGACAGAAGCAAACAAACAAAAACTGAAAACACACTTGAAGAAGAGGACTAGGAGAGAAGGCAGAGTACGCTGTGGGAAGGTAAACTACAGATATTACGTGTTGTGCTGGTTGTCTCTCAGGCTGTGACATGCACTCACGTCTCGCTGCTTCTACAGCGCTCACCCTATTTTTTCCAAGTAGGTGTTGCATTTTTGCCTGGTCAAAGAGGGTATAAAAATCTGGGTGTGTACATTTCATTTTGGTAAAGAACTGAGTTCTGATGTCAGCATATGTGCTTTACTGGAGCAGGAAGTGTTGCTCTGTCTCCACCTGTCTCTGTGGACAGAGCTGACACAGCCTGTCTTCTCGAGGCAGCCACGTCTGTCTGTGGCAGCCTGTTTCCACAGCCAGACTGTGTCCACTCAGCCTGTACCTGCTCAGAGTCTTTCTGAGTCTGGGGTCACGCATGGTGCGTAGTGTTCAGCTACTGTGTACTCTCGTTTTAGGGCTAGGTAACAATCCATTTTGCTTTGATGTTTAGTAGTGTCTTTCCGGATGGTTTGGGGGGGGGTGTCCTGAGGTTCTGGGGGTGTGAGTTGAGGGAGCTGAGGGACAGGACTAGTTGATTGACTATATTGCTACCATTCAGAGTCTCTACTATATACTAATCAGAGTCTCTCTCTCTGCCTCAGCCCAGATGTCAATATGGATGGATGGGTTTAGCACCGGGAGAACAGAAAATTTGTGGAGGAAAATGACAGTTGACGCTGTCACGTGATCATTAGGAAGGGACAATAAGGACACTGGTCCTGCAGTGTCACTTTTCAAACAACTTCAATAATCTTTCACACTGCTGTGTGGACGTCTTTACCCAAAGTTCTTTACATATCGGCACACAAAGTATACAGAGCATACCGTATGAATTAAATGCAGTGACTGGTGACTAAGCAGAGAAATCTATTCTTGGACATGTCAATCTTTTTCTGGGTGTTATACTATTTTAAATAATTGCTTTCTGTCAGAGTCCATTAGTGACAGCAAAAACACTGATTTATTAGACAATAGAATTTTTCTGCAGCTTTTCAACTGGCGGGGAGGGGAAGTAAGATGTTCTGTCACAGCCCCAATTTGGGAATTACAAACAAGAATTTAAACATAGACTTTGCCTGCTGCATAATTTAAGGAAAATTGTCACTGCAAATTGATTCTCTATCATTGTTGCTTCAAACAGTTATTAAGTGTTATCTGCAATGGTGTGAAAGACGAGAAGACGGGAATGGATAGGGAATAAAAAGCTGAAATCAGCAGATATACACTATAAAAATGGAAAGGTGGAGGAAAGGAGAGGGCAAAATGGTCTGAAAATTAGACATACCTGAGGATTATACTGTAATAAAGCATATATTTGTGCTAAACAACGTAAAATCAGTTATCAGGCATGGCGTAGGACTCCTTTTGGAGAACTACATTACTCTCTTAATAAATATGGCGGTGCATTGTGCACTTACCAATGGGTTGTTTTCAAAACCTCTTTAGCTTCATATCTTCAGACCTCTCTAGCGGCTTCTTCTTTTACTTCTTCTTGTTACTCTCTCACGTGTACCTTTAAAGTAGATAGAAAGAGGGGGAGAGGGAGAAAAAGAGAAAAAGATGAAAGAGAAACATCAATGAAAGGGACTACTAAATGAACTGCCTCCTCATGTGGTAGGTGGGGGAATTCGACAAACGCTAAGATGAGCTTCTCTCTCTCTCTCTCTCTCTCTCTCTCCTCCTTGCCCTTTGTGACCGCAGGACGACAGTTCTTGGGCAAAGAGGAGGTTTGCCACTGATTGCCTGAGAGCAGTGGAGTGCGAATCTGCATGAAGTCCCTCCTGGCTTTCTTTTTTTCCTTTTCTCCTTCACATCTCTAATGAGCTTGGTCCAAATCTGTGGATGTGTGTGTGTGTGTGTGTGTGTGTGTGTGTGTGTGTGTGTGTGTGTGTTTGTGCGTGTGGGTGGGTGGGTGGGTGGGATGTGTGCATAAGTGTGGTCGGTGTTTGGATAATTAGCATGTACAGATCCATAAGTTGATGGTTTCCATAGCAATTTGTGTATGTGGAGGGATGTTTGTAGTAGTAAAATAGCAGTGCATACTGTAAATCAACCTTGATGTTTTTGTGCCAATGCGTGTAAGGTTACATGGGCTTATGTGAGATACTATGCACCTGGAAGCCATGTCTACTGCAACAGCAATACTCGATATTCAGTCAACATTGTGGGTCAGGTCTGCACCTATGGCCTGCCATGAGTCCACTCTAAGGAGCTTCCATTGAGCAAGGTTATCTACAGTGAAAGGTCAGAGGAGCTCATCATTACCTTTCCCCCAGGGTCTCCTTCTAAGTAATGATATGATATCAATGTTGTCATGTATGACAGGGGCATCATCAATTAATATGGACACTGAGGATCCTATGGGAGAGCTTCCCTAAATGCACTACATGGCCTGTTGCAGTAGCCTTGTCAAAATAAGAGTTTTTACTTTACGTCGGGATTTGAAAATACAATATTTATGCAAGTTCTGCATACCAACATTAAATCAATATGCAGATAGAGTGCAAGTAATGAGAACGGATAATTCATACCCTGCACAAATGCAATGCCATCCACAAGACCAATAATTCGGACTGCAGCTACAGTCAAGTGCTCTACTTCTTTAAGAAATTAAAATCTGGATGTCGCTGAAATTGAACTTCCACTTACATAGCATTTAAAAATAAAGTATTAGCCGCTTTATGAAGTTAAGTTGCTACTTCTCAAAATGTGCTATTAAATTTGACAAATTAGACAGCTTTTGCTTTGTTGTCAGATGAAAAAGGAAATGTCTAGCTGCAGAAAGGACAACAAATTTCTATCTGTCTTCGGGCCGATGTTATTTACTTCTCTCCTCCTCCACCCTCCCGTCTTTGGATGATGAACGGAACACTGCTTTTAGACAGTCTCCCAGAATCCTCTATGGGCATTATTACCTTGACGGCCGACGGTCATAATCCTTTATACTGACAGGCCATTGGGGTCAGGTCGGCCCTCGCTGGCCAATCAGTGTCAACTTACAGACTGGCTACAGAAGGATCCCCTGATACACTGACTGCAGAACAGGGGGAGAGTAGGGAGTGCAGTTCTTATGAAGCTCAATGAATCTGTGTGTGTTTCTGATGGTAACAATGTGAGTATACTAGAGTGTGTAAAATTAAATCATTTTGCATGAGGTCGGTTTTAAAAGCAAGCAGCACTGGTTTGGCTAGTTTGTGTACAGATTTGTCTAGAAATAAATGCATGTGTGGCTTGATACACATGCACATGTGTGTCAGTGAGAGAAAGAGGAAAGTGAGGCAGATTCTGCAATACTTCCTCCTCCCACACGCCTGGCTGCCAAGACAAGCGCGGGGGAATTTGTTTAATGTACAGCATTTATTCACTGCACACACGCTGTTGCACTACCGCTTCCTCCGTCGCATGAGACACTCCCTTGGCTGGGCGAGTCGCCATTAATAAGCCAATATAAAAGGTTGCATGGCCACACAGCATGGAAGTTAAAACTCAGCCGAAATTAACATCTATCAAGATAGTGGAAATCTCGCCCGGCGTCCTCACAATTGCTTCCAGGTGAGAGTGTGCCGCTCATTGTTGTTTTTGCTGCTGATCATGGGTTAAGTTATGCTTCGTCCACTCATGTGGAAAGCAGCTCCGGTTTGTTTTCTCATGACCCTGCAACACATTGGCATTGAGTTTGGTCATGGTGCTAGGACAGATGGCCAAGCATTATGGTGCAAAGGCAAATTGGGAAATGAAAACATGCATGCTCAGAAATGAGTCCATGTATTTTCTCTCCAGCAACGTGACCACATAGTATACATTCACAACAGAAGAAAAGGAAACTTTCACCACTGAGCATCCATGAAAACATAAAAGCCCAAAGTAAGAAAACAATAGGCTGACCTACTCTGTGCAAATGTCAACAGGTCTGCAACTGGAGGAGTAAAAAAACTGGACATTTCAACCTTAGATGATTAAATGTCAACACAGTTTCTGCCTTGATGTGACAAAAGTAAAGACGTTTTGTTCTCTGTGAATAAAGAAAATGTTGCCATGGTAGGACCCAACGCCTTCCTGCCCTGTCCTGTCCTCACACTAACCTCCTTACTCTCCATGGTTCTCCAGGTACAAAAGAACTGATATGCCCAAAAGCAATTAAAAAGGAGATAGTTGCCAGAGTATAAGGGTAAGAGGAGAGAACAGAAAGGATGACGAGAAAAGGGGAAGAAGAGAAAATGGGTGTGAAGCACAGAGAAGGTGTGAGTGGAAAAGAGGGGGGAAATGTGAAGTTTGAGGTAATCAATAGGAAGGGATGTGTCAGAGAAAAGCGAGAGGAAAAGTGGGAGGAGGAGAGCAGACTGTCAAGAAGAGAGAGGAGTCAAGAAGGGACAAGCTGAACGAGAGGAAAGCAGTGCGGAAACGACAGGTGAACACAAGACAAAGAAAAAGACAGAAGAGAAGACAGGCGGGGAGAGGAGAAACGTGGAGGAGAATAAAGGATGAGCAGAGAGGAAAAGACAAGAGGAGATAATGGGGGAGGAGACGAAAGCACGAGCCAAGAGGAAAAGAGAATGGAATAGAGAGGAAATGACAAGTTGAAAAATAAGATCAGAAAAAGGAAGAGATCAGGGAAGTCAAGGGTATTGAGGAAACAATAGTGCTTACATGCTGCTTCTATATATGTGACTGATGAAGAGTTTGAGCTCTTGGCAGCTGTCTACGGTACACACTTATGAATTCATATGCGAAAAAGTTTGACTCCAAATTTAGTTCTCTTGCTTTTGAAAATGATACATAAATTAAAGCTTAGATTTCCCAAAAATATAAGTACCGTGGTAGGCAAAATAAGACGTTAACATACTGGACTCTAACTTCCTGAAAAAACACAGACTGAACAAAACATTAGGAAGGAAGAGGTGATAAATTTACTTTATTGCCATCATTTACCTTTGAATGATTTCAGAATTCTGAGCCAATGTCACAGTCACATGCTGCTGCTTAAAATATGCTTGAATGTCTTTCATCATTTATTCAGTATAGAACCATATTCAGAGAAACTAAAATTATTTGTTTTAAAGCTTATTTGCTCGTATTTAAAGGTGACCTAACACAAAATTTGTTTCAGTTTAATTATATCACACAATACATATAAGGAAGATTGTTCTACCAACATTCAACATTCAACCCAAGCGCTCTTTGGTGACGAGGTTGATTACGTTAGTGTTGATCATCTGTCCAGCAGCGTATAAAGCTCGCCCTGACAATTTGATTAGTCTGAACAGCTCTGGTTCGAGCATAGTTGCACCACAACGGATCAAGCCCATACCAAACTTCCTGACCTCAAATGTTTTGGGTGGGGCTAAGTTTGGCTGGCATCCAGGCTACTTTTATAGTGTTTTTAAAAAACAGAAACAAAAGAACAGGCTGTCTAGGTGGCATTACGTGTCCAAATAAAAATAAATGTTTCACAAATGTCATGGGTCCGTTCAGTGGTCACAATGTGCAGCTGTCAAAAGCTGTGGGTGCTCTCCTGATGCAAGCTTAATGTCCTTTAACAAGTCTCTACCTGTCTCCACCCACTGTAAGCTGCTCTGATTTAGAGCTTTGGCTGAATGCCGAAAAATGCAAATGTAAAAAAAGAGAAGCAACTTCATGGAAATTACTGTTTCAATTCAAAGGCATTTAGCAAGGCACTGAGGCACCAGTCAAGCCCCCTTTGGGCTCTGACAAAGAAATAATGAGACATGCATTGGATAATAACCTCCTTTAGTCATTCAAATGCATTCCAATTTACTCCAGGCAATATTCTGACCCACACAAGACTGCAAATGACCAAATGTCTCCATGTCTTCCTTGTACTCTTCCTTTTATTTTATCCAGCATCCAGTGTTCATTCATTCCAACTGTGTGGATGAATATGCAGCAGCAAGTCTTACATACAGCATGTACAAAATGCAAATGCTAGTAGTATGCTAGTTTGCCCAATTAAGGGCTGCAAGTCGATCGGTGTGTTCCAGTTCTTTCTTTTAACATTGGAAGTGTTGAAAGATGGGGCTGAGGTTGCTGCAGCACCCCCTGTTGACAAGGGGTGAAACAACACAGTGGTTAGATATTTTGAAAAATGAAAAAATCATCAATGCAATTTGCTCTGACAGCGTCATCATGTCAGGTCAAAGAGTCAGAGGTCAGCTAGCTAAACTTGTGGAAGGATTCGGCGGTAGCATATCAGTGGTGCCCAGTTGCATTGTGAGTGTGTCTGCCACACAAAATCTCATGAAATTAGAATATTGCGAAAAGTTTCAAAATTGTGGGCTCAAAGTGTCACTCTAATCAGCTAAGTAATCCAAAACACATTCAAAAGGTTCCTAATCCTTTAAATGGTCTCTCAGTCGGGTTCAGTAGAATTCACACTCATGGGGAAGACTGCTGACCTGACAGTTGTGCAGAAAACCATCATTGACACTCTCCACAAGGAGGGAAAGCCAAAAAAAGGTAATTGCAAAAGAAGTTGGATGATCTCAAAGTGCTGTATCAAAGCGCATTAATAGAAAGTTAAGTGGAAGGGAAAAGGATGGAAGAAAAAGGTGCACAAGCAGAAGGGATGACCGTAGCCTCTGTCTCAGTCAGGAAAAGGCCATTCAAAAGTGTGGGAGAGGTTCACAGGGAGTGGACTTAGGCTAGAGTTACTGCATGAAGAGTCACCACACATACACGAATCCTGGACATGGGCTTCAAATGTCGTATTCTGCTTGTCAAGCCACTGCAGAACAAACAATGTCAGCATCGTCTTACCTGGGCTTAAAAAAAAAAAAAGAACAGGTCTGTTGCTCAGTGGTCCAAATCCCTATTTTCTGATGAGAGCAATTTTTGCATCTCATTTGGAAACCAATGTCCCAGAGTCTGGAGGAAGAATGGAGAGGCACACAATCCAAGATGCTTGAAGTCCAATGTGAAGTTTCCTCAGTCTATGTTGATTTGGGGAGCCGTGTCATCTGCTGATGTTGGTACACTGTGCGTTATTAAGTCCAGAGTCAAAGCAGCCGTCTAACAGGACATTTTAGAGCACTTCATGCTTCCTTTAGCAGACAAGATTTATGGAGATGCTGACTTCATTTTCCATCAGGACTTGGCACCTGTCCACACTGCCAGAAGTACAAAAACCTGATTCAATGACCATGGGATTACTGTGCTTGATTGGCCAGCAAACTCGCTTGACCTGAACCCCATAGAGAATCTATGGGGCATTGCCAAGAGAAAGATGAGAGACATGAGACCAAACAATTCAGAAGAAATGAAGGCTGCTACAGAAGCATCCTGGTCTTCCATAACACCTCAGCAGTGCCACAGGCTGATAGTATCCATGCCACGCTGCAATAGAGGCAGTAATTCTGCAAATTCATGCAGTCATTCATGCTTGTTTTATTGATTTAATGTAATATTCTGAGAATTTGAATTTGGGGTTCTCATAAGCTGTGAACCATAATCATTAAAATTATAACAAATAAAGGCTTGAAATATTTCACTTTGCATGTAATGTGTCTGTATAATATATTAGTTTCAACTCTTAAGTTGAATTACTAAAATAAATGAACTTTTGCACAATATTCTAATTTCACCTGTATGCTTTAAGGTCTGCTGTCTTCGAACTCAGAAGCACCTGATTCAGCTGCAACACTGCTGGAAAATGCCCAGAGAACCCTGCGTCAACTAGTTTCCAGTTAAATACTTTGTGAAAAGCCTTTTTGTCATAGTGCCTTCAAATTCACTGAAATTGTCAAGAGTTGCATTTAAAACAAACTCCTCTCTCAACCAGAGTGCCTTTGTCCTGCAACCTCATTATTCTCCACAGCTGCCAACTAATCCTAACCTGTGTGCTCTGTCAGAGAACCTCCACACTCTCAAACACTCCAGCAATGAGCCACTCTGACTGAAGTTTCATTAGTGGGGGCCTGTTTTGTGCAGATAAGTGCAAAAGCGTCCATTATACTAACATGCTCTCAGCAGAGCCCTAGTCATAACTACTGCCATGCAACATTGGTTAAAATGTCCATGAGGTGATCTGTCTGATGTTCACCGGCACACACACGAGGTAGATCTTGCTGCGTAGGTTTGGAATGAGCTCATGTGTGTACGTTTTTCTTTTGCATGTATAGATTGGACATCTGTGTGTGATTTTGTTCAATGGTGAGTGAGTGTCTATTGGCATGCTGTATGCGGTGACTGATGTTAAATTAGTCCACCTGCCACTTCTACACGGCCCGGCATTCCAGCGCTCAGTAAATCAGCTAACCTGACAGCACACAGGTCGATATAAATATTAACTCCTCCATAAATAATGTTATTGTAGGCCCTCATGTTAATGGTTCATGATACGATGGTCGTGATAAAGTACAGCGCATGTTCAATTGTGAAGGGGCTGGGGTTTAACAGGGAGCAAAAGAAAGATAGACAGACTAAATCCCCTTCGATGTCCTTCAATAGATAAGTTAGTGACATTGGTTTGGAAAGGCGCCGAGCTGGTCACAGCTGTGTTCCCAGGCCTGACTGGCTAGGGGGTGGGGAGGTTGTGAGTGTGTGTGGTGGATTGGTGGAGGGGTGGGGGTGGGTTTAGAGTGGGAGGCTGTTGGGACTGGACACAGCGGATTAATTATTATAAATCATCTCCCAGGCCACATGTTTATGGCTGCTACTCAAACTGTTGCCTGACTATGCAGTTTCCATCTGGTACACTGCAGTGTGTATGCACTGTGTGTTTGCAAATCACGAGGCCTAGCATTGAGTAGAAGAATGGCTTTGCTGTTTGTGACAATGGCCTATATTTTCATTATGACAGCAAACATATCATTGTAACGTCTTTATGGATTAGCAACTAGCTGGAAAGAGATGGCTGTCATCAAACTGAGACTGTAGGGGGGTTTTAAAAGGCAATTTATTCACTTCCCCTCAGGGTCAAAACTAGGGCAGAGAGGCAAAAGCTTCAGGAGGTTTTGTTTTACTCATTCAAAGATGAAATTAACAGAGAATGCATGCTTTTGTCTGCAATTCTGTGTATCCACATACAGTAGTTGCACACATTTCTTTCAAGTAACTTCTCAGTAGCCACACTCCTCTACATGCTGGCTTTTGAGCAGTTTCACTGGTTCAATTGCAAAATTTTGACAGAAGCTCATCAGTTGCTAAGGGAGAGAGCAGTTTTACTCATTCACATGCTCCTTAACAGATGTTGACTTAACTTCCAGCATGCAAATTCAAATTAGGGAATGGTACAGTAAGTCACAAGCTTCTCCATCCCCTCTCTTAGCTGTGGCATGAATTCTGCCCTGAGTAGCAGCACACTCATAAACGCATTCAAAAACACAGTCCAATCATGAAATAATAGTAACATTTTTATTCCCATTTTCCATGTCTAGATGCTCCTTCTTTACACAATATTGAGAAATTAAAAGAAAAGAAGAAAGATAAACAAAAATTTGTTGTTATCCCCTTGCAGGCAACGGCTCGCAAATAATTAAATGAATGAATAAATCACTGCGGAGAAATATTAATCAGCTCTTACACTCATCTGCGAGGGAGGAGGTGGCTGATGCAGTGCGTGGTGATTGGTGGGGAGAGGAGTGTCACACACACACACACACACACACACACACACACACACACACACACACACACACACACACACACACACACACACACACACACACACACACACACACACACTCTAAATGTATTATTACATTGTGGAGTATTCTGGGAAATATTTCTTGGCAAATATTTTGGCTTAAGTCATGATGTCAGCTCCCATCACACACACACACACACACACACACACACACACACACACACACACACACACACACACACACAAAGCCTGGATCATCCCCGCTAATCCACTCTCATTAAGGATGACCTGCATGATAGCGTGCCACCACTAGCAGCCTCCAAGGCCCCCTTTAACCACACTGTCAGCACGTACACACCACCATTGGGGATGTGTGGCCATTTTGATTGTGATTTTAATAAATTACTGCAGTTTGCATGTTTGTTGCCACTGTTTGAGTAAACAGAACACCTACCACACCTGTCATAGCTAATCAGGCCCGGTTTAATTATTGGTGACAAAGCTTGTATTTCACGGTAGTGAAGGCAACGCGTGTTTGAGCAAGGGAAGTGGAGCACTTTTCACTGCACTCTTCAGAGAAGTGCTTCTTCAAACAGAAGAGGAATTCAAGATGAGACGAGCTGCGGGGTGACAAAGCTGGTGAATCACTTTTCTCTGGTAAAATGTAAAAGGATTCAGAGTTTTAGCAAAACTTCAAATCAATTATTCAAACACGTTCATTGTTCCTCGGGATGGAAGTGAAATAGTTTCTGCACTCAACAGTTTTTACCTGAGGATTGGAACCTAAATAGAATGTTCATCCTCAGCGCTCCTCCACATCACGAGAAGGTCACTGCTGAGTGGAGTCTACCTACAAGCCCCTTGGGCTGAACAAAAAATGCCACACGGATACTTCCCTTCCAGCTCTCTGCCTCCAAAATAACTCTCCCTCTGTGGGGTTCTTAAATAAATTACAGACATGCTATCCTCCCAAGATGTGATCTCTGTTCTCCAGCGCAAATTAAAAATTTAAGCCCATTTAGGTTGGTGCCCAGTGTAACTTGAAGCAGTGTGGTTGCAAGGGCTGATATCCAACCAGAGTTGTGTCACAGAAGTACTTAGTAGTGATGCTTGTTGCTCTGGGCTCTGCATCCGGAGAGGAAGCTGGGTGGCCTTAATGTTACAGAGAATATATCGTGTAACTGAAAGGTCATCGCCTTGATCTCACAGCACAACAGATTCTCTACCCGCAGCTACGTGTTGTGTCAAAGTGTCAAGACACCAAACTCTGACTTGCACCCTCCATGTGAATCATCCCGTGTGACATCAGGAACCAAAGGCTCTCCTTTGAATATGATTAAACTGTGTGCCAATTTTTATTTCAACCAGCCTGCCCTCCTACTCTTCAAAGTCACACACAAGTCAACATGGTCGGTGCGGTGCGGTTGGCGGACATGGTGACGACGTACCGACTGGACGTTCATACTGATGATGTGGTCAAGCGGTCAGAGCGGTGGGCCGGCGGGCTCCAAGAACAGTCTCTTTTCTCTTCTGTAGCCAATAATTGCAACATGGTGTCCACGTTGTTGCAAAACCTTGGAGACGCATGGCTCACCTCTGAGACCCTCCACACACCCCAGGCTGCAGTTGCGTAAAATTAAAAAAAATATAAAAACTTTTGTTGCATTAAAATGAGACGTCTTGTAGAAATTTAGTATTTAGATGCTCAATAGGGCTGGGCGATGTGGAGAAAATCAAATATCACGATATTTTTGACCAAATACCTCGATATCAATTCGCAACAATATTGTAGTGTTGACTGTTGGTGTGTATGTACACAATGAGATTTTGGATAAATAATCATCAGTTATGTGGAAATAATGACTAACGGGTAAAAGCAAATAACAGAACAGATACAACAGTCTTGTAAGTTCAGAAAATGACATAACTTTACTGTAAAAAGTAATAACTTTAAAACCAGGAAAAGACACCACTTATGCCATATTATGATATCCAAAATCAAAGACGATATTTAGTCTCATATCACAATATCGATATAATATCAATATGTTGCCCAGCTCTAGTGCTCAACCTGTCTTCTACCAAGATGAGCTGGGATTTTTATGAATAACAATGAAAATCAGTACCTGTATAGAGTTTTGTAATTGGGGTAGGACTAGCTCACCACCAGATTCAAATTCACAGCTTCAATGATCACGGTTGACAGTAAAATGCTGTTTAGAAGTCAGTAGACTCCAAGTCCAAATAATCACAGCGATTATCACTCAGATCATTTAATGAACTAAACAAATTAATTTGTCCTTTGAAAGACAAAAGCTGCATGCCAAAAACAGGATTACCAACACTCTCTAATGCTTGATTATTAAAAAAAATTTCAATACACCAAAAGATTGCCTGGGAGGCTTGCACATCAGCAAAGCACATCCTAGTAATCTAGTGTTTTAGCGATGGGTTAGGACCAAAAAGTCTAATTAGGTGGGAACTCTCTACAAAAAAACATTATCCAGTAAAACAGGAGACACTGTGTGAAGTTAATGTCCTCCGATCCTTAAGCAGAAGAGGGCTAAAGAAATTAGTTTGTGTGTGCGTGCATGTGTACCATGGACAGGGGGCGGGAGGAGCAAGGGGATTTAATAGACCCAACCCCTCACTGAACCCAGAGAAAGCATTTTGTCATTTGACCTTAATTAACATATTCTATTCATTGCCTCAACTCTGGTGATAAATCAGGAAATAGTTCCTATTGTATCGTCCAGTGGCGCGAAGTAAAGCATTTTCCTGTACCTGACATTCATTAGCTCTTAGTCTCTCTTTAAACAATGAGCAGAGCCTCGATCAACCTTGAGGTTTAGAATGTATTTGTCTCGGGGAGACTTAACTAACCGAGTGAAGATATGAAGAAAAAAAAATGTTCTGGCTTTTTTTGGAGCAGGAGGTTTTCCAGAGGGGAATGGCTTTCCTCCACTGAAGCATTGCCGAATTAACCTAATCAGAGGATTAATCAGACTTGAAACATTGGAGGATGTGCCGGTGGCCCCTTTATCCAACTATACCGGGCAATAGAATTAGGATGGAGAGCAGGTAGATGGCATTCCCACAACCTCTCTCTCTCTAGAGGCTCTCTGCTTGCCAAAAGACCTGAGAGGCGGAGGGGGAATTAGAATCCCTGCTTGCCCCAACTGCCTATTTGAAACTGGTCCCTCTAACAAACCTCTTATCATTTAGACAAGAGCTTATAAGTTTAGAATTTGAGCTCTACTGGCGTCGTATCATGCAAAATAATGGTGTAACTAAGTGTAGGTTGTAATAATATTGCAATAACCCTGTTTATCTGTCTTATGAATGTATCTATTATACTATAATATACTTCCTAATTTTGTTTTATTCAGCTTGAAGTGCACAAGTCCACCATTTTCTTTTGGTTTCAATTATTTTTGTTAGAAGACAACTTATAAACAAGCAAATCACTACAACATAATAGCAGTAGTATCATCATGACAACCTACGGTAAAGTCAAATAGCTTACATGTTAAATGCAATCTAACACCAGTCATTTACACCCAAACATATCTGAGGAGCGGGTTCAATCCAGTGGACACCTTCTCACAGTGCCTGACATGCAGATTTTTTTCCGGCTATTTTACAGTTTAGGTGCAGCGCTTAAGCATTTTCAAGCACCGCCTAAGCATATGAACAAATAACAATGTGTATGCATCTGGACGACGCACGGGACAGGCGTCCGTTCACTGTCTTCTGCAAATGTGCCGTATGATGGTTAGTGTCCACAGTGGCACAAACAGTGTCACAGCCACACACACTCCATGCATGTTGCGCACCCAGCTGCAGTCCAGCTACCTGCTGGTTAAAGTAAAGGGGGTTTGCAGCCATGGAACTAGCGACAACTTCTTCACAGGCTCACTGACTTAAGGTGGGCTGACCTTTAAGGTTGACTAGCTATTCTCATTTTAGTAATAAGTTTCTCCTCCAAGTTTTGCTTTAGTGATTTCTCCCTTTGCTGCAACGGACAACCACTAAGCTTTATGTAAATAATTATGCAATGATATCACTAATATGCAAATGAGTGTGTGATGTCATTTGCATCTAAAAAGCAAGGGAAAACCCTGCTTACTTGCATTCAAAGGACAGTACTCGGCTGTGATTTATGCCTCTTGAAGCCACAATTTAAGTGCAATCCTGCTTCCTTGCAGGGATTTAAAGACACGATGAGCCGATTGCCCTCGAAACTGGCAGAAATTAGCTCTTGCTGTGCCATGTTTGCGTGACCCTGTAATAAAGTATCCAATCTGTGAGGCCAGGCACTTTATATTTTTAAGCCTGTGACCACATGTTTATGAGCAGCCCTTGGAAATTTGTCTGACAGAAAAAAAGGCATTTGCAGTCAATCTGCATTACAGAGATAAATAAATAAAATTTAACACTTATCTGACTCCATCTGTCTGCCTTAAATGATGCTGCAACTAATCTCACCACCTAGGCTCAGCACAGAAAAATAGAACCGTAGCACATGCCCATGAGAAAAAAACAAGAGAAGCCTGCAGTGTGAACAGGGAGGGCATCATTGATCCCAGCTCCCTGGTAGACAGGCCATCGATTGCAGGATACAGCTGTGATACTTGGCACACCTTGTTGACTCCAACCACAACTTTGAATCAGCTGCTAACAGTGAGCATTTTTCTCCTTCCTGTTGTCAGCTGACCAAAAGATGCAGAGAAGAGAAGGGGAGAGGGGGGGAGGAATCCTACACTGTCCTCACATAATTGTGTGGGAACATCATTTTTCAACCGCAGCTTTGCTTCCATCCCCAGGGGGCACTTTTCTCAAACAGTGATCATTATGTTATGGAAGCTGCTGCCGGGCAGGTTTGAAAATGCAGCTGGAGCCAATGAGCAGAGGCACACACTACTTGGGGTCCACAGGCAAACACACACGGGAGAGCCATTGAGGGGAACGGGAATAAGAAGGAAAAGTTGAAGTGAATGCAGGTGGCCCATTTTTGATCTTTTGTACTCCCTGGAGATTTATCGATCTTGGAATCTCATCAAGGCTTTTTCTGCAGGGTTAAGTAAAACACAGACATCAAAGATCAACGTGTTTTTCTTTGTACTCCTCCTCCACAAGTGCCCTTCCTACACCCAGTGTTCTATTTAAAGATTTGAATCTCCCAACATTCAATATGACTACACTTAACAGAGAATATGTGAGAGGAGAGTGAAAAATGCACTTTAAACAAGTAGCGGCAGGATGCATGGCCGTCTGATAAGCCAGTGTTTCAGCTTCGCCACATTATCTCCAAATTCAATATTGGTTTTTCAAACACTCTGAAAAAAGAAGGGGCTGTTCTGTCTAAACTCTCCTGCTATTTATGGATCCAGACCATATTTAGTTGGTGTTCGACTCCTGTTGGTGTCCCCTCCCTGTCTCCTCTATCCCTGCCAAAAGCAAGCCGTGATATATATATATATATATATATATATATATATATATATATATATATATATATATATATATATATATATATATATATATAGAGCTGATGCATAGACATTGATTTCTGGTGAAAAAATACAGATTCACTGTACGTTGGAAGGTTGTCTGTCAATGCTCAGCCAGTCTTGTTATTGACTCCGGGATGCTACTGATAACAGTTTGACAAATGGGCCCCACTCTTCCTCCTTCAACAAATAATACATCTCCCTATGTCCCCCTGTCGCACACCTCTATGATCCCATTATGATGTGATATGATATCACACCCTGGCTGAGTACAACCAGAAAGTGCTGGTGAGAACAGAAATGCATTGTGGGTATGATATGAAAATCCTGGCAATGTTCATAAGAAGATCCAAAATCTTTAGGACCCACCTAAAGGGATTATAAGTCATCCCTGTCATTTAGTATGAAGTTTCATTGCTAAGACATTAAGATACAGTGACTCTGCTGGACACACCTTCACAACAGAGTCCTTTGTGGCAAGACATTTGAGTGATCAGATGATAAAATAAGGGTTGACTCAATTCCTAACTCAAGTTTTGGAATTCAAAAGTGACAACCTAAAACTTGATAAAAGGTAGAGCAGGAAGTACTGCGGCTCTGCAAAATCCAATGGCCTTTTACAGAAGAAAGTTTGCCGTATTACCCAAGCTTTATTCTCTGTTGGTTGGTTTAGATAACATTGTTAAACTAATGTTGATAGACTATTGCCAGAAGGTGCTTTTCACTTACTTTATAAGTATTTTTCGAGATTATAGGTCTTAAAAGTGCTGAAATTGCAGTCAGAACGCCACTTGTCTAACCTTTATGTACGCAGGAAGAGATACTTCAACAGCAAAAATACATTTTGCATTTGAAATGTTAACAATTTATTTTAACAAAGTGACAAATGGAACTAAGGTTTTTGTTTTGTTTTTGGTAAAGGTTTCAGGTAAATTCTTTCAAACAAAAACTGACATAAAAACTGACATAAAATACTGGCTCCAGTACCAATCCAGTTCATAATCCAAATATGGGAATGCAATTCCCCATTTCCACCTGCGTCCATCTGAACAGAATTAGTCAGCACCTCTTTGGCACTCTTTTAGAGAGGCCTTTTTAGTGACTTTTTAACAGACAGACACAGAGCTGGTGTTGCCATTCAGCTGATAGTTATCATCATACCAGGATGGTTTTCTTCAAAACCCATCATCACAGTCGGGTAATATAAACACATGTTTGCATAGAGAGGGAATGCGTGCATGCTGTATATATCTCACAGTCAGCTGGCTAACTGGGAGATTCCTTCAAACACCTTTCTATTGAACAAGAGAGTGGTAATTAAGTGGTAATATTAGCAGCTAAAATGAACAGCTACAATATATTACAGCTAGAGCTGTGTTTTTCCATGATATGTACACAATAACAAGAGTCATTGTAATTACGCAACACTTTCTTCAGCATAGCACAATGCTGTAAAATGTAAAGAACAACTTGCATTAAAAAATTATCTATAGTATAATAGATAAGCAGCCAAGGCAACACTTGCACACAAGTTTTTAAAATAATAATACACCAGTTTTACCAAGTCTCTGCTCAGATTAAGTAAGAAAGACAAAAAAAAGACAAAAGGTATTGCTGAAAAAGAGAATTCACGCTAAATTGACCTTCTCTAAAAAAACACGACAATGATACTAAAACTAAACCAACTAAAATCCTATGCATCAGCTTTAAAGACTTGCTCGTGTTTCATATGACCTCTCAGTAGCTGCAGACCAGTGGCCCAAAGGCATCACAGCTTCAGAACGGAGCATGCTAATGTTAGGTGTGGTTTGTGTCCCTTGGTGCTATTTAGGACAGTGTGATAAGAGTTCATCTCCTTCACATCCTGCTTGTCTCTCTGTCTGAGAGCGAGTACAGAAATAGTGTTTGTCATCAACTACACAGCAGGGCACCTTTCACACACCGTGTCCAACAAGCCTGGACGGAAGCACCAATATGTCTGCCAATGTGTGTAGCTTTTCAGGATATATAGTAAGCTACGAAATGCATGTGTGTCAGTAAGTTTATTTTATGATTTCAATAAAGAATGCTGCATGTTATCACTGACATACATTTTTAATTAATTTAATTAGTTTTTTACATTAAGATTACATTTTTACATTGCAGTTTTTCCTCTCACTAATTACATACATTTGAATTACTTTTACTTGGAGGGCAGCTCGATTACTTTTGGTGTGGTACAGTATTACTATCATCTGACTTCTCTCTGAAAACTGTTTTATAAATTCTTATTTTCATGAAATTGTACCAGCGTAATCTGAACTGAGCCAAACTCTGCACCAAAGTCAAATGGGAAAACATTCAGTACTGTGCCAGCTCGGAATGATACACTAGAGCAGAAGAAAAATGATCTGTGAGGGTGAGGGGAGCAGCAACAGATAAGAGGATTACTCCATTATTATCTATCCCAGGGGCTGTTACCCCAGAGCAGAGGAACATGGTTAAAAAGGGCAAGACCTTGAATTTTCCCCCTGACATGCTCACATGGTTAAAGCGAGGCAGAGTTGCTACACGACATACTATCCCACTCTGCAAAGGGCAAAGACATGTTTTAGCCCAAGCTCAGATGCAGCATCGGAAGGGTGTGACCTTGCTCTCCTGTCCAGCCTTCCTCTAACCTTCCTCAAGAGACACCGGATGAAGGGACCTGATTTCTGGTTTTGAATGTGAGGTTAAGTGTTTTTTCGATAATCTAGGGATTTTTAAAAAAGTCAAAATGTTTATTCTATAATCAGATAAAAAAACATTTACTTGAAAAGTGCCTGACAAGGATAGCCCAAAAGTTAAATAGTGCTCCTTAAAGGCTAGATGGTGTCAGTACAAAAGAGATATACTATAGTATATGGAAATATTAGATATTACCTGTCTTAATTTTGTGTGCACGGGGACCCCAAAGTGTCAGACTTTGAAAACCCCTCGGATAGGCTATATCTTTTGATATATAAAAACAGATTTTCATTTACACTTTATACTCTTTAGCTGTTAGCATTTTAATAGTGTTTAAGACAGCTACTAGCTAATGGTAGGCTAAGGTTTCCTGCTGTGTAATGTATCTAGTGTCATGCCCTTGTCTGTTTAAAAATCGCACCGCAATTTAAAAAGAAAAATCTCAACCAGGTATATAATCTTCATACATTTATATTGGTTTTAACCCGATTCACGGTGCATTGTTACATCACATCCCTACTATTAACTTTTTAGCTTACCAAATGTGCGTGCGTGCGTGCGTGCGTGCGTGCGTGCGTGCGTGCGTGCGTGCGTATATATATAAAAATAAAGATGTAATGCCCTCATTTTTATTCAAATGTTGAGACTCTGCCAGGACATGCAAACACATTTACGCAACTCTGAGATTTTCTCCCCAATGTACTCTGTAAAATAACAGAAATCCAGAAGAGATGCAAATGTGACTATTGCTTATTATTATAATTATTATTAACTAATATAAATAAACACACACACACACACACACATACACACACAAAACAAAATGCACATTTAGCCAGACAACAGTGTTTTGCAGTATTTGTGTGGGCGATTGAGGCAGGGCTCTCTCTTTAGCTTAAACAAAGACATCAAGAGTGTTTGTGTCTCAACGTCAAGACTGAGGCGATAATTACTGTCATTCTAACAGAAAGCTCATAGCTCGGGTGGGAATTAATGTGTGTTAGCACTGTGTCTTTGTAAACTAAACCTACACCAGCTGTTTGAGGCTTCATTTTTAGGAAATGCAACTGTCTTTCCACTCCAATTCAATTGTATTTGACTCTTGGCCGTAAGCGCCATGTGTAACGTAAAATGAGAGAGCAGGTAGAGCCTTACTGTTTTGCTCAAGGACATACTGATGAAGGAACAGTAGTGGTTGCGTAGGCTCCTCCAAGCTACCCACTGAAGCGTTAATAAACATTTTGCATTTAGCAACATGCACCTGCGATGTGCAGATAGGGGTTCAATACATGGCTGCAGGGGCATTATCGGCTTTGCATTTCAAAATATTCATACAATTAGGATACTTCGTCCGCACATTTGAGACTTGTTTATAACACAAGAGGCCTTTGACACCCTGTTGAAAGATTATTTGAAAATAACAAACTTCTCCAAACTAAGTGAGAAAATATTCAACCATTTGCCATTGCCATTTAAAATGACACATGATCTGACGCCCTTATCAACAAGATGAACAGCAGTTTCCCTTGTGTAAGTCACTTGCTGTTTTTGACCTCATCTTTCCATTTATCTTGTGAGGGCAATCTCCAAATGAAATAACTAAAGCTTAAAATCTGAATGAGAAGCAATTCATTTTAAAAGTCCAATGCTTGCACTAAAAAGCATGTGAAAAATATGAATTGACAAACGTTCCCTTACCATGTTGCTGCATTGCTGCAAACCAAGAAATCCAGTCATTAGCTAGTCATTTTTTCAGCATAACCACAAGCTTAATCTGACCCTTTTCAGACCTTAAGCCAAACAATAGCCCTTGGTAGTCCTCATGTTACTTTCACTTGATATTCAATTACAGCATGGGACTAGCATGACAAGTGTAACCTTCATAGGTAGTTACAAGGTCCAAATCCCACTGAGCATTCATCAAGAAACAGGATGCCATTTGATGCAGCGCCTTAGCCGAAAAAAACGAAAAAAGCAACTGAGAGTTTTCTACCACCTTATGCTGTCCTATGTGGTTGGGCAAGCTTCTCTGTCCCCTCCACTACGTGTTTGACTGAGGACTGGGCCTAATACGCACGCACGCACGTACGCACGCACATTTGGTAAGCTAAAAAGTTAATAGTAGGGACGTGATGTAACAATGCACCGTGAATCGGGTTAAAACCAATATAAATGTGTGAAGATTATATACCTGGTTGAGATTTTTTCTTTTTAAATTGCGGTGCGATTTTTAAACAGACAAGGGCGTGACACTCGATACATTACACAGCAGGAAACATTAGCCTACCATTAGCTGGTAGCTGTCTTAAACACTATTAAAATGCTAACAGCTAAAGAGTATAAAGTGTGACTGTATATCACTGGAAAAGGATTCCAACACCGAAACAGCAGTGCAACAGTCTGCAGCTGAAGACGCAGTGTAGACTAGCTGCTTTTTGAGACCCTTTGGCTAGAGAAACAACAGAGATGGGGCTTAATGGTGCGTTCAATCCAACTTGTAAACTGATGCATTCAAAGTTATTGTAAAATACCCTATAAGTAATGAGTTAATAGAAATGAAAAGCTAAACAACAAGAGCCTTTCTATCGCTGTTGTGAGCCCCTATTACGGCCGAGGTGCAGTATTAAAAGAAATGCAGAAATATATGTATACAAAGCTTTTCAGTGTAAGAAAAAGATATGGAACAAGAGAGTGACATTTTGTGGAAGTTGCCCGCTCTCAGGCAGCCCTGTCACTTCTCCTCACTAACTTAACAACAAGGAAATTCACAGAAAATCTTCAATGAGGATAAAGATGAGATTTTGGTCAAAATGTTTTAAAATTCCCATGAAAAACTAAATCTAGTTACTCATTAAGACATGTTAAAAAGAGAGGGAAAGCCTGCCTGGTTGGTAGAAGAAATCCTTGCTGAAAGATAAGTATGCAGCAAGTGAGCTGTAATTCCTTGAAAGCTCAGGAGCTCCTCACGTATGTGTACGTGTAGGCTATCAACAGTGAGGGCAAAAACACAGAGACAGGAGCGTGGGTACATTTTGGAGCAAATGTTTCGAGGGAAAATGGAATTTCCTCTCTCTCTTTAACAAGATGAGTGACCTTTGCCCTCTGGGTGTCTCTCTCCTCCTATTTCTCCATTAGGACATGGAGACAGACAAGCACAACACACACATACACATACACATACACATACACATACACAAAGGCATTTACAATTTCACTCTAAAGCAGCCCTCCTAATACACACACAGGCGCATACTGTGCAACAGTCAATATTTTCTAAAGGATAGCCTCCCTTGAGAACTGCAGGCAATCTGAGTGGGGCCCCTGCAATGAAAGGGCCCGTGATTGCATTCGACCGTAGCCCTTACAAAGATGTCGTACATCAAATGCCAACAGATAAAAAGCCATCCGCGAAGAGTTAATCAGCAGAGGAGCTTTCATGGCCATGCCGCAATTTGTCTCAATATCATGAAAAGAAGACAGGCTCTCATAAAAAAAAAAAACACCAATATATATAAATACATAGCCACATTTGTGTTTCATGTAGTGCTACATGTGATGTTATCTCAGACTACTTCAATTTGCTAATACTGCTTGACCTTGAGAGTAAGGTGTATGTGTGTGTGTGTGTGTGTGTGTGTGTGTGTGTGTGTGTGTGTGTGTGTATATGTGTCAATGCCTGAGTGTCCCATCCCCCCTCCCCTCTCATTTCGCTGATACAGATGGGTTTGAGAGCCTGGCCAATTTGCATTCTGAGTGTTCAGGGTGTAAATGCCTATACAAGAGGCTGTTTAAGCATTTTGTGTACTTGCTACCTCACACCAGGTGTGATTCCAATGGATAGGCACAGTGGGTGAGAATGAGGCTGAATCACGATAGCTGTTAACCCCCCGTTTCTGACCTCTTGTACCAGCCACCATATTTCAATCAAATGAATACGCTAGTCCCACCAATGCCAGCGAAACGGGCAAAAAACATCAATGGAGGAACAAGGTATTTAACCCCGGCTAGCAGCTTGCCAAATACTCCTAAATGCACACAGAGCCATTTGAAAGACCACTTGAATGTTTATGAATGTGTTGAATGATTCAGGGATTATCCTGAGTGGAGACTACATATTCAATGTCATTTCATCATGAAGTTATGGTATGGATTATGATACATGGACACTACAATGTTTTGGATGAATGGGATTTTGACATGGGATTTAATCAATTCATGCAGATGAGTGTAGATCAGGGAAGTTATATACAATATCTGCTTATCTTGATCCTGGGATATTATTTCCACTGAGAACCCTAGCTTTTTTGTGATTTAGAAACTGCAGCAATCAACATAACAGGCTGATTAGGGAAATAGGAACACTTGTGTTATTATTATATATATATATATATATATATATATATATATATATATATATATATATATATATATATATATATATATTATTATTTTTTTCTTTAGAATATCACTAACATATAACTCTGTAAGGCTTTTACAAACTGGATCCTTGTGTTTTTATAGGTAGTCCAATAAATCATGTGCAGTGTGGTGTTTTCACCTAAAAATGGTTACCATTTCAAAGAGTTGTTACATTAAAAAAATGCTATATTTAGAAATATTAAGGTGAAAAGGCAGACTCCTACTTTTATCCCATTTTTGTTTTGAACCTATTTTAAGCAACAATAATAGCTAACCTGCTGTTATTACTGGAAGTAACTGCTGTTACTTGCATACAGTTAGCTTTTGGTATGCTATCCACATTCTAACCTTGTTTCAACTCTCTTTGGAGCAGTCCATCCACTTTGGCAGTGGACAGGCTCGATTATGTTCAAGGCTGAGACATCCCCGGGGTAATATTCTTCATCTCCTTCTGGAAATCTAGACGGCCGTTTATTTGCTCTCAGGACACGTCGACCCAGACCACCACAATCAATTGTGTTAGTCTGCATTGACACAGGAGTCTGTCACCATCCATTTACCTATACAATGAAGGCAGGACACAATTCTACTGGAAATATTAGACTTCCCTTTATGGTTATGTTCATACAGACTCTTTTGGGTTACAATGAGCTATATGTGCAACACTGCTATAAAATGATGGCTCTGGTGCATTTTGAATAGTAATTTTATGGGAATATGTTACACGTATGGTTGTGTATCAGATATTGTGTGTCTATTTACTAAAGCTTTTGGTTTTTGCTATCTCTGTACTGAGGCCACCAAGCAAAATATCTGTAGACATCTGATATCTGATTTGGTATTTCAAAATCCGATTCTTCACACAATCACACACACACACACACACACACACACACACACACGCACATCCCACCACAGATCCCAAAGGTACTGTGTCCTTGGGAGATCGAAGTTTCCTCGAGCTGTTCATCAGACATCTGCTAAGCGACTCATCATGAAAGCACAGAGGTTTATTCCCTCGCTTTGCCGTGCCAAGAACAACTGGCACTAGCGCAAAGAACCCTTCCACTCTGCCACCAAGGTTAGGTGAATGACAACGCCGAGTTACTGAGAGACAAGATACAGCCTTAGAGGGAATAAAAACAGGAGAGTTACAGTCACATCTATCTGTATTCTTTTCTTTTTCCTGTCCCTTTTTACTTCCATCTTTTTCTTAAATTCTTAGCTGCCTCTCTTCCTCCATTTCCCTTTGTTTTTTTTTCTTGCAGTTTTTATTTTCTTATTGCTACTCTCAAAACACACACAACACTAAAACAATGTTCCTCTCGCTGCTCACAATTTTCTCTGCCTTTCTTCCTTGTCCCCGTTTTTTTTCTCTCAGAAAATAGGGGAGCTAATGCTGCCTCTGCATTATTTATCGTCAGACAACAAGGGGCAACCAGTGCTGCAAATAATCCAAACGAAGGTCAAACAGTAGCATTGGCCAGCTCAGAAACCCAACCCAGCTGCCCTTTATCTTCTCTTGAATTTGGAAGAGTGACATAGAGGAAAGAGGATGGCAGGATGTAAAATATATACACAACACTAAACATTCCCAGTGTAAGAAATCAAACTAGAGACATCTTGGCATATCCTGAACTGATCACTACTTTGCTGTGGTTTGAATGTGCAAACAGTTGACATCAAGCATCAAAAGCCAATCACACACTTCACCTCCCAAAATTCCAGCAGCAGTATTAGAATGACCGCTGGCAATAAACAGCAGCACAAATTGGATTGCCATAAGAATGTAGAGTAAGGTGTCTAATAATTCAAACTGATGGCCTAGCAGAGCATACATACAGAGGACAATCAGCATCATGTCCTAATAATTATCCGTTTTTGTTTTTGAAAGGGAAAAGGAAAGACATTTGCATTCACGACAATTAGCTCTTTTATAGATTGATTCACAATGCCTGTTGGTGCATGAAATTCCAAAAAACACCACAATGACAAAGAACAGTAAAATGTGCAATGGTCAGAGCCACAGTGACACTGAATGAAGAGACTGCCTGGGAAAGAAGAAAATATGTCTACTTTACTACTACTATTTATCTGACAGGTGAATTTTCAACATAAAAAAAAATGAAGGAATATTCAAAGGGAGCATAATTAGATGAGAGGAAATTGAAATAGAGAAGGACACGATATGTTTCTTTGTGGGACGGATTCCGAGGTTACTAAGACAGAGTAAATGTGACATGGTGATGGCGTATCTGGGTTAGACTACTAATTAAGGAGGGGATGGTGGGCAGACTCATTGCATTGTCAAAGATAGCAAACCCACAGAACGATAGTTACATATTGGAACTCAGACTGGGTTTATCCCTTTGCGCATGCACAGTCGTGAATATTTACTTTCCCGCCCTTGCGTCCAGCACGGGCTTCAACTACGTCCTCCGATACTATATATAAACAGAGGGGACCGTTGCTAAGCTCCCAACATCAGCTTTTTCTTCATCAGCAGGTGGCCCGAACCTTAGAGGGAGTTACAATACATAACTATCATTCTATTTCGTATAGGCTTTGCCCTCTAAGGACTACTATTGGTTTAGGGCGAAGCAGATGTAGTCCATGGCCCAGGGCACAGGGCCCACAAACAGAACATAGACTAAATTTATCCCGATGCACTTGGCCTAGGTGAATTACGAGGCTCAGTCATAATAGCAGTAATGCATGATTATTGGAAAAATGTGCATGATTGACACTTTTTATATGATACGCCTGGTTTTATCTCAGCCCCCCTGTGAGAAGAGTGAGGGAGGAGAGATTGCAGGTGAAATAGACGCAATGGGGTGACATGATTATAGGCGTACATGTGAAATGATTTGACAATGTATGGGAAAACACTGAGTACCACCTTGCACCTAACAGGAGAGGTGAGGACAGCAGAAACACATATGCGACTGCTCCCTATACCATGATTATAGGCGTGTGTGAGATAGATAACTATGAGGCATCTGCTTCCCTCCCCGCATAGCACCAGGGGGTGGGGATGGTGTGCAGAGCACAGATGCAACAGTGCATTTATTGGTCATTGAGTGTGGTCAGGACCGAATGGGTCATGGAGGATTCAGACATAACACGCAGATAGAACCGGATGAATGGGCACAGGGAAGCCAGGCTGCAGCACAGATTTCGGCTACTGCCATGCCCCTGAATCGGGCCGCAGACGTTGACAGTGCCCTAGTAGAATGTGCCCGTGGGAGGGGCTTCGCCCTCTCAGCGTTATAAGCTTGGGTGGTAGCTTCGCACAGCCAGTGACAGGTGCTGTTTAGAGAGGGCCGCTCCTTGGGAGTTTTCCCTATAATGTACAAACAGCTGCTGTGCTTTCCTGACGTTCACCAGACACAAATGGTGAGAAAACCTCATCCACTTCGATCAATTTGGTTGTAAAGTGGCTGCGCTCCCATCCCCTCTAATGGAGAGGCATGATGGCGAAACTGACAGCGCACATAAGTCGCTCACTCTCTTGGCTGACATCAGAGCAAGTAGAAGCGCCGTGTTTAGTGACAGCATCCTGAGAGACGCTTGTGTCAGGGGCTCGAAAGGAGGCTTCCCCAGAGTTTAGAACTTCAGGGCTAGGTCCCATTGGCATCGGTTTCTGTTGCCTGACCCTCTTGAGGAACTCTTTGCCAGGGGGTGCACAAAAACCGTCCTCTCGCCATAGCCCTTGTGGCAGGATGAGATGGCTTCCGCGTAGGCTTTGACTGTGGACGCAGCCAAATCATTATCCACTAGTGTTTGGAGATACTGTAAGTCAACACGAAAGGCAGGGGGCACGACATGGGATAAACACTTTGTCGTGCACCTGCGCTGGAAAGCAGGGGAAGGGGCTCTTGCACCCTGGACAGTGCGCACCACAGCATGGGGCAGCCCCAGCCGCTATAAGCGTTCCGCTCAGCAACCAGCCCCACAGCTGCTGGGTTAACACCAGGGGGTGAAATGCCCCTCAGCTGTGATAGCGCGTCCTCGACCCACGGGAGTCGCCAGGGTTAGGCCGCTAGCAGCTGAATGAGGGTCGGGAACAAGGATGCGCTTGTGAGCTCCGGTGCCAACAGAATGATTGACAGATTCTCCTCCTGGGTGAGTTCCAGGAGGAGAGGGATCGGAGGGACTGGGGGGAAAGAGGAGGATTTTGGGCCAGGGGTGATTGGAGAAGGCGTCCACGCTGAGGGGTGGATTGTCCCGTGCGCTCAAGGAAAACCACAGGGCGCATATGTGTTTTCTCGTGAGGCAAAGAGATCCACCTCCGCTTACCCGAACTTGCTCCACAGTCTTTGATCAATAGTGGGATTCAATCTCCACTTGTTGTGAGAGGGGCCTCCTCTCAACATTAGGTCTGCCGGCTGGTTCAGAAACCCTGGGATGTAACCCGCTCTGAGGGACAGCAGAAGGCTGTGGGTCCACAGCAGGAGATGCCTGGCTATTTCCAAAAGCTGTGCCGAGTGCACGCCACCCTGGCAGTTTAAGAATACTGCTGATGTTGTCTCTCCGCACGACATGTCTCCCTGGCAGCACTGGGGTGAAGTGTTGTACCACTTTCAGCACCGTGGACAGCTCCAGGCAGTTTATATGGGGGATAGGGGAACGAGGCCACTCTCCACCCACCACTTGTGACTCGCACATTCCTCCCCAGCCAGTAAGTGACGCGTCTGTGTACAGCGTCACGTAAAGAGGCTGTGTTCAAAGTAGTTCAGCGTCTTCGGCCGCTTGGTAAAGGTGGGCGGTGGCTGTTTGTAAGCGGGGTCCACTAGTCCATCTCAATCGTACAGAAGCTTGCGACTAACGTCAGCTGGTAGCTGCGACCTGTGGAGCCAGACGTTTCCCTGAGCCACAGTCTGCCACGCCATGGCTCTGGACAACGCCACCATGGACGCTGTGGTTAGGGTGAGGATGGTGGTCAAAACTTTACCATTCTCCATGGCTAGCTCTGGAGGAAGAGCTCCCGGAGCGGTGGAGGCTAGCAAAGCTATATTGTTCTGTGCCGCGAGGCCCTGGTGGCCGAAAAAATAGCCTTTGGAAGCAGGATGGACGCCAGACTCTACTCCAGGAGGGGCACCGAAGGGAAGCCCGCCTTAGTGTCGCCTTGAACCAGAGTGAATGGGGCATGGTGTGTGACGGGAGCCTTCAGTTTCCTGGGCACTAACGGCCGAAGGTCCGTGAAGCGCGGCCACAGTGGAGCCCGTGAGGAGGGCTGGAAGCTCCGTCGGGAGCGCTATGACTCTCTGATCTGCCTCCTTTTTTATGACCTCCGGCAGATCCAAGAACAGAGCCTTAGTGGTGGAGGCTGGAGCAACCTCAGGCAGAGGGGAAGGCCACCAAAGCAGTGCCCCTGGTCGTTCTGGTGATGGGGATAGCCGTAGAGGGAGGGCATCCATCCCCATCTCAGGGTCCAGTCCTCCAAGTGGGGAGGAGGGACAGCCGGTTACGGAGGCGTTATCCGAGGGAATTGAGCCATTGGACTCATGCCCGTTGAAAGAACGCTCCTTCAACGATTCCAGTGTGTCAACAGATTCCTGTCTGTCTGCGCAGCAGCCATCCCCTTCCCCCTAGCCTGACAAACCAGAAAAGCATCCGCCCGTTGGTTAAACTCTTTAGATGGCAGGCGGGCACAGAACTGGCAAGAGGCGTCAGGCGTGAGAGCCCGGCTGGCGTGAGTGGCGCCGAGGCAGGTCTTGCAGCGGGGATGGGGGTCCGGCAGGATGTGCAGATGCGAGCACCACTGGAAGTCGAGATTGTCTTCAAACTGCTAGCTTGAATAAAAAATGGGAGCTGAGCAACGGGTCCGCCCTGTTTATATACAGTATCGGCGGATGAAGTTGAAGCCTGTGTTGGACACAAGGGCGGGAATGAAAATCTTTACAACCCAATAGCGTAGCCCTTAGAGGGCGAAGCGTATATGAAATAGAATTTGGTTTTCACAAAAATAGAGAGGAGGATCAAAACCTTTGGTATGTTCCCTTATGTTCTTTCTTTTTAATTACACTTTCAGAATAGAATATGCATGAAGGTGCTCTCCATACTCAAACCATTAGCAGTGTTTGTCTTTTAGCATTTCATTTTAACACTCATTGTAAAAATTATACATGCACTCATGCCACAACAAGGAGGCAAACTATCTTAAAAAGTGCAACACTAGTTAGTTAGTTTGAAAGTGTGGATAATGGGTTTGCACTGTAGCTTTTCATGACCTCTACATGCAATAATATGACTGCTACTAACACATAGCAAAGTCTGTTTAAGCCATTAACACAATTGCATGAACTAGTAATTCCAAATAATATTTCCTGTTTATGAGAATAGTCATAAAGTATCATGGATTGTTTACCCAAAAAGTAACTTGTTTACAGACTCACACCATCAAAGTCAAAAAAGGCAACTCTTGTTGGACAATAGAAACTGGTAGGGCTTAAGCAATATTCTGTAATTGTTGAATATTCACAAGTTCATCAATAAGTGACAATGCTCTGAGAACAGATATGGTCCTCCTCGACAGTACTCAATTTCCACTCAAATATATTATGTTTTCCAATCACGTTCTACTCCTCCCACCATTGCAAACAGGTCAGAACATTAGCAAATCAAAGAACAAAGTGCATTTAAAGGTAAAGAAAATAACAAGTTGACATAAAAATTCATGAACTCGATATTGGACCCAAAACTGGCTTGCAGTTTTACTGATTTGTTGTAAAAGAGAACAGATAACTTCTTGTTCCTTGTGCTTTTAATTTTCCTATTATACAAATTGATATTATGTTTACTGCAGATGACAGATAGTAAAAAAATAGAAAGACCAGCCATTTGTTAATTTAACTATTACTTTTTCTTGCTCTCAACATAAACACAGCACTTTACTTAGTAGGTCAGCTGTATAGCTCTGCTATAGACTAACAAATTTTGCCCACATGCATACCTGATGTCGGGAATTGTCCGTGGAAGCAAGCAAAACATTATAATGCACAAATTACGGATTAACCAATTCAGGCTATCTCCTACTCAGTAGTAATCTCAGAGAAATCTGGTCTCACCAGTAGTAGAGCCTCCATATCATTATCACTTTGTACTACTTTAAATAAATGATGCATATACTGACAACCCAGAAATCAAGGGACTGAAGTCCTGCCCTTTTAGACTGTGAATGCACATTTTCCCACTGCAGCTTTATTAAAGGGACAGCGCATCCACCATCTGTGGAAAAAGTACACAAGGATCCACACTAAGTGTCCAGAGATGGGCTGTGGGGTAAGTTGGGGATTCCCCAAGGGGTCTCTTGCCTGTCGTTGGACTACAGCCTTTCTATTGGAATCCAGGCTAAGAGACGAGCCATCCATCAGGCCTCAACTCACACATTACATGAGGCAGAGGGAGAAAAAAAACAGGAATGATTAATGTGCCTTCTGTGTGGTGAGTCTCCATCTTCAGCACACACACACAAGCAGAGGCTCAGATGTGTATGCACTCTCACACAAAAATGGACATTTAGATGTATACCAACCTACGCAGGTGTTTGCACATGAGCACAAACATGCACAAAGACACACATTGTCACCATAAGGCTACATTCCAGAAGATAGCAGATTAAAATCTGAGCTCAACTCCTTTTTTGGCTAACCTCTATGCTGAATGGAGTGGTATCGACTAAAGAGTAAGGCAGCTAGCCTTTATTAATAAAACGCCCCTGCTGAGCCAACAGAAAGACTCACAGCACAATGCACACAGCACACAGAAACAACTTAACTCCCCATAACTTCAATCACAATAGCTAATCATAACATATCACCAGGTGTTGAGTTAATTTGATTGTCTTAATGAGGAACAGGATGGCAATGCATATTTGGAACATAAGTGCTATGTAAAATTGAAGAGTTAGTATTTAAGAAATCAAATTTACTTTTGCAAAGCTGAAACTTGATAATTACAGTATGTTCACCACAGACAACACATCACATTCCAAGGTAATGTAAAAGCATAAAGCAACATAAAAAACTAAATAAAGAAAACCGAAAAATCCAATCTTATTATATTGTGAAAAAGATATTGTGATGCAGGAATTTGGCTACGATACACTACATAGTTTTATATTCAAACCTCCTCCACAATTCCTTTCCTTAAATACATCCATTTAAAATTTGCTGGGAGTCCAGGCGCCTGTGAAATGAAAGCTCCTCTGATTCTTCCCTAATGGTTCTTTTCCATGCTTTCTAGTCTATACAACTGAATGAATACAATGGGGGTCTATTCCACTGTGAAAGAACATGGTAGTTTGGCCATTAAAAGCTCTACACTCAAGCGTATTCATTTTTGTCTGGCCACAAAGGATGCTGACAAGATCATAAGCCACACATTAAAATGACCACAGATCTATGGTGCTGTGAGCAGTCTGAAGGTATTGTTGATGTATTGGCTGGGTTTATGGGGCTGCAGAGATGGATATGGGTTGGGGTTGACTGGAAGACCTCTAACCCTTTGGAAGTGCTAACTAGTGTTATTGATGAGTGCAGGAACAATTTATGGTAAATACAAAGACATTTAGATTAAAAGGTTCTATTTTAGAGAGTAATTCACTAGAATTAATAGAGTGTGACCACTAAAATGTTATAGGACCTATTTTACACAATTTGTAAATATGTATTTCAATATGTATTTCTGTATATCCAAATGTTTTTAATCACCTCTGAAATCATCAATATACATATGAACGGACAGAAGACAAAATATGAAAAACAGTGATAGGGCATTCTTTGATTCAATGATGTCATGGGAAAGGTTTCACATGTGGACTAAGCTATTTAACAAACAAACAAGTGTGAAGCAGATTTTTATTATTTTTGAAGGATGCTTCAATGATGTGGAGCATTGTCTCATCTATGTAACTAAATCTAAATTAAATTAAATGAAACCCATTGAGCCATTGAGTATACAGCAAATTATTTGTTATTTATTGTTTTAGTGCTGCCCTGCTGCAAAAGGAAAATGTATTGGGTAAATTGCAACCGACCTGAAGGAAACACTACATTCACAATTGAGGTTGTAGGACCGAATTGTCCCATTCACCACCCCAACCAACCTCCTTACGTGGATTTTTTGGATTTTCAATACTACTCGCTACCATAATTGGTAAATGTTATCATGAAAGATGCTTCCATTAAAATACATTAGTTTAACATTCATGCTCACCACCACCAAAAAACAAGAAAATCGTGTCCCTGTAAATGGATCAATAGATTAAATAACGTCACCATTTCACAAACTGCCATGAGACTGGGCTGGGATGAAATATACCTTTCAGGGTTGGTTCAGGAATATCATTGAAACAACCTTGAAACTCCATCAGAATTGATACAAATCAATATGACATTTCAAGACTCATGATATGATTAAAGAACCTGTTTAAACAGGATTTATTTTCATGATTAATTCAAAGTAAACAGATAAATTATCACATTACAAAACCCATCCAACAGACATTTTCACTTGCATACAGAAAAATACGAGTTTAAGACTAAATGCCTCATTAATGACTTCCTTTTTTCTATTTGGGGATGCTAAGCCCTCTTTTTTTTATGTAAATCACTTTTCAGTTTGGGTGCTGCTATGACATATTTTCCTCTGGATTTTCTCTTCTTTCCTTTGTTTAGCCATAGTGGATATTTATTTATAAGAAACTGTCACAAATTGTTACTTCAAGCAAGTCAAGGGTTGGGGTGTGTTTTGAACCAGCATTGAGTTTGACATATCAGAACGGGTAATGGAAAAATATCCAGTGGTACCCAAGCTGGAGTGGTTTTTAGGACTGTTCTGTCTGTTACTCTGTCCCAGTCTGGGCGGGGCTCCGCTGGCCCCGGGCCCTGGACTATCAGTCAGGCTGATGTATAGGTCCACAGGGTACAAATGAAACCTGTCACAACAAGGGTAATGATGTCAGAGTCACTATAGCTCACTGATAGAGGAGTAGAGGAAGAGGGACGAGGTGATAGGAGGATGTGAAGAAGAGAAGACGGTCAAGGAGAAAGAATGAAAAAGAAAGGAAAGGAGGAAAGGAGACTGAGTTGAAAGTAAGGGAGGAAGCAGGAGTGATGAGGAATGAGGAGGAAAGAAAGTAAGAAAGGCAAAATGGAAAAAGAAAAGAGAAAAAAGAGAGAAAAGGGTCTTTAAGGGTAACTGCCAACCTAGACCCTATTTTCCTAAGGTTTTGTGTCTAAGTGACTGATAGGAACAACAATCTTTGAAATTGGTCCAGTATTAAGCGTGAACGCTGTAACCGGCAGCCACAGACCCGGCTGCAATGTAACCCTATGGGGCAAATGTTCAGTGTCCGTTTGGTCCAATGAAAGTGCTGTTTTTGCCATTAAAAGGGTCAGATTATAATGATGACATTATGGAAAGGATCCCTACAGAGATAGACCTTTCTAAAACCTCTTTGAGACCTTTCTGTATAGCTAGAAACAGCTCTGAGGTCGCTTGCCCTTTACCTACCAAACTCCATTTAAGCATGTATATAGACAAAATATCTCCACATATAAATTGGTAAACAATGTGTTTATTTCAACCAAAACTAGAGTTGTGATGGATGGAAAAGAGTGAAGATGACCCAAAACACCTTTTACAGTTTTATTTGTTTCTGTCAACTTTGAATGAATTTATGATGCTAAAATTACTGTTTATTTACATGGGGTCTGGTGGCTTTAGCAAACACAATTTCATGGATGTTTTAATGTTCAAAAAAAGGATCTTACTCTTTAACAGAAAGGTCAACCTCCTTGGAAATCCTTTCCATAATGTTGTCAGACACTTAGAATATTAATCTGAGCCTGACAGTGGCAAAAAGAGCACTTTTGTGAACATATATAGGCTACGAGCTGCACAATTGCCCTATTAACTTTCATTGTAGCTTGTTTTGTCGCTTCCAACTGCATTGATCTCGCTTAATACTGGACCAATTTCAAAAATTGTTGTTCCCATCAGTCACTAAGACACAAAAACATAGGAAAATAATATCCAGGTTGAAAAAAATGGTAGTTACCCTTTAAGATGTTAAAAAGTACAAAAGGAGAATATTAGAATGGAAGCAGGGACAGATGGAAAGGAAAGAGGAGATAGAAGGGTGAGGAAGAGGTACTCTCTACTCCTGTCCCTGCATTGGACAGAAAAGAGAAAATACAGGATGTAAAATTATTAGCCTATATGAAAAAAAGAAAATATGTTGTTTACAGTTATGGGTTGTTTAGTAGAAATTCTTACACATCCACTCTTCCATCCTTTCAACAAACCAACAGCGGCAGAAGTGGCTACATTTATCCAAGCAGGTGAAACATGTGTCCTCTTCCTTCCTCTTTTTCTTTCTCTATATTACTGCATCCCTCCATTTCTACCTCTGTGTTGTCTCAACCTTTCTCTGTCTCTTTCATTCTCTCTCTGTCCTCATCCTCCATTATCATTGACATCATTCTTTCTGTCACGCTCTCCCCACCATCCCAACCTACCCCGCAACACACGCACACACGCACGCACACACACACACACACACACACACACACACACACACACACACACACACACACACACACACACACACACACACACACACACACACACAGACAGACGTTGCCTGCATCCTCCCTGCCTTCTCCTTCATGGCAATCTCTCTCCATCTCTAGATCTAGCCACTAATGGATTGAAAGTCTTGGGGAAGAGGCAACAGTCATTTAAAGATTAATGTCAGGCCTGGTATTCTGAAGGGCAGTCAGCCCAGCCTCTGTGTGTGTGTGTGTGTGTGTGTGTGTGTGTGTGTGTGTGTAAAGTGTGTGTGTGTGTAAAGTGTGTGTGTGTGTAAAGTGTGTGTGTGTGTGTGTGTGTAAAGGACGTGCACATGTCATCTCTGCAAAGATGCCCTCTTCATTATCAGCCATTAGGCAAAGACTCAGAGACAGAGGAAGCAAGTGAGGGTTAGCTGGCTGGCCCTCACAAGCACATATCATAGCTTGTCACTTTCTACTCAATATCCACTGCTAGATAGCCATTAAAACCAAGGACTTTCATCAATTAACATGCCTCACTTGCATATAAGTATGAATATGTTCTTCGCTGTCTTTCAAATATGTCTCTTTGCTGCAACAAATGTCTGCTTTAACCAGTGATTTAATCTTCTATTGAGCTGTAAATGTGCACTGTATATTGTATTAATTTTTCCAGCTTCAGCTCAGGCTTTAAGTGTTTGTGTTGTTACGACCCCTGTGGGGGCTGTCCTGTGATTTTCTTGTGTTTGTCTGATTAGGTTGATTGTGGACACCTGAGGGCCCCGGTGTGTGCTGAGTACATAAGTCTGGGTGCTAGTGCAATGAGTTGTTGTCTTCTGACCCCGTCAGCGGAGGCGCCCCCCCTTTAAGGACCGTCGTTTTTGAGTTCTTTATTGTTTTATTTTCACGCATAATTTATCGTTTGTAATAATAAATGACTTTCGTTTTCCTAACTGTGGTGTGTCTCCGTATTTGTCACGTCCGAGAGCCAGATCGTGACAGTGTGTTCATGCCGAAACCTCATGGTCCGTTTCAGGTAGAATTCACAGTACGTAGAATGATGCCCCTAATGGGAAACCAAAGTTAAAAAATTGTGAGTTCCGGCCCAAATATTTTAGCTGTATGGAGTAAGCAGCATATAGACTGGCGCAACAAGCTAATTTGGCATGCCAGTCAATCACACAATGACACCGGAGGTGGAAGACTGCCTGTTTGGGAACAATTTGGGTTTTATGTAAATAGTTAACCAAGGTTGCCAGTGGGCAAAGTGCTGCCTCAGTTTCCAGCTAGCAAGAGGATTTTGTCTGTGTTTTACACTTGCACTACTGTCTTTTCAAAACAAATGAAAAGAAACGTATCCTTATGCATTTGGGTTTTTTGCCCCTGTACTGAACTCGTACCGAGCCACATGAACAGAACCTAACTTCTGTGTAGTATTACACCATTTTTTCCAGTAGACCATTTTTTCCAGTACAAATCCCCAGTAGACTGTGGATTTGTACAATTTGCTCCAATTATTTTTTGTCAAAAAATAGTATCCATAAGCAGGAAGTGATACCAGCAATAATTGGGCATGCCAAACCAGAGAGAGCTAGACTAATTGACTGTGTCCTCTGTCTCAACCGCAACAACCACTAAGAGGGAGAATATACACATATTCTGACTGCACTTATGGTTATGACTTCATCTTTTCATGAATCAGATACAAAATATCTTAACAGCAATTCAATAAACTATTGAAACTATTATAACTAGTGATGTGATTGTAATTGAAATTGTAATTTATTTATTTAAACAGGGACAGTAGTACAAAGAAATTGATAGATGTGTGCCAGGTTGTAGCAAATTGCTAGTGTCTGCCCGTAGTACCATGCAAATGTTATGCCCATACCTCACGTGAGGAAATATATGAACATAGTGAGAGCATATCTCTTCTTCTGTAACAGTACATTTCTTTCATCCATCCATCCATCCATCCATCCATCCATCCATCCATCCATCCATCCATCCATCCATCCATCCATCCATCCATCCATCCATCCATCCATCCATCCATCCATCCATCCACGGACTGGTCCATTGCTGTTCCACCGGATTTCACTCTTTTCTGTCCATTACCTTCCATTTTGTTTTTAATGGAATTTTAAACTCCGGTGGATTTATGAGGACTATGGTTAACTGCTCCTCAGACTCTAGATGGTAAATTGAGACAACTAGCTAGACTATCTGTCCAATCTGAGTTTTCTGTTGCACAACTACAACCACTTTTGAACGTACACATGTTCCACCAAAACAAGTTCCTTCACAAAGCTATTTTGCCGCGGCACTGTGGCTTGTGATTGGTTTAAAGAAATGCCAATACACAAAAGCACATTTTTCTCCCATCCCGGAATGCTGTGTGGATCCCCATGATCTTTCCCTAAAGTATTTTTTATGCCAAAACATATCATTGTATTTGTTCATTGTTCTAAAAGACATGGACAAACAACATATTTTGTCATTTGACTTGAAGGACTTGAAGGAGGAAACCCACTTAAACATGAAAGAAAATTTTAACTCCCTGTTGAATGAGTTATATTAAAGTACACTTAAAAAAATGAACCTCCAATATAAACAGGCAGAACCATATTTTATGACGTAATATGACACAATTCCTGACAGGGCCAAACATTTCTTCTACATCTCTTGCAGTCATCGTTAAATAAGAGTACAAACTGGCAGGGTGGACTTGTCGTTGGAAGTCTCATAACTGGCACATCACATTTCATTATTAGAACAGTCAAAACATCCTTGAGCAAGACGCTGGACCGTTAGCTGCTAACACTGTTCAAATCCAGAGTGACATGATGACATCAACAATAAATGTTGATGCTTTTGTAACCTGCTATCTTCTCTTTACCTGCAAGGCATTATTCAAAGAAACTCATCAATCAATCCAACACTAACACTTGAGTTAAAAACACTAAGTTGAAATAAGTCCTCACATTTGTAGGGTATAATTTTTGCCTGTATCTTAGCTGTAAACAAGTATAATAATACCAAACAGCAAGAGAAGGTGGTGAAAAACAGCAAAACTTGTTTTCAAAATATAATAAAATGACACATCAAATGAATCTTGTCTAGCGCATACACTAATCTATCACACAAGAATGTCGTCTCTTAGAGTTCAACTTCATTTGTAAATGTAGCAGTGAAAGGACATATAATTTGTGAAGTTACTTTCCTGCAGTGTCTTTAGATAAATCAATAGCAGAAGTGCTTATTTATTGTTCTCTCAAGCAACTGATCATTCCTATTCTTCCTGCAGTGGAAGTGAAGGATGGACTTGCAAATACATTTTATATCATTGAACAGCAAAGTAATTTGAGGGGTATCCACTGAAAAATACACACACAGCGGAAATAATTATTGCAGTAAATACGGCAGACAGACCATACATACACAAACAAGAAATATATCGCCATATGTGCACACAAACAAACAGTACAGAAATCTTTTTGTCAGTTTTCTAAAGGACAAAGAAACATGCAGGCATGAGCATTGTCCAAGCATTGCCCTTCAAATCCACATGCTCAGCCCTGTGTCAAATAGCGGCTTTTATGTAATTGAACAACTGCCCCTCGAAATATCTGTGCTTGTGCATGCTGCAGGGAAAGACACTTTGAACGTCTGTGGTGTGTGTTTCTGTGAAGCCAGTGAAAACAGCAGCTAAATATTTAATGGGCCTGTCTGATGGTCATAATCGCTTTTAAGAACAATAGATGAAAACAAAGGGCGCCAGTGAAAAACTGCACCAGAGGTTAAAGCCACATCTCAGAGTGACAGAAGAGGCTGGTTAGAGGGAGGTGAGGAGCGGAGAGGGAGTGAATGATGAAATAAAGGGAGAGGCACTCAAACAATACACGATGGGTGACTATCAATGTTAAGTGGGACTGCCATTTGTATCTGCGGTCCCATGACAGGCTGTGCACTTAAGAGCTATTTTTGGAGGGCGACATAGAGAAAGAAGTATAGCTACAGCCTTCACAGCAGTGGAATAATGCAAAGTTAACCTAATGCGATGTATTGTAAATATTTTGACGTATGATTTTTACAATAAACTGAGAAGGATTTTAATCACATACTGTAGATTTTTGGCCAATGCATAAACTGTTCTTGATTTTGTTCAACACCCCCAACAGCAGATATTGTGCGCAAATATGAAGTGTCGGTTCCAATACCGAAAACCACATTTTACAATGCAATCATCAAATAAGGGTTTAATTTGCAGAGGGTTGGGGTAACAGCAATAAAGTGTCAGATATCACTTGTGTTCAAATTAAACTTTACTTTCGGTTTGCAGCATTCAACATGCCAAAAAAGAACTTTGAAATTTTAAAAACTGGGTCACACTTACACAAAGTAATCTACAGACCTGGTTGCTAACAGTTTAATTGTACATTAAAGTACATTTGTCATCTATCTGTCTCCTGTCAGTCTTGCCTCTATTGTAGAGAGAGTACTTCCTGCAGTCATGGATGAGATACACCTGCTCATGACCACACTGAAAGGGATTAAAAAAAGCACACACAGTATTGAGTTAGAGAGGTATCAGGTGGCTATCTTAACAGACCTATGTGCAAAATGTATTTCTTTCATTTTCTGGGCTAAGGGGCATGAACATAGGAAGCAGATACAGAAACGTCAATCAAACAAAACTCGTCATGCACTGCAGAGCAGAGAATGGGAGGAGAGAGAGTTTATCTCTGGGATGTCAGATGGATCTGCGGATAGCTCAGTAATGGAGGAATAATAGTCGAACTGCCAGGACTGGACAGGTCCAAGTGGATTTTACTGGTTTGTAGCCATTCACGAAGCCAGACGGCACTGATATTGCTGAACAGCGGGATGTGGTGCAGTATGATCAACTGGGAGCTATCCATTAATCATTACATAATTCATTATTAAACATTATGTATAGACTTAAAGATAATTGAACATATTTAGCCTACATTTTTGTAGCTGTAAGTCATTTCTAAACCAATAAACATATTTTGTAAGTGATTATTATTTTATTTTATGTAAAGCACAATGTGTAATTTCTTTAAAGGTGTCATGTTGGCTCCAGACTCAGATTCTACCAATAGGCTGTAGGATGCAATTAAGTGGAAAGTTTTTGCAATACGTTTCTGCATTTTCAAATGAGAAAACACCACTTATTATGCATTTAAACCTTAATAATAGGGTACAGTGACACATTGCCATCATTATTAGTACCTTATTTTACCAGCAGTAAACAGCTTAGCACTTCATGTGAAGTGAAATTTATGTAAATGCTTTTAAAAATGGACAAATTATTTGATCACTATGATCATATTAAACTAATTATTTAGAAACATCACAAATATAATAGTTATTGTACAAAATGTAAATTACTTAGCATGTACAAATATTTTTTTTTGTGGAGAAAGGTGCCAGTCTTTAACAGTTAACTAAGCTTTTGTTTGTTTCCAAACTGAATCTAATGTAGCTCAGGGTAAATACTTTCAGGAAGACTTAACTTTTAATGGTGCACTCCTAAATCAATTAATTTGTTATCTAAATAAATTTACCTTCTTGCTGCATATATGCAACTAGTCTCCTGATTTAAAATATAGCTTAGCGTAAATTCTTTCAGGAAGACCTAATTTCATAAATGCTCTCTTCCTAAATGGAATCAGCTGTTGGAGGCGTTCACCTTCCTGCTGAACCAGAATCATACACAAACTGCAAGGGCCAATCACAGAGTCACAACCCTGCTTTAAAAAATCTGTTTCTCCCTTTGCTATTCATCTGTGTTTGCAGGCAAAGAATGCAACCCTTTACCTCCCCTTCCACCTCCAGTCATCTACTCCAGCTGACCGGTCCTTCGACCGGTGTCTAGATTCCATCGGGGGGTTCTGATGGTTCTCTACCCCTATATAGATATACGAAAGATTCGTACAGCGATGGAGTCAAATTGCCAAAGACTTTTTACATTTTATTGTGCTGTACAATAAATCTAATTTGCACATCTGCAAACATGTCTGATTGAATATTGTTTAGCTGAGATCTTCATTTCATAATTTACGAAGCCAATGCAAAAAACTTTTGAAGTCAGAGCCGAGGAGAGAGCAGTGCAGAGAGGAGACAAGAGGGACATGTAAATAACTAGACATGAAGAGAAGAGGAAGGGAGAAACAACACAGGCAACCAGTGGGGAATGGGATAGTTTTGAGCCGAAGGAGAGGCAGAGAAAAAGAGCTTGAGGAAACAGAAAGAGAGAGGCAGAGAGAAACACAAGCACAGAGAAAAGAAGGGAGAGCTCAAAGACACAGAGAAGAGGGATGATGGACAAGGAACAGGAGGGGAGAAAATGAACTCAATTGACATGAAACAAGAGCAGGCAGCCAGATAACCAGAGGGCTTTTTTTCTTTGTGTCAATTAAAGAGCACTTTACAAAGGTATACAGGAAGAGGAAGAAATGGCAGAGGATGTAGTTGAGCTGAGATGGCGGAGAGGTCGACAATTCAGCTCACCCTGTCCTTGTGCTGTCCATCTTTCAGAGTGTTTTAGAGCTCACAGCCTGGCTATTGGTGCTGCACTGAACTTCTTTTCTTTTCAAACACTACAGACTGAAAGCACCGACTAAGCCTCCCATGCTTTCTCACTGAACATAAAAGTAAGAGGGGAAAAAAAAGATGACATGGGAAGAAAGCATGCCTGCCATCACTGGGAACATGAATCACACTGATGAACTGGACAGCTTTGAAAAATTGGTAGTCCTATTTGGGGTTTGTCAAAGGTCTGACTGATTTATTTGGCGCAAAGTGATGTAAAAGTATGGGTTCTCAATTTCAGACAAGCAGGACATGCTAGGGGCAATTCGAAGGAGTTTATGTGTGCATTTCTTGCTTTTTTGACTCCAGGGGCTGAGAGTTGTAAAAAAGAAAGTGACAGGTGGGAAAGAAAAGGACAGAGTAGGAGGTAAAAGAGGTCAGAAGACAGGTGGATGAAGGAAGAGTGAGAGGGACAGGGGCAAAAAGTTGGAGAAAGCAGGGAGCAGATGGAGTATAAAAAGCAGATAGGTTCACTTCTAATTAGATCGCCTGCCACACACTACGCCACAAAGCAATGCACCTCCCAAGGACATGAATTAGACAGAAAACCAACTCCGTCAGAGGAAAGCCTGCCAGCACTTAGCCAGGCCTCATAAACAACCAGCTCGCATTTGTCACTTCCTCTTCACCCAACAAAGCGACAGCAGACATAAATTACCTTTAAGCAGAACTCGCTCCTCCTCAGCATCCTGTTCCTGCCTCAGCAGCTGGTTTGAGCCTACGGCGTAAGCTGCTGGACAGCAAAGAGGTAAATGTCAGGTGGAAGAGTGCGGCCTTAAGTTAGTTGTCACAGCAGCATAAAAGTCCTCCTCACTATATTTATCCTGCGTCATTGCTTCATTTAGATTCACACATTCACTCCTTATTGGAGGACTTTCAAAGACTACAACAGATTGATTTCCTACATCAACGAACAACCATGCAGTGCCCTGAGAACAAAAAAACAACATGTGACCATAAAATGATCAGGACATGTAAGAGCAAAGGAGAGAACTTCAAAGGAAAACAAATGGAGTGAGGAAAATAAAGAGAATACTTTGGCAGGATGGCAAGCTGCAACCAAAATCAGAAATTAATCATTAGAAAGTAAAAGAGTAAAGACAGCTGGAGCTAAGCAACATCCTTGAATACTGAGAGTTCAGCAGCATGATGAAAATGGCCCTGCGTAAAAAAGAAAAAATGTCATGCAGGATCTCTCTGGGTGTTGAACAGAACAACAAAGCAAATATTTTGCAGTAACAAAATGTCCTCACTCTTCCAGAAACCAGAGTGTTCCTTGTAATGACAGTAAAAGAGAAAAACTAATTATTTTCCAAACACTTTCTCTTGTGATTGGAGTCAGAACTCAGACAAGGTGTTGTGGGAGAGTGGAGGGAATGCTAGGTTCCCAGCCCTACATCTGTTAAAAGGTCTAAAAGGTCTGACTTGAGTCATGGTGTATGAAAGAAGATATATCTGAGTAATACACAAGAATGCTTGCCCCTCCCAACCTCAATCCCCCCTGACTTCCTCCAAACCCCTGAAATCCAAAAGCATGACCTGAAGTTGCTCCAAAAGCTCCAACTCCTCCTCCTCCTCCTCCTCCTTGTCATTATGTATCTACTCCTCCAAAGCTGTGATACACTCTGCTTTTCGCCCCATGTCCCTGGAACCTCCCTCGGAAAAAAAATAGAGGAAAGAAGCACAAGAAAAGAGGAAGGCTTCTCAAATTCCTAACATTCCAGTAATGCCACACATCTATCATCCTGCACACTGCTGGACAGGAATGGCAAATCACAGTGCACCTGGATGCATCAGCCAGAGGGGCCACCCATGCACCGATTTGTGAATGGAACCATTCACTAAGCACTGGCACCTAATGAACTGTCTCGTTGGTGTTAAACAACCCCCCCTGACACAAAAATTAGAGCATGAGAAAGGTTTTTATTCCAATCTTCTCTGATTCTTCATTGCTGTTATAGTAAGCACCCTGTTAGCGCTAGGAGTTTGGTTAGAGTCCTGCCGTTAAAGGCTTCTCTTGAGCTAGCCTCTGGAGAAAACACAGGTTTGTTAATCAAGCGAAGGCAAAACAATTACTAGAATCCGATAATCAATGGCTGTGGACCAACAATAAATCCGTGGTGGCTGCTTCAGACGACGACAAGTGGTGGGTTCCTACTAATTAAACAGAAACCTGCTGGAATGCTATCGTCAGCTAATAGCTATTCCGCTCGACCGTTTAGCCCATCTGATTAGACTGTTTGACACAGCCAATGTAATAGCTTTTACAAAGTCCTTTTTCCTTTTTCCTACTGCATGCTTGCTGAAATACTGCTCCATTCCTTTAAGGTGGCTTCTCTATTTGTTAGTTGTGAGAAATCAATGTGTTTAACTGACAGAGAGCTATTGTTGTAATATGTGATTGTGACTTTAATTAGCATTTTAAAAAATGGCAGCAGTATTATTGTGAGGTAGTTAGTAGATAAATGCAGAGGGGCTTCTAAAATGACTACTGTGTACAGTACTAATGACAAAATATACAACGTGAATTAAAGATGTTAAATCAAAGATATAGCTCATGTCCAAATTGTGGAAATTTGACTAAATGCCCTGTTTTGGAGAGGTCACAAGGGGTTAGAGCCTTTGAAATAAGGGTATACCCTCTTAAAATGTACCAGCCGTAATCACTCGACCGTGCAGATGGACATTTCAATTCCAGTTCTCTTCCAATCACAAATTGTGATTCGGCAGCAGGCGATAGGTAATATTCCCCGCACCCTGGGGGAATGGATGTGGGGAATGATAACAATAGGAGGAGAGCTTGATAGTGAACGCTGGGGGAATCAGGTAAGACAAAGCTGCCCAGATTTATGAGAGCCGAGACTGAGCTGCTAATAGCAGACTATAGTTCAGGAAGACAGAGGGGAGTTTATGATACGTACTGTAGCTCTGACCGTCCATGTTTCAATATGTTGCAAAAACAAAAGAAAAAAACCTTGAACCCTCAGTGAGATCTGCCTATTGAAGTAAATGATCTTGTCCAAATCATCTTGTGGTGGAGTGACTTGCTTTGTTGGGGATATTGCTCAGTTTATTTACTCCACAGAAAAGAAACGCTATCAGCTGAACTGGAAGAATTTCTACCATTTTTGGTCCAACAAAACCTAACACTAAACACAAGACAAACTGTAGCCTCACTGTGTGTGTGTGTGTGTGTGTGTGTGTGTGTGTGTGTGTGTGTGTGTGTGTAGCAGACATTATGGTCAACTACACAGGAATTCAAAATGACATGTCTCCACTTAGCACAATTGCAACTATAACTCTGCCATGATCAATAGTTGCTCATTACTTGCTTTAAAAAGGTCCCATTCTGCAGCCTCTTCCTATACATCTATTCCTGCCTCATTTCCAGTCATCTCTTCCTCTTTGTCTCATCTATAATTCCAGCTTGCTTCCTTTCATGCTTTCCGACATTGTCTAGCTAATCTCTCCTTCCCTACCTCCCTTTCCTCACCTACGTTTTCCTCTGTTCCTATCTTTTTCCTTAGTTCTCTTATGTTATCTCTCTTCTGACGTCCATTTCTTATTTCCTCCCACTTTCCTTGTCAGTGTTTCTTTCATCTACTCATTACTTTCCTTCTCTCCCTTTTCCCCATCCCTCTTTTCATTATTTCTTCATTCTATTGTCCCTCCATTATTCTCCTCGATTCTCCTTGCCACCTTTTTGTCCTCTCCCTTACCTTCTGATCAGTATTTGCATTCTTCCATGAATTCCACCCTCTGTTCTGCTCTGTTTCAGCTCTCTCTCTCTCTATCTTGACTTACTTGTCACCCCTCCTTACAAAAACTCCCTATTCCCATTCTTCCATGCATCTCTACATGTGCATCCCATCTTTCTCATCATTCCCTCGCTTCACTTTCCTCTCCCTCTCTGTTCCTTCCTTTTTTCAGCCACCGCTCCTACTTTCTCCTACTCTACCTCTCCTTGCATCCCTCAGTGTAATTTACCTGCCGTCTATGTCCCCTCCTTTCTATGTCCCTCTTCACATCTCTGTCCAGCCAGACCTCTCCTCCCATCTGCCATTTCTTCTGTTCCACCCTCTGTGTCTCCCTTGCTCTCCTGCAATCCACAGTTCACAGGTTTTCCCAGGGCACATTGTTGCATCCCAACGGAAGCTTGCGCAGCATTCTGCCATGAATAATTGAAGAGGCCCCACATGGCCAGGCACACTCAGTCTAAATGGATTATTCTGGGATAGATCAATGCCGGCCTGTGAGGGTTTTATTAGGGCCTGCAGATGAAACGTACAAGGCCACCGCCAATACTCTCTCCTCACTGTTTTAATTCTGCCCTGCTCTCGCATGACATCCTACACACCTCCTCCTTCCCTTTGCCTGCAATATCCACCCTCTCCCAGTGATGACCCCGTCAAGCCACAAAAGGACCATGGCCAATGCCATACAGTACAGTATAAAGCATGCATTCTTTATGTTGCCTTTGACTATGATGCAGGCCACTAGTAAACGGGCGAGACAGTGTTTTGTTGTATCATCCTCACAGACCCCCACCGTCAACAGCATGGCAGGAAACAACCAGTGATACCCACTGTTGCCATGGGCAAGAAAGGAGGGGAGAGGGAAGAAATGCTACTGTGACCTATAAGAGTTACGACCCTAGGGGGCCAGTGGTGGCTGCAGCATTGAATATTCCTTTGTAAGCTTTTCTCCCTGAGGAGATTTACAACTGTCTCATCCATTGACAGTTTCCATGTTGTCTGCAACTACCTTTTTAGCTACAAAGCATGCATTAAAACACGTACAGAGTAACACACACCATTTAGTTACCAAACCATTGTGTGCTTTACACACTGCATAATCTTAACCCAGGGCTAGGAATTTACCCAGGGAGAACTTTTCACACAAACATTTTGTTGAACAAACCTTAACTCCTGAATGCTGCAATTTGCGTCAGACTTAATAGTCATTTTGGATTCACCACTGAACAAATCTAGACAAATCTATATATTTTAGAGAGGGTGTGACTTACATTTTCCAATGACTTTATCTCTGATGTCCGTTGCGAATAAACGCCCATAAATCCACTTAGAAATCATAGAAAAAACCATGATTTTTAGTTTTATTCATTTATACTTGACTGTACATCCAGGAGTATACTGCCAAGTAAAACAGCTTAGCTTATACACTACTTGTCATACTTTAAATGTTGCCAATTCGCCAAAATGTAAACAAATATAGACATTACAGGGGTTACTCACAACTAATTGACTACTGACTCTACAACATGCACTTCCTGTGTACATCACCCAAAGCATTATAGGTAGTTCCAAAATTGATTGTCCCTCAAATTGAAGTAAACCAAAGAAAATAATAGGAGTGAAACATCCATTTATATTAACTTTATTTTTTGAAAACCCATGTTCTAAATCAGTTTAATCTAAAATCAAAGAATCAGTTAATCATTCTGTGTTCTGTATTTTTCCCCATTGACAAATGAATGCTTTCACGTGGAAAATATATCATAGAAAAGTACAATTTTAATAGATGGGACATATTGGGCAGATTAGTGTTTGCCTCACAGCTGACCCTTTTCACTGATATGTCCCCTCTGACTGTGTATATTAGACTACAGCTGGGAACATTATTTGTTGGCATATTCTCACGTTGTCTAAACACACACATTACCACTGCAATTATCCTTAAGTAAAGAGCCTTTGAAAACATAGCATGCTGCTTTAACCTGAACTAAGACTCCCTGTCACCAGTGAAATTGAATCCTGACAAGGTTACATTTTCCTCACAATATACGCACTTTTGTGATTACTGTGAAATCAACATATTCAACACTTTCGCATAGGAAATAAAGCCGTACTTCCTCCTGCCACTTTAACACTTTCACAATGCTTTGATTGGGATTGTGGCTGGCAGATAGAAATAGACATTGCTTTATGGAATGGTGTTTTGAAATGAAGCTCAACATATTTGACAGGGAGAGAGGGGACCTGAGGCTTTTAACCCCCCCCTCATTCCCTACTTCCTGGGAATGGAGGAGAAATGTTACATTACTCCAGGATTGCCCGTCTTCTCCCTTACTGACATCTTGGGCGTGTACCAGGCAAATCTGTACACATCGAAGCCATTAAAGTGTCAAGCTCCACGGTGGGCTTAAACCAGGTCAGAATGTTCAGGGAATATTTTTTGCCCTCATTCTGGCATTCAAGACTTCCTCTAAAGAGCTTAAATCTTAGCCATTTAAAATGACAAACCACTGTTCAAAAGATGCAAGGACATTTTCTTTCTCACTTGTCTGAATATATCAGCACTCATTTGCATATGGATTTGAGGACCATATGCTTCCTGACAAGATTTACTGTACAATATGGCACTGTTGGACAGAAGGCTGAGTACAAAAATGCTCTGTCACATTATACAACCCCTCTATTGCTTTTCTTTAATGATTAACTCAATCTAAATTACCTCTGTAGTGCTACTGGACTTTGGTTATAGATGTCAATCACTTAATTGTTTTATTTACCTTTGACATGTATGAAAAACAAATTACTTTAATTTGTTTGCATCTGGCTCTAAGAGTAGAGGTGATGATGGGATAAGATGGGATGCTCTGAAATTAACTTTATGCTACTTAGAATTTCAAATGTTGCCACAGGCGAGGGAAAACATGAGAGAGAAAAATAGCCAGCTGTTTAGCTGGTAGGGACAACTAACAAGCACTATCCTAGTAATTAGATTGCTGCATTGCACATGGGCAAAGCTCTCCATAAAGTGTGATAATGATGAAATATTTTCTTCTCTCCCTTTCTCTCTCTTACTCTCTCGCTCCTTTCTGTCTTTTCTTCTCTTGCTTTACATGTTTGGGTTCTCTTAAACAGCTCTGCAAGCCATCCGCATCTATTTCCATTTTGACTGCATTAATGACATGGCCACACACTTCGGCATTGTGGTCTGTAATGAGACTGCGGAATATGACTTATAGCTCATCTTGTAAATTTAATAAAAGTATATGTGCATGTGTGTGTGTAGTGTGTGTGTGTGTGTGTGTGTGTGTGTGTGTGTGTGTGTGTGTGTGTGTGTGTAGGTGCATGTCTGTCACTAGATACATTTGCAATGTGTGACGACCATCTCTCTCATGCTTAAATCTTTGCTGTCCAACTGGTGACAGGTGAGCATGATTGAAGTGCATTTCTGCAGGAGAAAACAATGGATGCTCGGGCATGCCATCCAATCACCCATCTCATACATACAGAGAAGCTGGCTGATTGATGTCAAGTTAAGAAATGCACACAGTGAAATGCTAACCTGCCTCTAGAACCACCTCACTAAAAGGTGGCCTATGACGCGTTACACTCTAAAAATGAAGGCTTCAAAATGAGAGTTTTGTAAATAAAATATTTTTGAATTTCTCTGAGACCTGGTGATAGTGCAGTTTGATATGTATGAAAGGTAAGGAAAGAAAAAAGAGAGGTATCAAATGTTACATCCTACAAAAAAAGCACTTGGACTGGACACAAACCTAGCATTTCACTTTGTACCTTAACTATCCGAGCTATAGCTTCTCAACAGGAAAACCTCAATATATGAGTATCAATGATAGTTTTTGATGAGCCCTTTGATCAAAGTGCTAATTTGAGCCATCCTGTTGTTCATTACATTCTATTTCATGGTTGTTCTTTAAGAAATAATAACTAAATTTATTTCAAGTAGCACCTTAAAGTCCTTTAAGTCTTGCTCCATTAAGATCTTAAAAGAACTGACAATGAACCACATTTTTTAGAGTGTGTGGCCTCTGTGCATGTCTAACATCGCTTCATGAGCAAACGCGGGGTGAGGCAACACTTCATAAAATGTGTCCAGCCCATTAGGTTTGAGACAAGGACTGCAGTAATAGCTGTCCTTCCACAGGCCTGTCTGTGGAATAGAGTGAATGACTCCCTCCTGTAGTAGTGATCATTGGGTGGCACATCATCATTTAATATCTGGAAAAGGACTGGAGCATACAGAAACAACTCTGCTGATATAGGGATAAGAATTATAATTTAAACTGAAATATTATATCTTACAAATTGTAGCCTACATTCCCATGGGTGCTGTTGTGCATAAAAAGATGTGACATCACAAAGACAGGCAGAGAGTGTATGCAAATGTGTGTGTGTGTGTGTGTGTGTGTGTGTGTGTGTGTGTGTGTGTGTGTGTGAATATGTATCTTCTGTGTACACCAACTCATGCATTACATCATTTGTTTCATCACTGTGGTTCAGCTCAACATATTTTAATGTCTTCTTTGCATGAGGCCAAACTTTTTTTCTGTTACTTACTAAAAAAAATTGAATGAAATATGGAAAAGGCAAAACTCAAGATGGTTGCCAGAATAAATCTGCGGTAGCATAAGTCTGAATATAATTTAGAAAGGACTGTGTGGACTATTTTCAGAGAGGTTGGGTGCAGGCGAGGGATGTGTGCTCCCTCTCATACAAATCCAATTGTGCATGTTACCTGCTTTGCCAACCCGGCCTTGCTCTGATGTTGCTGGGAATATCACTGTATGTGCATGTGTGTGTGTGTGTGTGTGTGTGTATTGAGGAAGGGGGGGAGGAGGTGTTACTCCAAATTTCTCATGTGACGAAGCATTACAGGGAATTGTAATACACAGCAACATCATAAATTTGATTACATTACATTGCACTGCAAGCCTGTGAGCCATATCCAGGCACCATAAAAACTAAGTTACCACGGGTACAAAGAAAAATGAATAAAGCTATTTATTTTTAACAACCCCGGTGCTGGCGAGATATTGTTCTTTCCTCTGGCTTTTATGAGCTTTGCAGACGCGCGATGCGCTCCTTGCGATCGAAACAGAAGACGGAACAAGATGGTAAATGCACAACGTCGGGGGGGATAGACTAGATAGTGGCAAACGTTTCAACATCTACCTCTAAATTAAAATGTGCTCCTCAGATATTATGCATTTTCTCTAATGCTTATATATTATATATTATTATATATATAATGAAACCGAATGATGTAGATAGTGTCTGCATGGTTTTAGGCGTAGGATATAGAAGCAATGGACACACATAGGTCTCTTCTACATGTTTTAAATCGTTATCATTATATCATTTTTAGTCAATGGAGCCTTATAATGTGGCAGCAGATCTGTGTTCTTTCTAAGAACCATCACAAAACAGGTAGGCTTAGCGAAAAATAAAGACAGTGTTATTTTAAAATGATGATCGACTTGGAAGTTTGAAACTGAGGTCTTATATCAAATCTTAGATTCCAACATTCAACAAGGGCATCGCCAGCACTTAGAAAAAGTCAGTGTCATTGCCGTGCTGACTCCAGCTCGGTGGGGCTGTGGAAAGCTCGATCTGCGAACCTCGAAATAAACCCAACTCTTTTAAAAGCCAATGACAACGCGGTGCGCAAAGGCAAATCCGGTCCAGGGGTGTAAACCAACACTACAGTAGGCTGCTCTCAAAAGTCCAACATGTATACCTTAGGCTTTGACATCACATCAAAGAACCGGTCCGCGCGCGCACGTTCTCTCTCTCTCTCTCTCACACACACACACACACACACACACACACACACACACACACACACACACGGAGAGAGGACCCACTATCGAAAATTGAATTTCCGAGTGATGCCAGAAAGAACAGAATGTCTCACGATCTACTTACTGGCATGTTCATATCAGTGAATTCTAATGCAAAGCTTCTCACGGTTGACTTGGCTAATGAAGCACCTCCCTGTGGAGATGCACTTGTTAGATGGAGCCACCCCACACACACACACACACACACACACACACACACACACACACCTCCGCCCGAAAAAAATGATTCAGAAATATGCGTTATGTTCCAGAGCTATACAAGAGTAAAATACATTCTTGAGATTCTTCGTTCTTCTCTCTGCTACAGAACCACCCACGTTTCGTTTATTTGGGAGAATAAATTGTAATTAACTCCCAGTGGCGAAATGAAAAGGGAAGCCGTGCCTGTCGTTCAGAACGATGTATAGCTTCGTACTCAAGCAGCAGCTATGCTCAGCAGAAGCAGCAGCAGCTTTGCGTTGGCAGAGTCGGGTCTCCCGCTGAGTCCGGGACTACCGAGCATCTCTCTCCATTGAACAAGCCTCTTTGCAGTATTCTGAAATAACGCTTCTCTTCGGGCACTTGCCTGCGTCTCTGTTCGAGTGTTAAAACGGCTGAAGAACGCACATCAGACACCAAATTTTCAACAGAACAATTTGTTTCTCAAACGTTTATGAAATGACAAAGCCGTGATTGAAATTCCCAGCTCTTGTAAAAAAGAAAAGAAAAAGATAGCTGGCAGATAAAAGTAGCTGGACAGAGTCAGGAAAAAAAGAGACAGGGAAGTGTGCCTACCTTTTTGTCAGCCTCGGAGTTCCCCTTTCTTTCTTCTCAGCTTATAAACCATCACATCTTCATGATTAAAAGAAACAATAATCCCCGGGTTTGTGTTAAATGTGTGCGTCCCTGCGGCAGGTCCAGTGAGGAGCAGTTCACGGGTTCCTCTGCCGGGTTAAATAATGTTTTTAATAATATCCACCCCGACAGCGCAGGTTGCTCAGGACGCGTCTGGGTACGGCTAGAGGAGTCGCTCCCTCCCTCAGCAGCAGCAGCCGTGCGCACTTGGAGAAACCAGAGCTCTGTCCGCGCAGGGAAGCTGAGGGAATGATGTCATGCGTCCGGCCCTCCCTTTTCAGCCACCCCTCAACTCACGGCTCTTTCCATTTTCTCTCTCCCCTTATCTCATCGTCCCCTTCTTTCTTTATGGCACGTTGTTTTAACATTTGCACCGAAATAAGACAAACACATATGCATCTAGTATATTACTGAATATTTAAATTTTGATTTGAGGAGAAATTACTTTAAACAAATGGGATGCAAACAATGTTTTCCAGGATAAAAATGAACTATGTAGTCTAATATAATATCAGAACAATCTGCCATTTGTTTGTTGAGCGGTTTAAACCTTGTCCCTACGTTTAAATTAGGTTTAAAACTGGAGCACAAGGATGTATAACTTGTTTTTTAGGATATGTTTTTGCAGTGCTCCACTTGACGTGATGAAGTCATGCCGTTCCCCCACGCCTCACTGAAGGTATCGTCCAGTAGCATCACCAGCCTGCCTTTACCCGGGATAAGAGTGGAGGTAAGATAGCATGAAACGGACCAATACACGCTGCGCATTGAGTCAAGACAACCCCCCCCCTCCCCGGTGCAGCCGACGCAGCTTAAAGATAAAGCATCTTATCTTCCTATTTGCTATAGGGAAGGTTCATTGTCGTATACTACACGCCAAATAAGAAGGAATTAGGAACTAACTGGGTCTGTTTTTTTGAGTAGGGATACTTAACTAAATGCATTTGTTGTCAATGGGACTATGGATGAAAAGTTTTTCATGCTGATTTCTTATTGTAAATACTGGGAAACTAGTTTCCTTGCTGTGATATTTTTTTACATCCTGGAGAATATGAAATATTATTCAAGAAAACAATAATCTCAATATGTATGTTAAATCATTGAATATCTACATTTTTATGAAGTAGGTAAGTGAATCATAGTGACTAACATCCTATTTTAACCCATAAAGTATGTTCAAATGCATTTAAATTCCTCACAAGGGATGAACAGGCTTGAAGGTATTTTCTGCATCCCGACTTTGCTGCTGGCTGCTTGTTGAAAGTAAAATACTGCGAGGGCGTTTAATCAATCAACTTCAGCTGCAGGTTTTACTTAATCAAATCTTTAAAGTGGCAGAGCTGCTTTCTCGACTTCATATATTGGTGCACAAAATGCTCTCACAGGGACAGCTTGGCCATTCATACCTCCCCATTCATACTTCCTCTTAATGCATGGACTTGTTCCTTAAGGTTTGTTCAACACTGAATAACACAGGTTCCGTTATTCAATTTTCAATAAATTACTGTCATCTATCAGACCTTCCTTCCATCCATGCAGTTTACAGTATATTTTATGGTCCTACTTATCTGTATTCATGTAATGGGGTGAGGGGATATAAACAGAAGAGATGTGAACAGGACAGGTCATTGACTTGCCAGTACATCACAGGGATAACACACAAACACATCCACACAGACACATTCACAGCTGTGGGCACCAGTGAGTCTTTAAGTCAATGGATCTTCATGTTTTTCGATTGCAACACCCAGAGCAGCAGTACGAACACCCATGTATCTGCTGAAGATCAAACCCTTGTAAGACCTTTATATTAACGGATGTATTTATTTCCAAACATGACAGGTGTAACCTAGATGTGCAGTAAATGTCGTCCTTTAGAATTGAGCTGTTTGATGTGCAGTGTCCCATATTAACATACGCACAGCAAACTAAAAAGCTGTACTAAAAGAAGCATAACAAACCATTAGTGAATTTTAAAGTGACATGCTCAAATTTTAATGTATAACATGAGGCCACTATTGCGAACATTAATGGATGGACTCTTCTTACAGGCATGTTAATTTAATAAAACCTGGATACATGACCTCTACGGGAACCATCACCATATCTGGTGGAGAGGTTTGTGTGTCCCAATGAACCTGAGGGTTGTGTTGTCTTGAGCTTGTGCTACTGGTAGGGTCTCCCATGGCAAAGTGGTCTCAAGGGAGGGGCCAGACAAAGAATGGTTCAAAAATCCTATGATAAAACGAGGAAGAGATCGAGGGACCCTGACCGGAGGAAGCCCGTGGCCCCCGTCTGGAGCCAGGCCCAGACACAGGCACAGCCCAAAGAAGCTACGTGGCTCCTCTCTCTCTATCCCATGGGCCCACCACCTGTGGGAAGAACCGCTGGGGTCGGGTGCGCTGTCACATGGGTGGCAGCAAAGGTCAGGGGCTTCGACAGACTAGACCTGGGCGGCAGAGGCTTGCTCTGGGGACGTGGAATGTGGGAGAAGGAGCTGGAAGTTGTGCGGGAGGTGGAGCGCTACCAGTTAGATCTGGTGGGGCTTACCTCTACGCACAGTCTCGGTTCTGGAACCACACTTCTGGATAGGGGTTGGACTCTGTCCTACTCCAGAGTTGCCGCTGCATTGGAGTTTACCTCGGTGGACGAGAGGGTCGCCTCCCTACGCCTGCGGGTGATGGGGGGGGGAAACTCTGACTGTTGTTTGTGCATATGCACCAAACAGGAGTTTGGAGTATTCGGCCTTCTTGGAGACCTTGAATGGAGTCCTGTATGGGACTTTCAATTCACACCTCCGGCGGAGCTTTTCGGGCATCCCTGTGGAGGCTGGGGGCATTGAACCTGAGTGGACAATGTTCAAAGTTTCCATTGCTGAAGCTGCGGCGGGGAGCTGTGGTCTTAGGGTCTTAGGTGCCTGAAGGGGTGGTAACCCACGAACACCCTGGTGGACACCGGTGGTCAGGGAAGCCATCCGACTGAAGAAGGAGTCTTTCCGGGATATGTTATCCCGGAGGACTCCGGAGGCAGTTGCAAGGTACCAACGGGCCCGAAGGGCTGCAACCTCTGCCGTGACAGAGGCAAAACAGCGGGTGTGGGAGAAGTTCGGAGAAGACATGGAGAAGGACTTTCGGTCGGCCCCAAGGTGCTTCTGGAAAACCGTTCGCCACCTTAGGAGGGGGAAGCAAGGATTCATCTAAGCTGTATACAGTAAGGATGGGACGTTGTTGACCTCAACTGGGGAGGTAATAGAGCGGTGGAAGGAGCACTTTGAGGAACTCCTATATCCAGCTAACACGTCTTCTGTGGTAGAGGCAGAGCTGGAGGATGATGGGGAATTGTCGTCAATTTCCCTGGTGGAAGTCGCTGAGGTAGTCAAACAACTCCACAGTGGCAAAGCCCCAGGGATTGATGAGATCCGTCCAGAAATGCTGAAAGCTCTGGGTGTGGAGGGGATGTCTGGGACGGTGCCTAAGGAGTGGCAGACCGGGGTGGTGGTTCCCCAATTCAAAAAGGGGGACCAGAGGGTGTGTGCCAATTACAGGGGTCAACAGATCAGATCTTCACTCTTACAAGGATCTTAGAGGGGTCTGGGAGTATGCCCAACCAGTCTACATGTGTTTTGTGGATCTGGAGAAGGCGTATGACCGGGTTCCCCCGGGAGAAATTGTGGGAGATGCTGCGGGAGTATGGGGTGAGGGGTCCCTTCTCAGGGCCATCCAATCTCTGTATGACCAAAGCAAGAGCTGTGTCCGGGTCCTCGGCAGTAAGTCAAACTTGTTCCAGGTGAGGGTTGGCCTCCGCCAGGGCTGCGCTTTGTCACAAATCCTGTTTGTAATATTTATGGACAGGATTTCGAGGCGTAGTCGGGGCGGGGAAGGGTTGCAGTTCGGTGGGCTCGGGATCTCATTGCTGCTTTTTGCAGATGATGTGGTCCTGATGGCGTCATCGGTCTGTGAAGTTCAGCACTCACTGGATCGGTTTTCAGCCGAGTGTGAAGTTGCTGGGATGAGGATCAGCACCTCTAAATCTGAGGCCATGGTTCTCAGCAGGAAACCGATGGAGTGCTTTCTTCAGGTAGGGAGTGAGTTCTTACCCCAAGTAAAGGAGTTTAAGTACTTGTTCGCGAGTGAGGGGACCATGGAGTGTGAGATTGGTCAGAGAATTGGAGCAGCTGGTGCGGTATTACATTCCGTTTATCGCACCGTTGTGACGAAAAGGCAATTTTCGTTCCTACCCTCACCTATGGTCATGAAGGCTGCGTCATGACCAAAAGAACGAGATCCAGGGTACAAGCGGCCGAAATGGGTTTCCTCAGGAGGGTGGCTGGCGTCTCCCTTAGAGATAGGGTGAGAAGCTCAGTCATCCGAGAGGAGCGAGCTCCTCCATCAAAAGGAGCCAGTTGAGGTGGTTCGGCATCTGGTAAGGCGCTCCAGGCACGTCCATCTGCAGGAAGCAGGACGATTATATTTCCAACCTGGCCTCTCGATCCCCAGTCGGAGCAGCTCGAAGGTCCCCTACTGGAGCGAGCGGATAAGCGGATGAAGATGGATGGATGGATGGATGGATACTGTTAACATTAATCACAGTATACAGGTTGTTGCAAATACAAATCACGCTCAGCCACTCATCTTGAGTCAGTGCATGGTACCCTCTACACAGCCACTTCCATTCTTACGTTTTTTTTAAACATTAAAAAGAAAGAAGAAAACCCATAAATGTTCAAAGTGATTGACAATGTGAGGCACAGAGATTGTCATTGAACTGTCACAAGCGGATATTTTGGCAACAATGAAAAGTCATCCTGATATTTAGAGAATGGGCTGAAACATGACATCCACGGTTCTTTAAAGATGGCAGACCTCAGGAGATTGCCGTTTCATGGCCTGATGGAGCAAAGAGACAAGAATGCATACACTAAAAGGTGGAAAGCCCCCTACAAAAGCCAACAATTTCATAATCCGTGGACCCAATGGGGATCAGACTTCTAACTTTGAAATTGTTGAAGTTATTCTCTCCTCACTGAGCTGAACAAGACCATGTGTGACCTTTAAGCCCAGCTAAAGCATTTAAGCTGCATGGACTGATAATTTGATTGTCCTTTGCCTCAGATAAAAGTCAGTGAAGCCATTGAGAGCAAAAAGTCAACAGGGTTAAATTTAGGATTTTTAAGTGAGCTTGTTGTCACAATATTGTAGCAATTATGTCCAGCTGACTCAGGTTGTGTAAATGTGTGCTTTTGCTGTGTTCTCATATTTTATGCTGTTAAATATTGTAGTCCATTTACATCTAGGTTTTCTAAGTTGTTTTTAAAAAAGTGACATGTAGTATACGTTGTGAAACAGAAATTCTCTTTCTTTTAGTCAAGGAATAAGTTGTATATTTTGGGGTTTTTGTTACAATTTTCCATTGCAGGTGAGATAACGTTACTGCAACGTAAATTGCTACATTTCCATGAATTAAATTTAAATCAGTAAGACCGATCAATAACGCAGTTAACATAATATTTGATGCAACCTTGCCATGTCTTCAAGGATAAATCAGAAAGAACGTAATGATGGCAGTAATGACAAAAGCAACTACAAAAGGGAGTGTGTCTCAGTTGCAGCTGCCATTTTCAGGGTTAGCATTAACAATGAAAAAGGCTATAGCAATCCATTTCATTGGTGTCTAATACAAATCTATCTCAGTTAAAATATTAGACAGAGTGTGAAACGTTTTTGAGGAAACTGGCAAGTAAGAACCCAAGAGATTGACAATGAGACCAACGCAATGCAATGGAACAAGGAAAGGTCTATTTACTAGGTCAGGCAGGGTTCAAATATGAGGTAATCAGTCATTCAGGCAAACAAATCAGATGAGGGGTAGGTAGAAGCAGGATCAAACACAGATAGTTCATGCAAAACAGGAACCAGGAAACACTGGAAAGCTAGGCGGCAAAACATCAGACAATTGGCAAGAAGCAAGTGAAAACTAGACTAATCTATAGTTTGTGATATGACAGGAAAATCCCAAACAGATGAGAACATCAGATGGTGGGGTTCATGACAGAGTGAGAGGAACAGAATTATTTAATTTGTGCCTTGAGTCAATTGACTTGTCGACCTCAGAAGCATGATGAAGTGTAGGTGTAGATGACTGAAATAGGTGAGTAATTTTACAGTTGCTCATACCTTTGAAGAGGGCTGAGATTTTGGTTTGGGAACTTGAAATAGTATTGCAGGAGAAAAGTATTAAGTATGACATTATTAGGGCTGATATGTCCCCGGGTTCCCTGATAAAATGACACCTATACTTAGACTGTGTGCTCTGAACATTCCTCTGGTGTTTGTGTCTGTGTCCCTCTCAGCCTCGATCCCTTCCATCTAAATAAAGATAAAGTAAGTGGTCCACCCACTCTGCTTTAAAAATGGCATGCTGTACAGTGTCTTTGATTATCTCACAGCATCTCTCTGCTCCTCCTATTTTAATCTTTCTTTTTCCCATAAACTACTTCTCTACAACCTTTCTCAGCTCCTACTCCTCCCCCCATCCTTAATATGCCCACCTGTGTGTGGGAAACACATGCCTGTCAGAGTGGCTGGATGAGTGGTTTAATTAGAGGAGAAGTAGCGGTCTGTCACCTCGTGGTGAGCACCAGCAATCAAGAGCAACTAGCTTGAAGAAAAGTCAGACAAGGCCATTCATTGATTGGTGATTTTAGAAGTGTTACTTAGTCTACATGATAGGCTAAAAGAGCTTTGACTCAGATTAGGGATGACGATATTGCACTACGGTGGAATTTATTGTACTGAAGAGAGCCAAGTTACAATTCCAGTCCAATTTTATATTACTATATCTGCTAGTGTCTGTCTAATAAATATGCACTCACATCATCAAGGCTTATACAATGTAGTTATATTTTCATGTATTGTATCTTGTAAAAATTGTCTGCAATAAAGCATACATGTCTCAGCTTTTTTGTGATGTTTAAAGCCTTTGTTTTCATAAAATGAAGATATGTTGAATGTTTCTTTCAAAACATAAAACATGAATGGTATATTGTGAAATGAAAACGCTAAATGAAGAAAGGATGACCTGTGTCAACTTTGATCAGTGCCTTTTTGTTGTTAGCACACAGTTTACTTACACATCATTAAACAGAAACATGTAAACTATTTTGTCAATCAGTAGAGCAGCTCGTGGAATACGACATTTGCAGATTTAAATACACTACAGTTACACTGAAAAGCAAAATATCAAATCTTAACAAAACACCCACATGCTAATCATGCTAAAGATAATCTTGAAAGTTAGCCAACGTTCTAAAGATTTAGTTTTTGGTGAAAGTGTGAACGTGACACAAATATTTACAGTACTGGGTTAGTTGTTGGTGTCAAACATTAGTGGTCAACCTTCTGCTGGAGCTGCTCCCCCTACGACCCGACACTGGATAAGCGGACGAAGATGGATGGATGGATGGAGTCTTCTGTGCAGCTTAATGCTTATTACTAATGAGTTAGTGGCTCAATTTCCCACAGGTCACAACACTAAAGTGGCACTCCTCTTACTGCATGGTGGTTTGGATAAAGTTTCCCCAAAATGGCATTTGTATGCACTTTCCAGCTGTCTGAGTGGCCCTCGATCAGCCGCTCACATTGAAGGTGGTCTAAGCGACATCACACATTTTATAGGCTACAATATTTCAAGTCACATTCTGCAAACATCTCCTCACTATCCGCTAGATGCCTGTTCCCTGAACACACTGTAAAAAAAACGCAGCCTCTGTAGACAGCCCAGGCTTCGCAAGCGGCAACAAAAACAAACTGTGCCAACCTGCACCACGAACCATAACATACAGTGTTCCAGCCTATAACCAACAAGAAGGAGTTGTTCGAGTCATGAATGTGCATTATGGAAGTAGCCTACATGCTAACGCTGTGGTGGTGATGGCTCAACCACCTCCTTCTTGTCGGTAACACTGCTGATTGTTTTTAAAGCTACATTGTGAAAAAATTTCTTAGATCTAGCGGTCAAATTGTATATGACAACCAACTGACTATTACTTTCTACCCCCTCCCATTCTGAGTGTGTTTAAACTCCTACGGTGGTCGAATGGAGATGATGGTGGTGCAACATGGCAGAATACATGCGAGTGAGTTGCTTGTATGTATTCTGAATGATTCTGAATGGCAGATTCTAAGCGTACAAGAATACTTTGATTTGTTAGTGGAAGTAATTACACATGAATGAGCACATATTTGTGAAGAACAAAGGGTTTTTTGCTTAGAATCAACTAAAAATTACACAATGGAGCTTTATAGGAAGCTTAGTATTAAATAATAATTATTGGCGAATGAGTGACAGTTTACATAATGAGACTGAGCATATTGTTTAAACCATTTTCATGAGAAATCCATCGTTACATGGGGTCTGGTTATGCATCGTAATCTTTTGACGCTTTGATGAAAACCAGACATAAACATTGTTTTGGAGAGAGAAGAGATTGCAGCATCGAGACTAAACTGGAATGCTAAAAATAAGACCGGACTGGATTAGAAACCGCATTCGAGTGGCAGCTTTTCAATTACTCTGAGCCATAATGGATTTTCATTCATATTGTTTTTACAATTTGTGTTTACCACTTAATTTACCTGTATGTGAAATGCTAGAACAGCACTAGGACATATTGGCACCTAGAGCAAAAAGAGACAGCAGCCATGTTTCCATCCACACATTTTTATGCAAATTAAGTCATATTGAATGAAAAATGCCTCATTAAAACAGTTACATTGGATTGAATGTCATGAATATTAACACAAAAGTTGTATATTCGTTTTTATCTCATGTTATCTTTAAAAGGCTTATGTGACAAACCCTGATAGAAACATTTGCCAAATAAGTAATACATTGTGATTACATCTTAGATCATTTTATGGTTGCAACCCGCCATAAAAGGAAGAAGTTGTAGGTCATTTCCGCCATGTATTTCCTGTAAAAAGCACATGAGTATTCTCATTGACATGAGAAAACATTTGCTGTACTAGTAAAAACAATAGCAAGCATATTTGTTAACATCTTCAGTAGCTCCTCAGCTTTTTATATTAAGCTTTGTTATCCAACAAACTATCAGGATCATTTAACAATTAAACAGGAGTAATTGAAAGGATAATGTTCAATGAGTTTAACATGGCGGGGTTGGGGGTCTTGATTTGCTGTGACATTAACAGGGAGAGAATGGCTCTGCTGCAACTCTGAATTCACCCCAGAAGCAACATGTTGACACTATCTAAGCAACCATCCCCTCAAACTTACATTGACGCTTGCTTTTCTTTTAAAATGCTCCAGGCTCAATGCAATCCAAACAATTCATGCAATATTTGCAAATATTTCTCACAAGTTCTCACATTTCTTCCATAGAATGCTGTCAATCGAAATAGAAGGATGGTTACTCCTTTTTTTTTACATAAAATAGTTAAATCTGTGACCCCTTTTGTGAGCCAAAGTTAAATAAAATTTGTCATCTCCACAAACCAACTGCCTCTTAACTACTGTACAATGAGGAGGGCTAATCCTAAACCACACAGCATCCTACTGTGGAAGCACTAGTTTTCCTTACAACCATGTACAGTTACACACTCAACATCCTTGTTTGCTATCTACACAGACTACCAGACACTGACCACAGAAACATACAGCATTCTTATGATTCTAAGAGATTCCTCGACACATTATTACTCTTACTGGAACTTACTGCATATAATAACATTACTATTAATAACATTAAGGTCTTAAAATAGTTATAATTCCCAGCTGTGCTGTATTTTTTAAATATTACAGCAATTTAATGCATACTGTGTCTTCAGCAGTTGAATCAGTTGATACTAATAACCTTTCAACAGCAGCTGAGGGGAGCTGAGAGGACTGTCTTGACCAAGGTGACTAATATTACTGAGAAATACAACCACGACTATTGATCTGTTCTGTGCTCCTGCTTTCAAACAAATGTTGGCAAGTTCACAATGTAAAGACAGTAACGCAAAGGCACCCTTCAAATACAAAGATTGAAGTGAGAAGAATACATTGTTGCTATAAAACAACATTGAAATTGTTTTACGCCATTTACAACTGGCATGAAATCACAAATGTATCTGGACAAGGAAAAGTAAAGAGTTAACAAAGCAGAACACATTGGTATTCTAATGCGATCGGATCAGCCTGACCACACAAAAAAAAGCACCAAAAATGTAATGATGTAATAAATCAATGCCTGCCACATACATGACGCTTATAGATGGTCTTACCAAGCTTAGGATATCAGCTCCCATTTACCCAAGTGTAGTCACTCATGTTATCGTAAGGTGCAATGGATAGAAACCACCCATCCAATGGCATATGTTGTGGAATGAGTAGAGATTTGCTTATGTAGAAAGGCAGTGAGTAGGTAATATGACAGTATGAAGGGTGCAGGTCGTGACAACAGCTGTTGTACAGGGCGATACATTGTCTATAACACACACTTTTAATAGCTGTGTGAGGGTGCTGTGTAGACCAGAGCCATTGAGAGGCACTTGGCTCATTAGGTTGAGGCATTTAGGGGATGAGTGGGTGTGTGAGTGGGTGAGTATATGACACGACAAGGCGTTGATGCGCTGACAGGTAGAGAGCTCATTCTCCTGCTCTCTCCCGTCATCATTCCCTCTTTTTTCTTCTTGCTCTTGATAAACTCGCTACCAGCTGGATTATTGTTTCTCATTCGGTGTCTTCACTGTTTCACTCTCTCTGCTTCCTGACTGTGTCTCTTTTCTGCTGCATTTCCTCCTCATTTGCTCACTCTTCTCACTTTTTCACAGTTGTTGGCTTCTCCTCCTATCCAGGGATATCTATAGCAACAGCCTGACAAGAAATTCAGGTAGGTGAAGGTGTGAACATCCTTTAGAAGAAAAAACAACCCCATGATAGATGATTTGCGTAAATACAAGATCTTAAAAGGTGGGCTTGTCATCATAACAATTTAGCGGATATTTACAGTTTAGCCTGGTTAAAATAGGTTGGGTAGGCTCAAAAGGATTCATGATGTATTAACAAGTGGGAAATAATGTGAATGAGCAAGCTGCACCCACGCTGTCTACCGGGTAGGCATGATTTTGAAAATGCTGCTATATATGTTCATTGAAAAGGGTCTGTGAAGGTTTATTAGGTACATTTTAATTAACTTTAGATTTTTCCACCTTGTCTATCTGTTGTCATGATTTTAATGTTTCTATTTATATCTCTTTATATAACTTTTTTTAAACCAATTGTTGAATACTGCCTCCATGAGGGTGAGATGGTTCATATTTTCCCTGCAGGATGGGGCAGAGTTTTCCCTCCCTCATTTCCACCACTGAGGTGCCCTTGAGCAAGGCCCTTAACCTCCAACCACTCCAGTGGAGCTGCTCGGTGGCCAGCAGATCAGACTGTGGCAGCTTCCAGGTATTAATGAACTGTGTGAATAGGATCAGGGCGTTCCTGCAAAAGAGAGGCTGCTTCTCAGTGAACCTTCATTACATAAAGGTTAACAAACAAACAATGTAAACCTATACCATGTAGAAGCTTGTTGCACTGGAGCTTCTATTTGCATAAATGATTGACCACATTTGCGCTTTCATTCTGCATTCATGTCCTCCCACAGCACACAAATCAGAGTTTAACAAATGTATCCCTAACACATAAAATGCACACAACATGCCTATACTTGGTTATTTACTTACTGGCAACGCAGGTAAACATTGTTAGAAATGCAACATGGATATATTTACCGTGTATTTACCATGTAACCTAACAGTCAAGTTGCAGCCCCTGGTTGGGGTTTCAAAATCATGGTAAAACAACTCAATTATTCAATGGATAAAGCACATTTAGTGGACAAAGAAGACCAATTACATTTTGTATTGTTTTTCACATGCTCACACAGTTAAACTCTGACGTTTTACAGAAGGTACAAGCCATTCATCAATTAACTTTCCCAACAGCCTTGTTTTATTAAAGTTCAAACCAATAAATTGTCATTGTCAGTGGCTTTTTGGTAAAACGACAATGGCAATGCCACAAATACAAAAGATATTTTATAAAATTGACAAATTTCATTCAATGGTTTCTTTTATCCAAATTACCTCACAGCTCCATGGTCACAAACCTTCAACACTGACAGTTGTAGTGCTATGCTTCACTGAGCAAAAAAAAAGGAGCCACCTTGAAGCTAGTTTAACATTATGCATAGATGTTTTATATATTCATACAGGACCACAAAAGGAAGAAAAAAGCAGGCAGTGAGTCAATGAGTTGGGCTGCAGCTCACCAGTGCATTGATACGAAGCCTTTGCCTACCCTCTTTGCTCTACCTCAACTGCCTGCAAAACAGCATCTCTCTCGCACCAGCACTGTGATAACATCTGACTTAACCTTGGTGAGGTGCATCACCTACAACAATACCACTACCGTGTCACAACTACAGAACATCACCTTAAGGGGATAAGGGTACCATTAAGAGAGGAAAAAAACTTTACAGATAAGAGCAGTTTTCAGTTGTAGGCTTGCATTTAGCATGCAGTGTTTAGTTCAGCATCATTTCCTTCTCACAGGTTCTTTTTCAATGTTAAAGCAATACTCATGTGAGTCTTAGCTGGGATTCAGTCGCATGTATAAAAGCAGAAAGAAGTTAAAAAATAAATAAACTAAAACTTACAAATTACTTTACTACTCTACATCTTTAGTCACGCTAGCAGCGTGGCTCTGCAGATGGAAATATCGGTCTGTTCTCCTCTGTGGTCCAGACTGAAATATCTCAACAACCCTTAATTGGATTGCCATGGAATTTTCCACGTACATCCATAGTTCAAAGAGAATGAATCTTCATGACTTTGGGTATCCAATGACTTTTTCTCTTGCACCATCATGAGGTTCACATTTTTGGTTTTTATAACATATGTCTTGAAAACTGTGGAGTTGGAATTACCATGCCATTTAGCACACATGGTTTTGAATCCAGTGATCCCCTGACTTTCTAATGCCATGTTCAATTCAATTTTTTATTTATTTAGTAATGTGGTTTATAACCAAATATTTTCATACCCCATCAGCTTCAGCTGTACTTTGTGTTTTGTGCTAATTTGTAAATGTTAGCATTCATTGTAAATTTCAACATGTTGGCATGCTGATGTTAGCATTTAGCTCAATGCACAGCTTCACAGAGCCATAGCTTAGGCTGAATCCCATTATTTCTACTTACCCCTACCCCTTACCCCTACCACTTGACCCTTGAAACCAAGGGGTAAGGGGTAGCATACCCCTATGAAAATGGGACACCACTTGGTTACATCACCAAACAGAATTGATCACAAACTTCCAAGATGCCGTCTCTGTCTGTTGATTGTGTGAGTTTGGACAACAGTGTCATATGCATTTATATATTTACATATTTTATAGTTATTTTATTTTCACTTTGGTGGTGCAGAAGCAGATGTTCTTATCTGTGTAGTATTTATTGCCGATAAATTAAACAAAACATTACATAAAATTATGTTACAGAACCATTATCAACTATTAGAACCATAACTTACATCACACACATAAAAAGGCATTCAAATGTATAAAACTAAAAAAAGACACACAAGACCACAAACAAACAAAGTAACTACAGCTGTTCTGATATTCCAGACCAGTCTGATGCCTGTTGGCCAGTGACCCCCACCCCATATTTCATCAGTGTCCCGTATCAAAACCAACAACAATATATAAGTGCATGAACAGGAATTAATTACAAATGATTACAATAATACAGTACCAATGCAATAATGAATGGGTACAACATGAACACAAACCCCAAAGTGAATAGTCTTGTTAATAAGCAAGTTGAGTGTACTGTAGGCTACTTAGCTGTTAGTAACACCCTTATATACTAATGAGACACTCCAAAAAAATCTATAAATAATCACTTGTGTTGTGTTCCCTATGTATTGCTCAATGGTGCACGTGGCCTGGGAAGGACGTGCTTGACGGCTTCTGTGGCAACAACAGAAGACAGAGGACACTGGTTTGTGGACTGCTAGTCTTGCTGCCTGGAATTTTGTATTGTCTTGTTTATATTCCTTTATATCAATGAATCCCATGGATTTTATTATTTTAAACTTCTTTTGTGGTTAATTTAGGTTAGTGTTGGAGTGTTGTATCTCCTGGCAGATGCAAGTCCTTTTACTGACTTGAAAGTATGGCTGAACGATATTGTGTTTTAGCATGCACAATAGTCACATCGTAGGACGTTGCGATGTTGAGTCTAATCCTTTTTTGCTGCTTGATAGAAAAGTAAACTTTCACGGTTTGCCTTTTACATGATTATTACCGGCCGACCCTTCCCCTTTAAGACAGGTAGCCATGTGGGCAACGTGTGTATGTGATGGGATTTATTGTTATGGGAAGTGAGCGTAGAAAAGTACAGTAGGCAGAAGCTGCCGCTGACACAGTGATGTGCATAGTTTTTGATTGGTAGTCAGTGAAGCTACAGTAGTCAGTGTTTTATGTTCGATGCAAAAACAAACTAAATATACATGTAACATAATCACAAAGTCTACACAGAGTTTGTTGCTAGTGCATGAATTTAAAATATTGCATTGGAAGTGCAGACTGTCATTTTCCAATATCGTCAACCAGCAGGCCTACTTGTAAAGCATTAAAGTTTGAATTGAAATTCTATGTAACACTTGAATGCGAGAATGATTTATTATTTCCAGCTAACCATTCTTCTTATCAATATACCGCGGTATCATTATACATCTTGTGCTTCTTACATACCTTGCATGATGGAGGAAGAATGACATATGGAAGCTACTGCAAAGTGTAAAATTATATTAAATTACTCATTTTGAACTTTGGTCATCAGAGCAACTTCTCTGTGTGCTAAATTAGTTAATTAAATCATGATGGAGATATGGGACTAAATTTCAAGGTATTGAATATATTTTACATTATTATACATTCTATATTATAAATGTGGATTCTTATTATTTATTGGAAGAACTCCTACCTCTGTAACTCTCCTACATTCCCATTACATACTGCATTTCTAGGTCTGACAAGTAATAATGAAGGGTTGCACTATAATTCAAGGCTTTATTAATAACAGATGAAATACTGAGAAATAGAAAATTAAATGGATCCCCTTTAGCAGGTATGGTAATTAAAAGTTAATGAAAAAATTGTGAGAGTATAGATACAGCAGCGGTTGTCAGAAGGAATACATTACAACACATACTAATTCATTTTGGTGCGCCAGAGGTCACAGTACAGCTTTATGGAGGTGTCTGGGGTCTGAAACAGTTAAACATCTGGGATGGGAGGTGTTCACTTGATAACCTAGTGATTATCCAGCGCTTTCTACTCAACATTAAAGTTATGCAGATGCCAGGTGGTCATGAATAAAGGCTTAATTTGTGCCCTTTTATATGCTTCACTTACAACATACAGCAGGTTACAAATAATACATTAAATGTATTGTTAGTTTTTCGGCAGCGATTTCTGATCTGTTTCTCCAAACAAGTCAAGACAGGTCGGTTACCAATGTTGCAGCAGCGGACACAAAGGCTGCTGTTAGCTGAGAGTTTATGACTGAGGTTAAAATGACTACTGACAAAGAGAGATGTGTACTTTTTAAAAGAATGGGAACAGATGCCTGTGTGTGCTTAAATTGTGATAGCACAAGATAAAGCAGCCAGGCTGTTGCTGATAACATTTGAGGATGGAAATATCTTTCACTTATGAAAGAAAAGACAGAGCTCTGTATAAACAGAAGGATGAGTAAAGGGGAATGCATGAGATTGAGAAATTGCACATTACATTAAAAACAATTGGCTACCATAATCATAAAATAAAAATTGCTTGTAAAATATCATTTGTGGCCTCATGGATATTGAAAGGTTCTTACGCATGTATTCACTCTTCAATTCATTCACACCAGGAAATGAAGCAGCATTTTGCACACAGACACTGTTTAATAGGCACTGTTAGTCAGAATAGGTGGGACAACCCTATCACCATAGCAAAAAAAAAAAGTGTTTCCAATCACATAAATGTGCCAATTTGACTGTCTTACAATACTTTACCATGCAAACAGGATATTCTAATCCTTACGGACAGGGGCACAACTACTCAGTGTCAGAGGGGTATGCAGCAACAATTTTGTCGCATGGCCATCTCCTTTTTCTATTTTTAGCCCCTGACAGCTTTTTTGCTTTATCCATCTTTTTCCATAGACGATAACTCACTACGCGTACACTCGTACCTGCTCGCTTAGCGCTCAAGGCAACATTCTATGATGGAATCTTATGAGATAGGGTGCCTACTTTAGCCTGTTAGTCCTGAGGAAATGCAGAAATGATTTAGAAATGCACAACAACAGCTACATATAGCTAAATGTTAAAACAACATCCCAACCTGAGTCATGCACACTGCTATCTGGCGTGTTATCCACCTTTTCACGGAGTCCAGTCTCTATTGACTTGGCCTGGTATATCCCTTTGCGGTTAATCAGCTTGAAGATGCCACTGCTATTGCCAATGCTCATACTGATGCCTGAACTCTCTGGTCTTCTACATTTCCAGCATTTCAACTGCGTCAAGAAAACACAGCATTAGGACTAAATAAAAGAGAAGCAAAAGACAAATTTCCATGGGCCCTCCACCTGTGGGAGGAATCACTGGGGTCGTGGCAGCGAAGGTCAGGGGCCTCGATGGACCAAACCCGGGCAGCAGAGGCTGGCTCTGGGGACGTGGAATGTCACCTCTCTGTGGGGGAAGAAGCCGGAACTTGTGTGGGAGGGGAGCGCTACCAGTTAGATCTGATGGGGCTTACCCCTACACACAGTCTTGGTTCTGGAACTATACTCCTGGATAGGGGTTGGACTCTGTCCTACTCCGGAGTTGCCCAGAGTGTGAGGCACCGGGCGGGTGTGGGGATACTCACAGGCCCCCGGCTGAGCGCCGCCTCATTGGAGTTTACCGGGACAAGAGGGTTGCTTCCCTATGATGGTGATGGGGGGGAAAACTCTGACTGTTGTTTGTGCATATACACCAAACAAGAGTTCGGAGTATTCGGCCTTCTTGGAGACCTTGAATGGAGCCCTGTATGGGACTCCAGTAGGGGACTCCATAGTTCTGCTGGGGGACTTCAACGCACATGTGGGCAATAATGGAGATACTTGGAGAGGCGTGATTGGGAGGAACGGCCTCCCTGATCTAAACCAGAGTGGTTGTCTGTTGTTGAACTTCTGTGCTAGTCATGGATTGTCCATAACAAACACCATGTTCAAACATAGAGATGCTCATAAGTTTATGTGGTACCAGAGCACCCTAGGACAAAGATTAATGATCAATTTTATAATCGTTTTATCTGATCTTTGTTCCAAGCTGTGTACAGTAAGGATGGGACATTGTTGACCTCAACTGAGAAGGTAATGGAGCGGTGGAAGGAGCACTTTGAGGAACTCCTAAATCCCGCTGACACGTCCTCTGAGGTGTTGAGGTGAGGGTTGGCCTCCGCCAGGGCTGCGCTTTGTCACCAATCCTGTTTGTAATGTTTATGGGCAGGATATCGAGGCATAGTCGGGGTGGGGAGGGGTTGCAGTTTGGTGGGCTCAGCATCGGTTCGCAGCCGAGTGTGAAGCGGCTGAGATGAGGATCGGCACCTCTAAATCTGAGGCCATGGTTCTAAGGAAACCGATGGAGTGCCTTCTTCAGGTAGGAAGTCAGTCCTATCCCCAAGTGAAGGAGTTTGAATACCTTGGGGTCTTGGTTGCGAGTGAGGGGACCATGGAGCAGGAGCTTGGTCAGAGAATCGGAACAGCGGTTGCGGTAGATTCAGTTTATCGCACTGTTGTGACGAAAAGAGAGCTGAGCCAGAAGGCGAAGCTCTCAATCTACCAGTTAGTGTTCGTTCCAACCCTCACCTATGTTCATGAAGGCTGGGTCATGACCGAAAGAATGTGATCCAGGGTACAAGCGGCCAAAATGGGTTTCCTCAGGAAGGTGGCTGGCATTGCCCTTAGAGATAGGGTGAGAAGCTCAGTCATCCGAGAGGAGCTTGGCGTAGAGCTGCTGCTCCTTCGCGTCGAAAAGAGCCAGTTGAGGTGGTTCGGGCGTCTGGTAAGGAGCCTCCTGGGTGCCTCCTTATGGAGGTGTTCCAGGCACGTCGAGCTGGGAGGAGGCCAATGGAAGACCCAGGACTAGGTGAAGAGATTATATCTCCAACCTGTTCTCGGAACGCCTCAGAATTCCCCAGTCGGAGCTGGTTGATGTGGCTCAGGAAAGGGAAGTTTGGGGTTCCCTGCTGGAGCTGCTGACCCCGTGACCCAATGCCGGATAAGCGGATGAAGATGGATGGATGGATGGATGGATGGATGGATGGATGGATGGATGGATGGATGGATGGATGGATGGATGGATGGCAAAAGACAAATTCAAATTCTGTTAAAGCTGATTCTGATTGTGAATAGATAAGTGGACTTTTTTTCTAGTTTTGAAGCTTGCTTGCTGGTCAAAACAAGGAAGATAACATATCAATCAAAAACATGATGAAGCTCAACTTTAAGCACAAAGTCCTCGACTTAATGAACCCAAGTAATATTTAGGAGTCTAATCCATCTGTGACATGGGAAGACATGGAGAAAAAAGTGTGAAAGCTGAAGGATTACTTAGTTAAAATGCATTGTAAGTGTTGGAACAGCATAGAGTGAACAGCATTCAGCTACAGATCTGCTCTTTCCCTTCACCAATGTTTCTCCCTTACTGTCTCTGGTATACAAAGTGTACTCTTGCAGCCCTTTAGGGAGGTGGTTGTGGTGAAAAAGAAGTGCCTTTAGAGGCCTATTAGCCACAGCATCAGGGTGGTTGATATGTGGGTATTTAACTTGAGCCTCCCCCTTTGCCTCCATCTGTCTTCATCTGTCTCACTCTGTCTGTGCTTCCCAGTGTTTGTGTTTGAGTCAACAATCATTAATCATCTGCTGCCGCTACAAGAAATGCTTTGGGACACTTTGTTAGGCACAGCTTTGACAAGAGCAGGTTGCTATACATATGTGTCTACATACACATGTACGTACATGTATGCATAAGTTACTGCAACACACCATAACACACTTTAGTGCTAACTGACTTTTCACATTGACATATTACTTGTTAAATAAAACACACACACACACATGCATTTCTTACCATATGATTAACACATGCAGTTACCATGTAACCATGTGAGAATATCTGCAGTTCAACCATTTCATCCAGTTCATCACCTCAGAAATGTTTGATAGCTACATGTGTAAGTCACCAAACAATTTTTAGCAACATGGATGATGTTTTGCTTTTTACTATCGCTAACTGTCTGACATGTCATTTTCTATTGGGTTACATCTTATGCACTGTACTGTGAGCATCTCAAGTAGCAAAAACAATCACTAAAAATCCACATAGTTTGTTTTTTTTAGGAGAGGGACACTCCTGTAATTCAAATGACATTAAGAAAGCCACATAAAAAATGCAAATGACCTCAAGATGTCACATAACAGCAAATGTCTTTGCTAGGCAAAAGTGGCTGGTTAGCAATGGCACACATGTAGATGAAAACACACTTGTGGTTTGATAACAGCTTTATTTGACATACAGATTTATGTTGCAAAGCTGCAATTTCATATCCGCAAGCCTAGAGTTGAGCCAGAGAAGGTGATCCCCTAAGCACAGCGACAATATTTTTGATCATTTTGTTTACTGAAGTTTAGATGAATGTTAACAGAACATGGATGCACATTAGTTATGAGACCACTGATAAACCACAACAGACATAATGACAAGATTAGCAATGTCACCATTTAACAATATAGTCAACCAATACACTGTAGCAGAATTGTTTTGTACCTTCTCCCGCTTCCTCCAAGCTTTGCCAGTTAGCGTTACATTACTTTTTTTTACTGTGTGTTATGAAAAGGTTACTCATTGAGAATACAAAGAGTACAAAGTATACAAATATTTTTAATGGTTCCCTCTTATCTAGGTTCTAAAGCCTAATGTTTAACAGCAAGGTTATCAGCATGTGTTGATTTGTTTAGCAATTGGCTTCATGGTTTATCATTATGATTTTTTTAGTGTGCTTTATGAAGGTGACGAAGATTTTGTCTGTGTGCCTTTGATGATTGTCGTGCTAATGCTTGGTGAGAGCTATATCACTTATGTTTAAATGTCTTAATTTTTATATTTGGTTCACCAGTCACTTCATTATGATGAATTGGAGGAACTTGTGACAGAAGAGACTGTATCAATGTCTGTGTGAAGCTGTTTGTTAATAACAGAAAGATAAAAAAAAAAAAGAGAGAGTTTTGAAATTTTTTGAAAAGTTTTAGAACAGGTTGTTGTTGGCTAAGACTAAGATGGTGACATATTGAATGTTCAAATAAATTGCTGCATAAGACAAATTGTGGCAGATAAAGGCCTTGCAACATACTGTATGTCAAAAAATTTCAAATTGCTGCCTTCATCATCATCTGTAGATGTAACTGTTACTGTATTTATTAGCCTGTGTGTAGGGACCTCTGAATATTCCAAGGTAGATTGTATTAGATTGTAATGGCGATATAGCCCTGAGGCCTGTCAACATTCTTCATCATCTATATCTTTATTCATAAGACATGCATTGATAAAAGCCCTAAATTTCTGACCATGTTTTTGATTACCATTGTTGTGTTTGCTCTGTTATCGTTTAATCCTCTCTTGATAACTGCCTTTTCAAAAGCCTTTCAGATTTTATATCTTCCCTTGTCAGCCTTCTTGTGGTTTCTTCTTCACTTGTGGTGTTTAAATTTTATTCAGTTATTGTTTTGTTTCCTTGGATTTCCTCACCTCTATTGAGTTTTCATTTAAATCCCTCTTGATAATATCCTTATGTAAAAATAAGCTTTTAGTTTTGGTTTATAGCCTTTTCTTGTGTATGATCTTTTAATGTGTTCTTATGTTTTATTCATTCTGTTTTTATTCCTGTAATGCACTTTATGGCTTATGGTCAAGAAACATGCTGTAAAGTGAGTTCACATATCTAACATCCTAATCTCTACTGCAAATGTGGGTAAAGCTGTCTATTATTTTATGACCAAGTAAGATTTTGATGCAACTTTTATTAGCATCTACACTGCAAGTAACATGATATGTTACATTACAGTCAGTCGGTTTGTGTCATACTTGTGGCATCTCTATTTGCACACAACCACCTGTGACCTAGAAGCCAGATCACTCACAGTGCATAACAGCTGATATTTGGTCTGATCGGATCAGACCAAATATCGTTTGATGCTGAGTAACATTTTTTGTCAAATAAGCCACTTTTAACTTCTACGCATTTGCATCTTTTCCAAATTTGTCACACAAGTCCCACGTAAACCTTCTAATCCTGCCCAGTCTGACTCTTACTCTGGTGAGGCCTGCTGAACCTGGAGGCCAAACTTCTGACATCACATCAGATGGCTGATGTGACCCCATGTCTCACCGCTGACCCGGCAGACCTGCCTTATTACGCCACTGCCATGTTAGTGCCAATTGAAAGTGGCAGCAGAGTTTGTCGCTGAATCCTAATCACAATGTATAATTGGTGGCTGGTTCAGTGTGCATGTCTGGTGTGTGTGTGTGTGTGTGCGCGTGTGTGTAATACAGAAAGTATAAACTGTGTTAACATCTAAGGGAAAACTAGAATGGGTTTAATTGACTGTAAGTGTGTGTGTGATGGTCAAAAGTGAGCAGGAACATATCACACTTGACAGAGAGCTTTGGTGACTGTATAAATGCATTCACCACACCTGAAAACCTAACATATGGAATAATCTAGCACACTAATTTCCAAGGGAAAACTGGTGTGTAGTCCAAACCTGAAGGGTGTGAAGGTTGGGTTGATTAAATAAAATGCTACAGTATATGCAAGCAGCAGATGTGATGCAGTTGTGCTTGTAGTGAGCAATAAGGCAGCAGCAGCAGCATTGCAGAGTGCAAGACAGAGCAGAGCTTGACAGTTTAAGTAGACACATTGGTTACGAGTTGAGAGCGGAGAATGTCGTGTGTGAGTGTGGTGAAGCAGTTTCAAGATATCTGCCAGAACTGGCTCGTAGGCCTCGCCCCATTTCATTATATACACATCCAGGCAAAAATACTTTCTTAAAGATCTTGTAGATTGAAACATTGCCTTTAAAAGAGTTAAAGACAAATAGACTATTTATTTGGAGGCTAACACTGTATAGTCCGGAGCCACGGAGGTAACATGAAGGGGGGAAAAAAACGAAGACAAAAAAAAAACACTTTTGCATGATCTTGACTTTGTTTTGCAAGAATTTTTTTTTTCTTCAATTTTTTTTCTCCCTCCATGTCACCTCTGGGGCTTTGTAGTGTAGACCTCCTTTGTGCCCTTCTTTGGATAGTAACGTTCCAAATGGAGCTTAAGAGGGATCTGAATCATAAACAATCCAACAATTTGAAAATATTTAAACATTAAATCAATGAATACTTTATGATTATGAATACATTTACACATCATTCTGGAGGACTCCATCTGGAAGGATCATCAACCATGTAGTTTAATTGAGGAAAATAACACTCAGTGTGTATTTACAGTGTATTTTTGTATAGTGTATATTTAGCTTATGTAGTGTGGTTACAAATGTTTTGACACTGTGCATTCATTATAGTCCATTTATTAATACTAGCTGCCTAGCCAGAACACAGTCCTTTAATGTCGGTTACTAAGCTTTTCCAGTGTTGGACCTTGGATGTATGGTCATGGGATCAACTTTAGTGTAATAGGATGTAATCCATACCTAATACCAATATTATATACAGTTATAAGCAGTTGCGGTTGTGTGGCTTTAAGCTTTTACTGAGTTCAAACATCACCCCCAACCCCCAAAAAAACAACAACAACCAAACACTCAAATTCCATTCCTTCTTTCCTTCCTTTATAGCTCAAGCAGAAACAGTGTCAAAATAATGACAACTGTCTCAGCTGAATGATGTTTGAAAACTAGGTCAAGTCCAAAACAACATTTGAGAGATTTGAGAAATAGCCACCAGGTGACTTGATGATCCTCTGGCACAAGTCTATTCTAAAGTGCAGGACTAAAACCTTTGGTGAGGCAGCTTTTAGCTATTATGCTCTGAGCCGCTGGAACAGTGCCTGAATATCTGCTCTTAGATCCTTAAAGCCTACCTACTCAGCCAGGTTTTTGATTAACAATGGTTTTAGACTACTTTACATTGCTTTATTCAATTACTTTATTGTATTTATATAGTAAAAAGTATTCTATTTAATTTAATCGGTTTATTATTATTATTATTATTGTTATTATTATTATTTGTTTTGTTTAGTCTTTTAAATATATTTTATTTAGTTTTTAGTACAGCTTTGATTTAGTAGTAATGTTATTATTATAGCTTTTGATCATTTGAAATCAGCAGTGGCCTCAAATTGTTCAAACATTTAAACAAACACTTTGCTGAACAACTGAAAGATGTTTTTTTACAGACATCTTTAACACTTCACTCAGCCAGGCAGTTGTGCCTACATGCTTCAAAAGGGCCACCATCATCCCGGTACCCAAAAAGTCAAACCAAGCTTCTAAGAATGTTTACCTCCCTTTAGCGCTGACGCTATAATGAAATAATAACAGCAGTCAGCCCATCCATTGAAGTAAATTATACACCCGTCCAGATCCCCAACTTTGATGGGGCCATGCATCTTATCATCTTATCTGAACAGGATAGGATTTCCATCCCTTATCCCTTACCTAACCCCAACCACCCCAACATGGGCCTACACCCCACCCCCTATCCTTTACCTAATCCTAACCCTGGTCTCTTCCCCTACCCTAACCAGGGTCCGCATCCCATCCCCCACCCTGTACCCCATCCTGACCTTAACCTTAATTGTCTCTCCCCTTCCCTAACCAGGGTCTGTATCCCATCCCCCACCCTATACCCCACCCTGACCTTAACCTTAATGGTCTCTCCCCCTACCCTAACCAGGGTCTGTTTCCCATCCCCCACCCTATACCCCACCCTGACCTTAACCTTAATTGTCTCTCCCCCTTCCCTAACCAGGGTCTGTATCCCATCCCCCACCCTATACCCCACCCTGACCTTAACCTTAATGGTCTCTCCCCCTACCCTAACCAGGGTCTGTTTCCCATCCCCCACCCTATACACCCTGACCTTAACCTTAATGGTCTCTCCCTACCCTAACCAGGGTCTGTGTCCCATCCCCACCCTATACCCCACCCTGACCTTAACCTTAATGGTCTCTCCCTACCCTAACCAGGGTCTGTTTCCCATCCCCACCCTATACACCCTGACCTTAACCTTAATGGTCTCTCCCCCTACCCTAACCAGGGTCTGTGTCCCATCCCCCACCCTATACCCCACCCTGACCTTAACCTTAATTGTCTCTCCCCCTACCCAAACCAGGGTCTGTATCCCATCCCCCACCCTGTACCCCATCCTGACCTTAACCCTAATTGTCTCTCCCACCAACATCATCTATCTTTCCCCAGGAGACATGTCCCTGTCCAAACTGTCACACAAAACATTATCCAATCCAACAGTGCCTAATCTTCCAATCAACCATAAAATCATCTTGTTTGTGTCCACCTATTCCCAAAGCACTACCAGATTACACCACCACATCAAACACAATTACACCAGCTTACAATTAAAACACCAAGCCTTTCAGATCTACAATACCATCTCTGCTTCCCGAAGAAACAAAAATCTTCAAGGACTATAGGTCTGTTCACAATATACAGACCATAAACCTGCCACCAACACACAACACAATACTTTCTACAAAAAACGAAAATTAATCTTTAACCCATATAGTCAGACTTCCCACCCCATTCTTCAATCCTACTCCCTTAACACCAGCAATACCGTTAACATTTTCACATGCACCACCTGTAACAAACACTACATAGGAGAAACCAAGCACACACGCAAACAACACCTGTACAACATTGGGGGAGGTAAACTCACCACACCCTTAGTTGTACACTTCCAACAGCATTCCACTGATCACCTCTTCATCTCATGACCACTGGACCGTGGGGCAGAAAAAGAACATAACTTTTTCCCCCAACTGTTATTTTAGAATTCACCTCCATAAGTTAATTTGCCATCATCTTGCCCTCCTTCTTTTGTCCCACCTCCCTGGCCTGAGGTCAAGCCCCACTCTCACAGGTCAGGGACATCAGCACTTCATCCACCTTATCTTCTCTTCTTCCATTTTACATCTTTTAAAATTATTTAACCTTATTCATATCTATGTTAAATTGTCTATTTTTACATTTTTATTTCATTTCTTATTAGTAGATGTGGTTTGCATGCTTTTTTAGATACATAGTTTTCCAAGCACTTATTATATTTATTGTTTTGCATGTCTTTTAACATTTTTATTAATTTACTTATATCTATTTATTATGTATTTATTTATTTATTCCAGTGCCAGCTGGAGGTGTAACATGATTTTACTGGCTCTCTTTTTTACTCAGCATTTTACTTTTTAGATGTGTGCATGCCAATAGTGTGTTACCCTTTGCTTTATATTATTATGAAGGACTGGATCACTTATCTGAGCCCTTCCTCCAGACCTTCAGCTTCTGTTTCCTTTACCAATTTTTCACATTTTGGTTTATTCTGTCTTTTCTTTACACATACCCATCCATTGAAGTAAATTATAAAACCCAAATTTCTCAGACCTCCATCTACCTCTTTCCTTCAGATCAATAGGCCAGTGCCAAAAATTTAAACAATTAGACCCTAAATCCTAACCCTAACCCCTAACTTTAAGAAAGATGAAATAAGCAGGGATCAGACATTATGTCAGTGCTAAATATGAAAATGTAACATTAATTTCTTACTGAAAGATGTTTGATTGCCCATCTAAATGGCCATGTGGCCTTACCTGAACTGGGTCTGACATCAGTGAGCATGGTGGCGCAATACAGATACTTTACTTTGGATTTATCGCAAATAAAAATGTCCCTCTATAAATTATCATGTTGCATCATTATTTCCGGATGGTATTGTAATCTCATAGCAAGTCAAATATTCACAGGTTGCAGAGGAGTGACTCCTCCACTCTTTACCCTGTGCCAAGTTCCTTTAAATAAACTCTCTGAGAAAACATAAGGTGACCCAAAGTCAAAGATATTCACTCACGGGGAGCCTTTAAGCAGACATAAATATGTGAAGGAACCATGCTGCACTGCAAAATATGATCAATACAAAGAACGCTCATGAGTAGACAAAGTGTTTTTTTCTTAATTTTTATCAGCTTATGTACAAGCACAAGCATATGAATGGCATAAACGATACTTTTTTTTATTCATCATTCTCATTCTCTATTTCAGAGCTGTTCATACTATTCATGTTGCAACAAAATACTTATACAGTAACATAATACTATTTATTCCAGCACCCTTTGAACTATGCTCCATAATTAAAATAATAATAACTATCATAATTATAATTTACTCCTGCATACTTTGCATTCTTCATTGCACTATTGCCTCAACCTGTCTATATTATTTCTGTTTATAGTGTGTATATTGTATTTGTTTTGTATGTGTAAGCGCATTGTGAGCAATGATGATCCAAATTCCTTGCATGTGACCTGGCAAATAAAGCTGATTCTGATACACAGATAGCAAAGAAAGATGACATTACCTAAATTCAATAGCCTAGTGAAAAACTAATTGCAATCCACTTCAGAGCACTCACTTTTTCTTTTTATTATAACATCCCCATTACTACTCCGTCTTACCTCATTGGGTGAGGATGAAGGTAAAAGCAGCCATACTTGTCCAGTAGCATTCATGAGGAAGGGAAATCTAGTGCATGAATCAACTTCACTGTAGTTTTGACTTGACTTGGGTAAAGAAGAGATAAATGGTATAAAGAGGATGAGGGCTTAGATGCATGGTGTTGGAGCAACATATGAGCAGAACGGCAAAGTGGAAGGATGAGTCATACATAGGCCAATATGACTGATACACCCACGGTGTGAGAAGGAGAGGTACCGCAGGTCCTTCATCCCTGACGCTGTCAGACTCTACAACACCTGCACTACCTGATAATGTTGTAGTTTTTGTTCCTTTTTTTTCCATCTACACCACACACTTTCTGTTTATCTTTATTACCGGTATTTATATTTTTTCATTACAAGTACTTACTTTTCAATATTTATGGTCACAGGTTAATATAATTTATATTTTGCTACCTACTTTTGCTTTATTACTCTAATTACACCGCAATATTGTTTCTTGTATCATGGCAACAGCACTTTAAAATACCTTTATCTGACGCCACTTTGCTTACTTTCAGTCTACCTTCTAATCATTGTCTATTGTTTGCTTTTTTTCTTGTGTGTTTACTTGTTTGTGTGTTTTGCTTTTTGCTGTTATTGAACAAAATGCTGCTGTTGTAATAAGGAAATTTCCCCATTGTGGGATGAATAAAGTATAATCTAATGTCTTTAAAATTAATGAATATAAGAAAGTATTAGTCATTCAGCATGTTAACATTTAAGAAATGGTGTATAATGTAATAAGCAGATACCAGATACATATATACTGTATGTATGTAGACATATATACTGTATGTATGTATGTATATATATATATATATATATATATATATATATATATACACTCACCAATAGGATTATTAGGAACACCATACTAATACTGTGTTTGACCCCCTTTCACCTTCAGAACTGCCTTAATTCTACATGACATTGATTCAACAAAGGTGCTGAAAGCATTCTTTAGAAATGTTGGCCCATATTAATAGGATAGCATCTTGCAGTTGATGGAGATTTGTGGGATGCACATCCAGGGCACGAAGCTCCCGTTCCACCACATCCCAAAGATGCTCTATTGGGTTGAGATCTGGTGACTGTGGGGGCCATTTTAGTACAGTGAACTCATTGTCATGTTCAAGAAACCAATTTGAAATTATTCAAGCTTTGTGACATGGTGCATTATCCTGCTGGAAGTAGCCATCAGAGGCTGGGTCTCTACTTTTATAAAACTGGTGCATCACTGTCACGCCACAGGTCCTTTTTCCCTTGGTGCCTTGTATAGAACATACAGTTTATTTGCCACAACATGAAAACAAAAGACAGAGAGGAAGAATTGGCTGCTTTACTTTGTTTCCTGGTGAAGTTAGGTGTTTAAGGGAAGAAGGAGACATTACCAGGTTAAAAAAGATGAGGGATCAGTGAGGAAACTCACTGCTCTTGTAGATTAGGTAGCTTGCACGAATTTAGAAGTCAGATCTCAAATAACATATTAAAATTTCAGCAGCAGCAAAAAAAGGTGAGAGAGGAGGAGACATGAGGGGAGGGAGGTCAAAGAGGAAAGTAAGGGAGACAGTAAGAGTGAATGATCACAGAGAAGCAAAAGAACTGTGAGTATCATGTTGTTACATTTACATTTTAGACATCTTTCTGATGCTGTCATACAATGGGACTCTACGTGAGTCCAACAGCAGGATAGGCTTCAGTTCCTAGAACACAAACAATAAAGCCGCATTAAGTAGATCTCATAGTGAAGTACAGAGACGTGTGTTGGACTAAACAGTAACCTGGAAACAATATCTTCATAATAGCTGCAGTTCAGAACAATCATAGAAATGGCCATGTCACAACAAGTTCTAATGTTCTTGTAATTACTTCCTACACACATACACAAACCCAGAGGTCAGCAAGGATCTCTGTCCATATACAAGGATTGCTTAACATATCCACATCGCAATTTTAGCACGGCGGCGCCAAGGGATCTCACAGAGAACACAAAGACAAACAGAAAACCTCAAAAGTGAACATCTTGACTCCTTTCTTTTCTCTATACTTTTTGAGACACATCTGGCACGTCGGTGGATTTGCTTCGGCTCTCCCCAAGATATTTGATGCCTGGAATGAATCCTTTCATCCTGAGCTCCAAGCTAAGCAACATTATCATAGCACTGTATTTTGGCACAGCGGATTAGATAGGATGAGGCTAAGGGGAATGTTGCCACCAAGCCGATGAAATTGTATAGGTCTGGTTCACTGAGGGGAGGAAATATGATCCAGAAATCCAGTTTGAGGGCTTATGACAGCAAGTCACCGCATAACAATGTATACTCCTGTGATTTTACAGCTGAAAGTCGTTGCAATAACGAGGTAAATACAAGAATCAGCCCACAGAACAAAGTGCACAGTTCTCCGTGATATACTGTATATGCTGGTAGGTTTTTGATTGGCCGACTTAGGGAGAGATGACAACAGATGCCAATGTGAATGTTAAAGCCAGGACCAACCCTTATATATGTTGGTCTAGTAGGTAAGGACTCAGCTTTTTGCATGTTTTTTGCAGAACCACCTGCCAAGTGTCTGATGTGATGCTCCTTCTCTATATTTTTTAGATTTTCTCTATTATTTATCTCCATGATCAATGATTTTCAAATCAGTCGTGGTATTTATGATTGCAACTCATATGCCTCAATCAGTTTTAAGAGTTTTGTTGTGCACAGTGAAAAGTATGCCTTCTGTGAAGAAACCTACACAGGGTTACAGACTTGAGTTGGAGTTTCAGTCAGTTGAAAGAAAAAAAGAATGACATTCACTTCACTAGAATGCCATTGTTTTTATGTTAAAAAGTAACAACAAACATGTAAAATCATGGGGGATCTTAATGAAGCATCATTAAGTGAAAATAAGCAAACTGTTTTCCACAAATGGATTTATGTTTTAGAAAAGAAACCTGGGTTAATGTATATTTATTATATTCTGGTAAATTGTACCCATCTGTGATGACTAAAGTGGTTTTATTGTTTGGAAAGCGTCTTTTGAGTACACTACAAATTGATATTCAAAGCAAACCATTTTTGGCACATCTCGCGTCTCCAGTTGCTATGACTTTCTGTACAGCTCCACAAACTCATTGTTATCCCTGAATATGATTTCAGAGTCTAGTGGAAACACAAGGGCTGCCATTGAATGTGTTTGGGCTATCGCCACAGTCTATTTTACACCTGACTAGCTTTGGATGAACCCATACAATTACTGTGTCAGGCCTTGGCCTGGTAAACCTGGCACCAGCAATGCTTTCCGGTGCTTCATTGCTGTTGAAACTCATATAAATTCATGACTTTTTCTCTTCTGTCTGTGTCATGAGAAAACAGAAATCTTTCTGATGCCTTATCAACGAGATACCCTGCATGTCTTAGTTCATAAGTGAAGCAGAGCCTTAGCAGTTCAGATTAAATATAAACTCTTTGGTGACCATTAAGTATCCAACAAGCACACGTTCAAATCAAAGAAGGGTGGCAAGACTTGACAGCAGGACAGAGGAAAATATGTTGAAAAGAGGCTTTCCTAATGATGTTGCCGATTTGATGGAGAGATTAAGGCATATTTTAGAACATCATAAACAGTTGATTTATGCATGCAATGCTAATTATGGTAGCTGCTCTATTTTCTCTCATTTACTCGCCACCTGAGATATCCTTGGGCAAGGAAAATAAACATTTCACACACACACACACACACACACACACACACACACATCCACTAAAGTCCCATTCGAGTTTGTTATTCCATTGGGAGGCTGAGGTGAGGAACCTGTGGGCTATTTTGATTTTAAATGTTGATTGACCTACGCTTCTTTGGTCCAGAAACTGCAGGCTATGGTCACTTAATGGAATCTCAGTTGGTGAATCCACCAGAGGAGCTTTTCCAGAGCACCAAGACCCTTTTATAAGGAACTTAGAAAGTTAACCTGCGTTTCAACCGCAAGAACCATTATATTTAGTTCCTGTAGGATAGTTCAAGGTAGCAAAATATCTCTGTTCCGGGGAAGTACTTTCACAATATCCAGGCGAATCGTGCATAGTTGACCATGTCTGATTGGTCAAACACATACTCTGTGGCTGCTTCAATGTGTGACCAGCTTCATTCATAAAACCAGAAAGTACTGGGTGACTGTACTATCAATATTAGTAGAAGGGGTGGACAATTATATTGTTGGCTTCTGATGTGTTTAAAAGAAAGAGTGAGAGAAAAGAGAGAGTGAGTGTGCAATCGAGCTAAGAGCATAAGCAAACGAGTTGAAGTGGCGGTCAAGAGGGTTAGTGAATGAATGAGAGAGAGGAGTGGTGATGAGAGGACATGGCGAGTGAAGGAGAGAAGTGAAACTTTAATTGCCAATAGTTTTATTGCGATTACATTCTAAAGCAGATGTAAATAACCATCAAGCACTGGGACAGATATTTCAGTAGATACATGCAATGAAGAATAACATGATGGCTCTTTGCATTTCTTTCCTCTGACCAGTTTGCCTAATCGTCATGGGTCTTCAGATGTGGTGGAAAGTAAGTAAGTAAGTAAGTAAGCAAGTAAGTAAAGTTTATTTGTATAGCACCTTTCACAGATAAAAATCACAAAGTGCTTCACAAAAATGTAAGACAAAACAACTAATTAATATTTTACATAACATTAAACATTTAAATACAAAGAGAAAACATAACATACAAAAATAAAAACCCTCAACTAACTAAAAGCCTGCTTGAACAGCAGAGTCTTCACCTGCTTTTTAAAAGATTCGACAGAATTCACACAACGTAGAGAAGGAGGCAAGATGTTCCACAGCCAAAGAGCTACTACTGCTTGGAATGATCGATCCCCTCTAGTTTTAAACAGAGTGTGGGGAACCCATAACAGCCTCTGACCTAATGACCTCAGACTACGAGTGGAATTATGAAGCTGTATCAAGTCAGAAATTTATGTAGGAACTTGACCGTGCAGGGCTCTAAAAGTAAGCATCAGGATTTTAAGTTGCATTCTATACTGGAGTGGAGCTAAAACAGGCGTGATGTGTGCTCTTTAGTTAACGTGAGTTAAAACACAAACGGAAATGCACAAAATGGATCATTTAGTTCCTAATGTAGTTTAATTACTGAGTTTAGTTGTACTATTTGAAAGGGGTTAATGGTAAATGAATACCAGCGGAGACTGTTAGATCGCTCTGCCAGATGTCATGTGCAAACCACATCATACAGGGTGCCCTGTGCTTCCCTGCAGGGAGGACTTTTAAGATGTTTCCTCTGAAACTGAATGATGTTTCCCAAATCTCCATCCAAGAGGGGCAAATATCTTGAGCATGAAATGTGTTTTTAAGCTCCTCAGTCATTTGAAAAAGATTCACACTGAAGATACACAACTGCAGATAACTCTTGTGCTGTTTTGGTGCCCCTACTCTCAAATGTTTAATTAAGGTTGATTCAAATTTCTAATTGAGGATCATTACAAATTATTTTTCAAGATGTTGTCAATGCGATATCTCAGTCTGACACAGAAGAGAACACAATGCACTGGAGAGAAAAATAATAGTTAGTGGAAAATCAATTTGAACATGCATGACAGCTAATAATCTCTCTTGATAAATTACCTCAGTCAAAACAGCCTAAAATAAACAGGGAAATGAAAATGTGTAAAGACATTTGGAGAGTTTATTTTTTAATCAACTAGTCCTGCTGTGCCTGTTGATTATTTTGCCCGTTGATTATTGCTGGCTTTATGCACAAGTTGAACAACCACGGCCATAATTTAGTCAATGCCAATATAAATCCCTAAGCATCCAACCCAATACACTACCTATTAATTAACCTGTCCAATCATTACTCTGACAGAGGGGATTTCAATAGTTTGGAAATGTAGACATACTTCCAATATGCCATTATTGTGTTTATGACCTCCAAGTGATTGGTTCATAAATGTTATGGTGACCATCAATACTCTTGGCCTTTTGACCCCCTTCGCTAAAAAGTGAATTGTGACCATGAGCCACTGTTGAATCCTACAACATTCCTCACATCTTTACTTGATAAAAATGCACTTTTCTTTGGGTAGAAGAAAGAATAAAAGGACAGAACATTCTGCATTTCTTTCTAGTCGCACAAGAGCGAGGTACAAAGCATTGTCTCTACGCAAATGGTTTGTAATTACAGCGCCATCACTTCTTGGCAGCGGCCCTCTGAGAGCCTTCTAATCGATTCAGCGCCCGTGGTCCAGCAAACACCTGTTGGCTCCCAGATAGAGAGAGCATGTCCTGCTTCATCCTTTTATATTTCAGTCATTCTTTCATTACTTATGCTGTGTCTATCCTAAGCACCTCACTACCACAACTCTCACTTACATGCGCAAAGACATACTCTCTATCTCCTATTTTGAGATCTCGAGTTTGAAAGTCGAGAGCTTGAGTTTAGTGTTTGTTCCCAGTAGATGTTTACTTTTTAATTTTTCTTTGTTTGTTTTTTTCTCCCTCCATGTCACCTCCAGGCTCCGTACCAAACAACAGTACATGCATTTGAAGGTTACAATTTTTGAGTAAGGATGCCCTCACCTTACACTCATAAATGTATGTATGTGTTTTTAATATACCGGAAGTCCAGAGCTGTACACATACTAACATGACTGCAATAATAACTGAAAATTCTTTACAGCTTAGCGATGCCAGAATGTGTGTTCATTACATTATTTCAAGCGTTCCCCAATGCCAAACTTGCAGTATAACCACACTGAAGCTACAGCGAATGCCAAGTCGGTAGGGTTCAGAGACACAAACAAACAAACCCATTTAGGCTGTCTCAATGTAGGAGATAAAACAGAATCAGTAATTTCTTCTTTTATGCCTTCCTTTTTTCTTTTGACATTGACACATCCTCAAGCCTTGCCTAGATTATGCCCTAGACACACACACACACACACACACACACACACACACACACACACACACACACACACACACATAATCGCAAACAGACACCAAAATATACATCAACTGGGATTACACACTCAATCCTTTTCCAGCAATAGAGCTGTAAAGCTGTAATTATACTGTCCGTGTGCGCCAGGGTCTGCTGGAGTTTGCGTTACGTAAATATCATCATTAGCAGGTGTGGGTGCTCTGTGTCTGCTTACCGCCAATTTTTTTGTGACTGCCACTACAAGTGGTAGCGTGGCGATCTACTGCATGTCTGGAACCTGTCCTCCAAGAGGATAGTATAAACAGAACTACTATGCATCTGTGGTGTCCACAGCTGTCCGTGTTCACGTCCGTTCCAGAGTATAATTGAACCTTACGTAGATGACAACATTGTCATCTACTTAAGGCTCGATTATACTTGATTATACTAGTCTACTTGTCTGTGTGGTTTCTAGCTTTATATGGTACTGAATGGTTGATTGACATTTTGGAAATACTAATGCCTACTGTTACTGATGACACACATGGAATTAGTCCGATTTCACTCATCAGACTTTCACTGAAGCACACATTTTCATTGTTCAAGCCAATCAAGATGGACGCACTGATCCCTCTAGAAATGGCCATTCTACAGAACTACCCTAACTACCCTTTCTTTCAGCGACTTAAACAGCAGCAACAAATGAGACAATTTAGTTCAATAATGGTTGGACGTGCAGCCTCTTCTTCAATGTGATGCTCCCCTAGTACACCTTTCTAACCAAGGTTTGGGGTTTGCATTTAGTGATGAAAGGTGACAAGGCTAACCAAAGAAGCCACTGTGCATCCCTTTGGCCAAAGCCAGTAGCTAAGTTTCCATCCACTTATTTGAATTATCTGAAGTTTGGTTAAAAAACTCATGTGAATTAAGCCAATGAAACTGTGTTTCCATCCAACGGCTTTAAAGCAAATTAAAACCTGTGCGTAATGACGTCACATGCTGTTTTAGAATCAAATTGGTATATCGAATTGATTTTTGACATTTTAAGGTGTTTCCATTGATTTTTGCACTGAATCACATAACATTCAAGCAAACTTTTGTTTTTCTAGACAAAATGGATTGGGCCGTCTACCAACAAATGATCTACAAGTTGTAGTGCTTATGTGCAAGCTGATAGTGACATGTCAAGCTATAATAAGAAATAAGAATTATTTATTTGGCAAATAACATTTCCATCAGCGTTTATTGTATAAGCCGTATATCAATCAAGAGAAAATCCAATTAGACCAAACATATTTCCTTTGAGTTGATATTCATGAAATGCCTAACCTTTGTAACCTTTGTCCGGGGGAAGGTAGCACTTTACATTCCACCACGGTAATAAGATGGTAATAGTGGGGTAACAATGTGATAATAAAGAGGTAATATGTAGATAATAACTTGTAATTACTAAAGTAATAACTGGGTAATACATCACAGTAATAAGATGTAATACTGGGTAATAAGGTGATAAGAAGGTTACAGATGTAATAACATGCAATTACCAATTTAATAACTAGGAATGGGTTTGATGATAACCATATGTATATATGGGTAGTGGTAACATAGTTATATTAATATTGTAATAACATGATAATAATGGAGTGATATATGTGTGTGAATAGAAACAGGTAATTTTACATTTTGCATCATTGATTCATGGTTGTTACACAGAAACTAAGCATTTCCAGGTAAACGCTAAACCGCTGTTATTGTAATATTACCATGTAATTAAATAGAAACAGGTAGTTTTGCATTTTGCACCACTGATTCATGGTTGTTACACAGAAAATACCAGACATGTTTCCAAGTAAGAAGTCACAAAACATGATGAAACAATTTAAATACCACTGAATTGGCAATGAAATAGTTTGCATTCCAGTCAGTGCGAAGTATGTTGATAAAAATGCAGAAAAAAAAGAAGCATTGTGTCAGTGTAAATGAAACTCATTACAGTATCTCCTGCAAACAGTATTAGTTTCAAACTGCAATATAGACATGCTGGAGGTGGTGACTGGTCTCTATGGTTACCAAATATAAAATCAGATGAATGCCTTAATACCTTGTTTATGTAAGACATTATCTCTCTTATAATTAAGATTAATTGAAACACTAAGAGAAATGTGAAGCTGTGGTCAATGAGTGCTTTCAGACCAAAAAACTCTGTTTTTATCTATTTTCCCAGAATGGAATTTGAAACTGCAGACCTCTAGACATATTGCATGACTTGAAAGCATAACCTTTAAAACCACAGACATCATTAAGCGTTTGCTTATATTGTGATTGCACTGTATTTAGACTTCAGTCTTTAATATATGCATTGTAACTAATTAGTTCCTAATTCGTCCTCACTAGTCACTGTCCTACTGTCATGAATTGCCAGACCTATCTCCCCAGCACTGCAGAGGAAGGTCTGGCTTGTCCACACAACATGATGTTTTGGCATTTCTGTAAACCAATCACATTTGGCTTGGGCTGCGCCAGACAGCAATTTTGCCTCTGCAAAATGGCCTCAGGAAGGAACTTGACGTGACCAGTCGACGGTCTCCTAGTTTCGTACGATAGCTTACGTTTTGGTGTGCATAAATTATCTTATCTTATTATCTTACGATATCTTACAGACCTGTTCATGAGAATGTTTTAACCCACCATACTCCCTCTATCACATTGTTACTTTGCTTCCATAAACCATATTATATGTTCTATCTTAGTAACAGAAGAGTTTTGTAAAATAATCAGTTGTGCAATCTATTATGTGAGTCAGACTCATGGCCACTGAGGAAAAGACACACACACTATTCACGAGTGGGGCTTCGTTTTTGATAGAGGATGCACATTTAACCACATGAGCACTCAAGTGACGCAATACACATTCCTACCAATGGTTTCACACTATTCCACTGATCTACAAATAGCTGTAATGCACCCACGGGGAAGAAAGAAGCCTGATAGGACAAATTTGACTTGACATGTTGCCGTAGCAATGTCTAAAGAAAGGTGTCCAAGCAGCGTTACAGCACATAAAGGAATTGTGCAGTAAACTGCATGCATCCCACAGATCATGGATTTATGTTAAATATAATGAAAAGCAAAACATGTCTTACACTACAGAGCACATAATTAGCTACATGCTTCAAGTTACCTGATCCTAGCCTAGGTGACAACTTGACAACTTTCATGGTGGACTCTGGTTACGGACAGCTCACTCTGTTACTGCATTTTGGCTGGTTTGATTGGTTGTCAATGTGTATCACACATGCATGCACACACGCACGCACACAAATTATCTTCATCCAAATCTTGTAGTGGAACACATTAATCCCAGAAGCACTCTTTTTTTTATTTTTGATTTTTATATTATAATGAAACATGTAATGAGGTATCTTAAATTGTGGTTTACATGTTACAAATTTAGAGTGCATTGTAATGACATTGACACCTCAGGCACAATTTAGGCATGTCAATGGCAGCCAGGCATTTGCTGGTAATTCATTATTGGCAGCTATTATTTGCTGTGAATAGATTGCTCAAAACTGCTCTCCATAAAGCCTTTCATGGAGATACTGTATTTGAGTAAGTAGCAAATCTTTCCAAAGTCACTTTTACACATAGCTGCTTGTAGAGTAGGTGTTTTTTGTCGAGAAGTGTACATTCATATTTCTGTCTTAACATGTGTGGCTAAAACAACACTGATATATTATATTATATATAATATTTATATTTATTTATTAGTATACAATACATCAATCCCCCCCAAACTTTAATTATGTGAAAAATAACTTAAAAAGTGTTACCTGTAACATTAACATTATTAAGTCGGGGCGGCTGTGGCTCAGTGGTAGAGCAGTTGCCTGCTAATCGGAAGGTTGGTGGTTTGAAGTGTCCTTGGGCAAGACACTGAACCCAGAGTTGCCCCCGATGCTGCGCATCAGAGTGTAAATGTGTGTGAGTGTTTATCTGATGAGCAGGTGGCACCTTGTACGGCAGCCTCGGCCACAATGTATAAATGTGTGTGAATGGTGAATGTATCCTGTATGATGTAAAAGCGCTTTGAGTAGTCGTTAAGACTAGAATAGTGCTATATAAATACAGCACATTTAAGTCATCACTATATTGATGTTGGAATCAATAAGGTGAAAAGAAACAAGAACGCAACTCAGTAGACTGATACCGTCTCCTGGCCTCGACACAACACAACATTTTCATTTTGCCACCAGGTCGGATTAAGCAGAAATTATACTGTTTTTGATTTATGACTTGATTCTTCTGGTACAACCAGCACAAATGGAGCTAAAACTAAAGGGTAGTGAAAGGCCAGAAGGAAAGTCAATTCATACACATTTATCTTCTTTAATGAAAGCAAAGACAGCAACAGCACAATGTGAAATGCAGGGTTAAAGGGTAACGTGAGCTTGCTGTAATTTTAAGAAACACCACCCTGAAAATGTATGAGATACAGTAGAAGCTTGTTTCTTCCATGGTCTAGGTCTAAACCATGGTTTAGGTTTATGGTAAGTATACAGAAAAATACGGCGTTACCAGCTATTATGTACACCTGCATGCCATTTGATCACTGGCTCCACAGCTCTGTAATTAATCCAATATTTGTGAACCTTATCATGTTCAGTCAGAACACTATTGATATTGAGATGTTGATTCAATTTTACTGTGTAGATAGTGGTGTCATACTGATGTTTTCTGAAATAGATTTACACTTCCACATAATTTGACACACTACAGGTTTACAAACATATACACTACATAATGTATGAACGTGTACCAAACCCACCAATGTACTTAATAAACATTAATATGCCTAGGCACAGGCATTAACATAAATCTACAAACAAAAAGACGCATACATTCATACACACATACAGCACGCAGGGCTACTAGAAATGCATGTACACAAACAAATTCACTCTCGTTTGCTCCAGCTTTTCCTTACTTTCACTTTGTTCTGCTCTCACCTCCGAGGCGTAATCAGCCTCTCTAATCTATTCCCTTACATTAAGTGATGCTTCCTCCTCCGTTTGGCCTGTAGCGCTCACTGCACTAGCTGTTGACAGCACCGTTGTTTTCTTCAGTAAAACCCCCTCCCGGTCACGGCAGGGAGATGGAAAGGAAAGAGAGACAGATCCCCCTGGCACCGTCTTGGAAGAAATCCCCATTTTTTGTTCCACTCCTTAAAGAAGACAGGCTTGTTTTTCAGCTTTTGTTTGGGGAATGTCATTGAACAAAACAAGCAAGTTCTGCCAGCATGCCTGCCTTCGGAGCCGGGTTATTTCGAGCAGCGGATCAGTTGAGGAAGCTTTGTTTAGGTTCTTAGAATTTTTACTTGGGTTTATCATGAGTACGGCACACTTAAATACATGTAATACGTATGTATAGTATTTATATATAAAACATAATGATGAAGTAACCTTATAGTAAAATGGGCAGTCCTATATGAAATCCATCCATGTAAATGTTGTCATGTGGATGATAGAGCCTAGGCCTATATGGATGGCCTACACGATTGGGCTGCATTGGGATTGTGATATATATTATAGCATATAGTGTGAAACATGTCGGTGTACTGACAAACACCCATGGTGAATCATTACACAAAATATATTCATTTAGGTTTAAATGTGACCACAATTTAGCCATGTAAATATAATTAAGCCTAAACTTCATCATACAGACATGATACTTGGAGGTGACACATCCAAAAACATATACAATATGTAATTTTTGGTCATAGGGTCGCTTTAATGAGACTGGGGAGGAGTAGTCAGTTTTTTTAAACAGCCGAAAAGTGATGTTCCTACAAAGGTTGTGTATCTGTTGCTTCTGCCAAACTAATACAATGGAGCAGAAAGTCATGTCCCTGGCAGGTACAGGGAATTGAATTAAACCACAATTGAGCCTCAGGTGTGCCTCTATTCAGTTTTCAAACTTTCAAAACAATTGAAGTTGTTGGGTGATCATATTTGCCTCAGCAATGAAAGTGTAATATTTAAGCTCCATATTATATTAATTTTCTTGTCATACTCCATCTCACCTGTGATGGTAACAAATAATCCATTGGTGGTATTATGTTATTGAGGTGTTCCAGCCAAAAAGGCCTTGGGAACTAATATGTAGTGTGAATACAATTGCTTTCAGTGTTTTGCTGTAAGCTACTTGCACAACAAATTTGAAATATGATGCAGCCTGTGTGATTAATTTAAAGTTTCATAATGTGTAATAATATAATACGATGGATTAACAGCACTAGGGTGTAATTATCTGAAACCTAAAAAAAATAAAAAGGGGGTTTTGTATTAAAAGAAATCTTTTATCTGCCATGGTCTGAATGGTCTGAATCTTTTTTATGATTACTGAGTGGTGGTTGAGCAAGGATGACAATGTTCCATTTGTAAAGCCAACCCTTCCAATTCTTCTTTTACTAAAGCCTGCACAGAAGAGGTGGGCAGCATTACCCATCACATATAATGTGGCTACTGAGCCACAAACAAATACAGTGATCACATCAGATTAGCCAATAATTCAGTTTGTAATACTTCTGAGATACGTCATACTGGTCATAAAAATAACTTTTACAGTTTGCAAAACAACACTGTTGTTGACTGTTATTAGAGCACCTAATTACTTCAAATTAAATTACCTAAGTCAAAGGATTGTCGGTAAGTCTTATCTTGACAAAATTGCCCTTTTACAGACTAGAATATGTATATATATTTGTTAATAAAGCAATAATTTAAGCCTTCAGAAGCACTTTGTATGTATATCATAAGTCTTTATTTTGTCACTTAAAAATGATAAGTTGTGTTACAGTTTGTGTCAAAAGTTGATTTTTTTATTTTATAGTTAACATATTTAATGGTAATATACATATATTACATACATATACATAATATATATATTTTTAATTTTTATAAAGTCAGTCTATAAAACCTGTAAGAACTTAATTTTTAAAATTGCAAATCACAAACATTTCATAAAATAACTCTAAGCCCACGAGTGAGTGTGGGTAGTGGACTCTCACTAGGGTGTGTCTTGTACCTATTTTGGTTCTCACTTTCAACGACAAGATATCAAATGGCAACAAAGGTTTAGACAGTGTCAAGTTTAGTGACATTAGGGTGGTATATCTCCTGTTTGCTGATGATGTTATATTTTTATGTTTATCAGAGTAGTGCCTTTGACGTACACTATGCATCCTGGAGGAGTGAAACTGATCGAGAGCAGGGGCAGGCCTAGGACACACTATGGAAATTACATACTTGAGCTGACTGGAGAGCTCCTCCCTGGGAGAAGCTGCAGCAAGCAATTGGTTGAAAGGCCACTTTTTCTGCCCAACTTTCCATGTTGCCACTGTGATCCAAAAAGCAAGTTGAAAATGGATGGATTGATTAATATTATTTTTTTCCTTTTTCTGCCCAACAGATAATACATCTGAACTGGATTGTAAGGGAAAGTATTGGCTTATAAGAAATAGCTGGATAAAAAAAAACCCACCACTATCATGTTAATCCTGGAGTAACCTTCTGAAGAAGGAAAGAGTTGTCAGGAACAATGGGGACAGGTGATTAGTCTTTATTCAGTTATTCTTGCTAAACTCATCTTTAATCTAGCTGCTATCCCCACTAAATCAAAGAAAGACTTCCAGTTAAGCCAAGGACAGGAATAGCCCATTTGCTCAAGACATTTTAGCATTGTTGGACCTCACACCAGGTAGTAGACCAGACATGGATTAGCAGAGCATGGAACATGTATTGTATATCAGCATAGCTAAGCTAGGAAGGATTTGTTAAGCATGCATTTTAGCTGTACCCTGCCCTTCCACATGTATCTACACACTTTTTAAGAGATTCCAAGTTTTACCAGAGTCAACCATGAACATTGTAAAGTGGTCTTTTTGAGAAGACAAAAGACCATTGCAATTGGTCAGTTTTAGACAAAAAAAGAAAGTTTTAATTATCAATGTATCTGTTGAAACCAAAATCCCTGTTGCAAACTATCTCTATCAAACCTAGTTTGGGCATTGCAGCTATCATAAGTATTATTTTATAATTGATAACAGATTCTGAAGAATTGACTAGGTTACAGTTGGGTCATCAAACAGAGATGTGGGCCGTAAAAAGTGGTGGTTTAAAGTTTTAGGCTTTGTTGTTTTCTGACGGGTTTTAAGATATTTTCCCTTTTTAAGTGAATGTGACTGTGTCCTGCTAAGTACAGAGGTTGATTGTGCAGTCTGTCTGGATAATAGTACACAGAAGAAATGATCAACTCTCTGTCTTTTTGCTGTCTCTCATCATTCCTGTGTCATAGCAAACTAATTGGGGTTGGGGGCATTTTCTTGTTGCACACCAACAAGTATTTGCAGTGGTTCATTGTGGTTTCCATCACTAATTAATTGTTTTTTTTTTTTAAATGATTAGTTACATACCAACTTCTAGCTGGTGGATCAATTCAGTTTCAAGTACTAGTGTGTAAAAGTCATCTGTCAAGTAGGGGGTATCTTGTTGCTAGTTAGCATTAGGTATTAGTAACACAAAAAATGTGCTATTAGTAGAATATGGTAGTACTGGATAAGTCAAAAGTATCCAAGTAGTGCTCTCAATAATTAGGAAGAACAACATGATGAAATCAGCAAAGCAGAGAGGAAAGAGTAAAGCATCTGAACTACAGAAAAGCATACATGTAAAGCAGGAAAGCTGATCAACTAAACTCATGCAGATGTTTAAACCTAATCTTAAAGAATTTCCTTCTTTGATGCCACTGTCATTATTTGTGTTTACATGTGTCTTTGTCATTGTCCACCAATATTGATAAAAATCCTCTTAGCTGGAGAAAGGTGTACTTTGTCAGCATATCATTGCAACAACTCCATCCAAGGCAAAAATACCTTGACACTTGCCACTGAAATTCAAATTCCCTATTGATTCTCTACCCAGCTCCCCAAATCCACCTAACCTCTGTTCTCTGCAGATTAAAGAAGGGCCTCTTCTCTCCATCTTTGCTGTTGGCTTTCAGTCACCCATTTTCAGACTCCAGTTCCCATGTGTCCTGTCTCCTCCTGACATTTAAGCCCTACTACCACTGCCTATGCTTCGGCACATTATGGAATGCATCATCCAGTATGCAGCCAAGAGGTGATGGTGGGAGGTTGGTGATTTGAAAAAGGGCCATTTCATTTGATCCAATGCTGAAGAGGGATTATGAGGCTTTGTAGAGCTAAGCATAACCACAGACATTCTGATATACTTTATGTTTCCTGCAGTATTGATGGTTTGTTGCCCCCCTCCCTGAAGATAATTCTTTGAACTTTTTTCCTGACAGTTTTGCAGACACTTAAAAGAGGTGAGAAACATTGAGAAGAGGGATGACATGGAACAAATGTCCTATGTAGCGATTCTGCTCTATATGACAAACATTATTCAGTAATGCAATATTGATGCAGGGTAGGGGAAAGCTATTAGATCCTAATATATTATGAGATTGTTGGATAACTTTTACATTGGTCCAATTCCATTCCATTGACATTCAGGGGAGGAGGGGGTTGACTGAGGGTTGAAATAATTGCCCTCAAAAGGAGGCGAATGTTCTTCATTTGAACAGGGAGCGTGTTGTTCGTTGAACCATGTAAAGAACCTGCCACCATCCTAGAACTACCACACTAATAATTAGATTCTGCTTTCATCAAGATCTCTCACATTTGGGGACTGTTGAGACATGAGGCATAGTTGACAAAAGAAAGCTGGGGCCTGCAGAGGGCAAAATAGCTGTGCTTAGACAGATTGCAGCTGTAGAAAGTTCATGCACCGCTAGACTCAATTATAAACTACCCCAGCAAATCCTGCTTGCTGAGAAAAAAGGGTCTAAATTGTGTTTACTGTAGCCTTGTCAAGTAAACACCATTTAAAGGTATGCCATGTGTGTTATTTAACATTATGTCTGCAGACTATCACACACAAGCTGGAAATTGCTTGATTACCTCTAAATAATGTTTACCAGCTTTTGATTGATTTGATCAATTTCGCTGCTGAGAATTAATACTGCTTAGGTAATGGATAATTGATAGTCAAGCACTGCTCAAAAGATATTGCTTGACATTATGTGTTCATTTCCCTTTGAAACGTCTTAGTGTATGTAACCTGAAGCCTTTGGGGAGCAGGTGCTCAAATCACTTCTGATCCTCCCTAGTTAACTCTGCATGACAAGAAATGATAAAAGCATTAGGCATACGTGTACACAACACCATTCATCATGAAATCCTCAGGACATATTTCCACTCAATAAAAAAAAAAAAAAATGCATTTATGATTTATTATGATTCAGATATTTTTACTATTTCATGGTTGGAGCAACTGAAGACAAAAACAAACCTGCACTTGATTTCTTTACAAGGCCTGTATGTACAAAACACCATTTGACCATTTATACAGTAGTGTTGTCCCCCAACAAAAGGCCTCATTCCATTTGAAATAAATTTAACGTTGTTTGACATGCTTTTAATGAAACATATTATTCATATTTATTTTTGGCAAACAAAGTTATGAATCAGTGTGAAGGACAAATATAAGAAACTAGGGTTCAGCTCCGAAATGGTGTGTGTTCCATGATTAGCAGGCACTCTCATTCAACTTCTCTCTTGTTAACCATGCCTTTCTCACCAAGCATCCTCAGCTATCTTGCCTAGATCCTTCATCAGGGTAAAAGTAAGATAGCCAGGTGCATTTGGTGGAGTTACATGATGGATTTTGTAGGCATTCTCACTTACTTCACAATTCAGTCTCTTGATCAAGCACACCTCAACAGGACGTAGACAGTAGTTGTTTGCTGGTTGCAAAGATTGAACCTTTTGAACCTTTTTGTCAATAGAAAATGTATCTAACTACTGGTCTACCCTGCAGCCATGGGAAGAAAAAAACTGCTGTTCCAAAAACTTACAGACATGAGGGCAATATGTGCCTGAAAAACAGACGAAAGGAGGGTTAATGGTGATATGAGAGGAGGAGAGATAGAGGAAAGAAATGTGCAGTAGAAGATGAAAAGAGTCTGGTAAACAAGGGCAGTGTAGGGGATGACTTTGTGAAACATAGGGTAATTTGGATTTAACAAACAAAAAAAACTAGACAGGCTGGTCTGAGAGCAGTTAGGACTAAAATATTACTCCCAGGACGTCAAGTTGGTTTAAGGGAGAATTCCAATAACTTTGTCTGAAGGTACAATATGAATCTGTTCATCTTAAGGAAGTAAATATATTATTGGTTTCTTGTTTCTTGTGAAGTTTCCACCCAAACACCTATCATCATTCTTGGTGAACTGTCATTTATGGAGCTAAGGCTGCCATCCTCCACCTCCATTGGTGCAGAAGAAGCAGATGGGGATTGCAGCCAATTTATTAAACAGAAAGCAACTGATGTTTTGAACAGGTTGTGTCTGCTACTTTAAGCATCACTGCCAGTGGTTGTTGCAGTGACTGCTACAACCAATCCAGCGTGTTGGTCACAGTAATACAGCACAGCCATTGAACTTTGGTACTAATTAGGGGTCCAAGGCCGAGGATGCGTGCACCGGTTCACACAGCAGGGCTGTGGAACCCTATTGTTTTCCTAGGGATTTTCCTCCTCCATTATTTTTCTTCTCCGCATAAAACTGCCGCTGCAGCCCAAACCGAACATGGTGGCAACGTACCATTTTCAGGACTGGTCCGAAAGTCCGCAAAGACCTCAGACAGAAAAAGTCACCCACGTCAACCACTAGGTGGCGCTATAGCAGAATTTTTTTATTTAAAAACCTTATATCCACGCCTGGATTCAACTAAATCACGATATATAGGCCACGCCCATTTCCGCCAGGACTTTTATTCGTGAAAAATCGCGATTTATCAAAAAAACAACATTTTCGAACTCCTCCTAGACCGTGCAATGGATCTGCACGAAACTTGGCACATAGCATCTCTCCAGACCGACCTGACAAAAATTGCGCAAATTTGTGTAGCTAACTATGAAAAAAACTGACTTTGCCATATCTAAGCCAAAATAAATGCTGTCAAAGCCAAACTTTAGAATATTCCTTGGTAAGACCCTCCGAAGCTCACTAGGGGGAACTACAAATACAAAAGTTTATATCTCACGAACCGCTTATCCGAATTATGCAGAATTCCATCTAGGGCCGCTTAGAGTGGGGTACTGATTGGTTCCAGTGGGCGTGGCCTATGGGCCAACGTCTGGATTAGCCACTTACACTAAAGTGAATTACTTGATATTAACAGGGTAGATGTACAATGGGAAGCTGACCTGATTTACCAAATGTTACACATGTGGACCACTAGGTGGTGCTACAATGACGTCAAACATGTTTTTGTCTGTAACTCCTACATAATACATCCCACATCAAAACTCCTCATATCCACATGCTCACTCCATCAAGCTGAGTCATATGATATAGGCCACGCCAATTTCTGCTTACATTTTACTTTTAAATATGCTAAGTGCAAAATCTACTTTTTTAACTTGTCCTATGCCGTGCGACAGATCTCCACAAAACCTGCTTTGTAGCATCTGCAGATGGCCCTCACAAAATATAAAGAATTTGGCTACGTTAATGTGTGCGCATTTGATGACCAAACAAAGTTTCTGTAATAACCTACCAAACACATATCATATAATATCTTGGGCAAATTAAATGGTATCAACATATAACTTGTGAGCAGTTTTGACCATGCCTCCCCGATGCTCTGTTACGAATTTGGTAAAGATTAGCCGCTAGGGGGCGCTGTAATCAACGTTATTTGGTTTTGTTGACAAAGTCAATGCACTTAGATGGGAAATTTAACCCTGCAGTATCTCTGCCACAGTAAATGCTATCAAAACCAAACATGTGATGATTGTTTACCATGCCGCCCGGAGCCTCTGTACCAAATTTGGTAAAGATAGGCCATTAGGGGGCGCTGTAATCAACGTAGACCATTTTGGGCCTTTTTATCAAGCTTTTGTATCCAGCCTAGGAGTCATTTTTGGGGTCATTGTGCTATGAATCCGTACCGTTACAAGCATCTCTCCGTATTTCCCGACGTTTGCCCCCTGCCGGTTCGCTTCGGGTTCCGCTTTCGTGCGTTCCCTGGGTCGTCGGGGCCGACTTGCGGGAAGGCTTGGACCCCGTTGTAACTGCATGCAGTTCTAGTTTCAAATTGTCATCATATCAACCATGTTCTAATAGTTTGAGAGTTTGTGGTTCTGACTGGTCTGGCTTCCACCTGTTGAAATCAACCAAGTATCTGTCTAGGTTTTTCAGACTAAAATGTTGAAAAAATGGAACCTCCCATAAGCTGGCTGCCTTTTGTGAGGCTAATGAAAACCATTGAGAAGACTTAGGATTCAGCCGAACACCTGCTGAAGCTAAAAGCCAGTCAATAAGGATGTGTTAACCCAGCTGTTCTTCTGTTTTCCAGCAGCACGCTGAAAATGACAAAGTATTAAGTTCATATAACCATAGCCAAACTTACACACCAAAAGACAAAAAAAACCACAAAAATAATGTAATACAAATAGGTCATCATGCACTGTTCTCTTAGTCACTCCGTTACATAAAGGCATTCATGTTAAGTGATCTGCTTAGAAGTTTTTTCCTGCTGATTGGATCGTAGCTTTAAAAGAATGTGTGCCTGTGTGTCAAGTCACTGTATACAAAGTTGGAGTGTGTGTGTTGGCATAGTTGTACTATTTGTAGTGACAAATGGCTGACTGTTTGTATCAAAATTATTTAAAGGTAAACTGTAAAACACATCAATGTAAACCATCTCACCCTCATGTCTTAAAGTTAATGTAGCGTCATTGGGTTTGAGTTGACACACCATCAGTTGTTGCAAAAATGTCATCTCAATAATCAGGTTTTTACTGAAATGCTATGCAAAGTTCTCTAGCATCCACTGTGTAGTAGTTTTACTTTGTACTGTATTGCCAACATAAAATGATAGCAACTACTTTTAACTAACATCTACATAAACTCACTTTGTGAGTCCATGTGACTGTCACAGCAGTACATTCCAACTGCCATTCATTCTTGCATTACTCCCTTAATTATCCATATTTCCTCCTACAGTACAAGTCATCTACAATCTGCCTCCTGCTTCATTTTGAGCCAGCTACTCTTAGTGTGACAACTAAAGATGTGTAAATGTGCTGCAATTTAAAAAGAAAAAAGTCAAAAACAATTAGAGTCCTCTCAGACAAATCATCAAACCATGGCAATCTTAAGAGTGGTAATTATCTCTCGCTGAAGAATAAACTGTTGTGGCTAGCCATAAAGTCCTTTCATGATATAACTTATTAAAATGAAGAGAGATTGCACAAATAAACAAATACATGGAGGCCAAGAATGGAAAGATATTGTCAAGGCAGTTTTAATTGTTGACCATTAAAATGCTGCAGAATAACAGGAACTTAATGAAATAACTCTTTATTCAAGTTAAAGGCATAACTTTGCCCAACAAAACAAAAACAAGGATCCAACAAAGACTCAACTGAAAACCAGGACTAATGCTGCATTCATGGGCCAATCAGATGGTCCCATTTTTTGAGTTTCCTAAGTCATTCTTCCGAATTTGATTTTGCTACATTCCCTAAAACCACTAAAATATTGTTTAACCTGACTTGTTATCAGGGGTAATAAATAGCTTTTCTAACTAATCTAGGTCAAACTAACACAGAACTGGGGTTTGTGTCCAGAAAATAAAATAAATTGCAAAATTCTGTTTTAAAACTTGAACAGAACAAATGGAGTGATAAAGTAACATAACATATGTACTGATTTTAACCCAACAAGAATATTTTAAACTTAAGTAAGTAGTTTTAGTGCCTAAAGCTAATCAAACTGTGACCGTTCACAACATTCATTAACCTGTTTAAAACCTGGTTTAGATTTGAGGACGGAAAATGCTCCTGTGCATTGTAGCCTATTTCCTGCCACCAGGATCAAGCACTAGTACGAGCACTAATTTATGAAAGGCTTCTGTGGGTCGTATAAGGTAGGAAGGGAAGGAATAAAAAAACCTATATTGTCGTATGGTTTGAACAGCTTCAAACCAAACCAAATTTTCCCAGTAGGAAAACTATTTTTTCGGATTATTCCGAGACCACATGAATGCAGCATTAATTACAAACCTATAGGCTCATTTGAGATGAACTGCGCCTCGCCTGTAAAGTGGACGAGAGCAGGAGGCAGCAGCAGGGGGCGGTGCCAAAATCTGTTGTCAAGTCAGACAGTTTCCTGCCGTTTCCAGCAGCCTTCAGGCTGAATAGGAAGTGACAGAAACACTGTGGTCCAATTTTGATTTGATAAAAGGTTATCAGACCCAAATATGAGCTTATACACAAATCTCCAGTTGTTTTTATTATTACAGAGCAGCTGTCTACATGCAATCTGTTGCTGATGTTAATAAACAACAGACTGTAGATGATCTATAATCTGAACAGATTTAGTCTCTAAACGTTATTTTCAGCCTCACAACAAATAGTAGTTAAAATCCCTCCAATTCAAAAACATTACAAAGTTTATAATAAACATAATTTAGCGTTTGTCTCAAACCTGCGGCTGCCTTGATCTCATGAGATTATCGTTGGTCACAAATGCATGACGTCAGAGCAAGTTGGGATCAAGTCGGACACAAATCTAACGGCCATGCAACGGACGGTGATTGATTCTGCACAAACCTGGCTCATTTCGAATGAGCCTTTTCTGACGAGGGGATTCATTGTGGGTGGAGATATGGGCGGAGATGCTCAGGTAAAGGCAATGAGGTGATTAGGTAGGAAAACATGAAGGGAGCTGATTGCAGGGGGAAAACTCTGGGAAGAGGAAAGGACTAACAAGGCTGATTCAGAGCAGGTGTGTTGATGGGTAAAGATGGGAAAGGCTGGGGCAGCCTCTAGCTCACCCAGTTTTTCTTTTGCCCCATGTTGGCTGAGTTCTGCAGCGGCCCGGGTTTGAGTCCAACCTGCAGCCCTTTGCTTCATGTCACCCCCATCTCTCTCCTTTCATTTCTATTTACTGTCACTTTAATAAAGGGAAAAGCCCCCCCCCAAAAAAAAAAAAAAAAAAAGATGGGCTGAAAGAAAGAAAGGCTGCAAAGGAACACATCATGAAATACACAGCAAACAGAACCACCAAAACCCAGTTTGCTCAGTCCAGTCTTCACAAAAAGTCAGAGGGCATCTGGACACAGAGCCAGACTGTGTGACACAGATGTGATAAATGCGGTTGTAGTGGTATTAAAATGGCCAGGAAAGCACATCATCCAATTATTCCTCATTTTTAGTGGATTTTTGGCATAACGATAATTTGTCATGTTTATTTCATTTTTTGATATACACAAAATATTTGCACAAACTAACACCTATTGTTTGCTTTACTCCAAACATCTGCATGGTTGGTACTGATTTTCAGAAAGTGCTATGGGTTATTTGCACACACACAAATGTATCTGGTAGGCGTGGAAGCCAGAGTGCCGTGTTTTACCTTGTGAACATCAAAGGCAAACATCTGAAAATGCATTTTCATAGTGCCCATACAAACGATTTACATAGTGCCCATACAAACAATGCAATAATGAAATGAAACTATAGATTAAGTGCATGATAAATTGCGGATGCCTCATGCCATCTGAGACAAATGATGCATGTTTGACCAATCGAGGGATATTAGCAATCTAAGCAATGCCTAAAACAATGACAATCTGAAGGCCTCCACAAAGTAGCTGATTGCATTATGGGCTTGCTATGCAGCTGGCAGCTGCTTCCTGACAATATAATGATGGAAAACTCTCGTAGCTCCAGTTCAAAATAGTCAATTAACGGAAATGAAATTGTGTAATGTCTGTTGCAACACAGATGCTAAAGGCAAAGATGACAAACTAGCACTGCAGCAGAAATTTTCTTAGTGGTTAAGATTTACCAATATTTTTGTGGTTATGTTGTTCTTAAACACAAAAATACACTAATGATAATAACTCATCAATTAATCATTTTTATAAATGAGTATTTTATGCCATAATCTTGGTCAGGTTTAAACAAATAAAATTAGGCTGTGGCAAATAATACTATTCAGAGGTGGGTTGATAATTAAGAATGTTAAATATAATGTTTGCATCACTTTTGAAGTTGCAGGTTTTAAACGATAGGAGGGTGTGGCATCCATGCAGCTAGGTATTTTGGCAATGCACCATTTGACAGTCAGAGTTACACACTCTAGAGCTACATTGGCACATGGGAGATGCTTCCTACCACTACACTATTTTAATAATGGCTACACTGGAGCCATTGTTACTCTCCTTTTGCTGTGTTTGAAGTAACATATAGTAACACAGGTTCATTGCAGAAGTTTGGTGCAACATGGTAACACATACTATGGTTAGGTGCCTTTCTCATTGTGTATTGACGCTAAAAGTCTCATTTAGCGTCATACTAAATGCGCTTGGTCGGGACTATTGGCATCCCTTTTGATGCTGTTAGGTTAAGAAAAAGCTTGTGGGTGGGCTTATGGTTCTGTGACTCACAGGAACAGGACGGTTGGGTTAATGGAAAGGTCTCCATTACATATATTATACAGTACATATACTGTAATGAAAAAAGGAAATATATGTCCTTACCACACACATACTTGTTTTTTTCCCTTGCTTTATTATCTCTGTAATTCTTTCGGATATTTGAGCTTGGTAATGCTCTAAAGTGCTCCATAGATAAATTTGGCTTGATTACCATTCTTTTTAGCGTTGAATATATCAGTGAAAAGTACCACAATCCCTTTGTGTGCACATGCAGATGCACATGCTCTCACACACAGACACACACTCTAAGACCTTGTCTGTAGCCTTCCTCTATTGAAGATAAACAAAGGGGTCTAATCTTCTGCATCATGGTCATTCAAGCGATACTGTTCCCTGAAAGATAAGAGGTATAGAGCTGCACTAGATGTACAGAGAGAGACAGATAGACAAGTAGAGGGACAAAGTGAAAGTCCATGTCACCAGAATGGGAATCTGTTTGGAATTACGGAATTGGCACAGCAGGAAGCTTAGCTATATTATATTATAAAGGATTTTTTTCTCAATTTTAAAAAATAAATTATATATAGCCTCTTACAAAAACATTGGCAGGACTAAATTCAAACAAAAAATTTCAATGGTAAACCTAGTTGTGGACAAATTATGACGCCACACCATATTTTGACTGACTGAGGGTGGTGTTTTAAAATTAATGCATTTTGTTAAAGCTACATGTGTAATGTTTGTAGTTGTTCATTATCAAGATCTGTATTACCCTTCAGAAACTTGTCCTTTTTTATGAATATTGACCACCACCATCAATTTCAAGTATTCCTATTGGCTTGGAATTTGACATTTACGCTTACTTGCTTGAGGGAGATACTAAGAGCTATTTTTGGTTTCATTGACATTGTTGATACTGCTCAGAGAAATATATTAAACACACAAATCTCCGTTGCTTCACTCCTACACTGTAAACATTGCGTCACACTATTAATCTCGTACAATATACAAAATAATGATAGCACTGATACTTTACTAACATTAGCTTGCATATGTATGGGAACCTGGAAGCTGATGATAGCAATGTGAATAGTACAAAAATAACCTAAAACTATTATTACACTGGTAGGGACACTCACGGATGAAGTCATTGCCAATTTCGTGTTTGGCCACCATAGAGTCAGAACGTGCTGGGTGGGGGGGTGGCTAGAACATTCAGTTGGTTGTCATATACAATTTCACCGCTAGATGGGAGAAATTCTTACACAATGTAGCTTTAATGTAACAAAATAAATATGTTATTAGTATTCCTATCACAAAAATGTCTGTGCCAAGCAGCCACAACCTAAATGGTGGTGCAACAAAACCTCCTTAGAGATCCAAAAGTCTTTCTGTCCATGTAAACTGTTATGGCCGAGGCTCTGACCTAAAACACAGAGAACCACATGCAAACACAGTGTAACCATGACAAACATTTTAATGAAAGTCTGGTACTTTAAGCAGCCAAGGACAGAAAGAACTGAGCTGGAAGGCTCCAACTGGAAAGTGGTTGAAGTAGATGCAACGATCTGGCGGTGAGTTCCGCCCTGGTCTAAATACTGCAGCAGTGGTTAGTGGAATCGTCAACAGTTGAGCAGGTATAAATTGACGGAATAACCAGCAGCTGTGCATGTAGGTAGATTGCCTGGCCATGCCCCTTGACCTACTTTAAAGCAGCGCCAGCAACATCACACAAACAGAGACACAGACACAACAGGGAAAAGAGGGAAAAGGCAAGAGAAACATTCAGAACGGGAGAGAACAGCTGGCCCAATAACAGTACCACCCACCCTCAATGGGTGGTCATGATGAAAGTCTGTAATCACCTGAGAATCCAAAATAAAGCGTCTAATTGCCCATGTCCTCTTCTCGGTCCCATAACCCTCCCAGTCAACCAGATATTGGAAGCCCCTACCTTGCCTACGAGCGTCCAGGAGCTCCCGTACCATGTGGGACACAAGGGGAGTTGGTATCCCAGGGCTACCTCGAAAGGCGAGAGGCTGATGGCAGAGGTGGTCAGGGAGTGGTGGGCATACTCAACCCACAGGAGATGTTTGGCCCAAATGGACAGATGCTGAGCAGCTACACAGTGAAGGGACTCTTCCAAGTCCTGATTAGCTCTCTCAGCCTGATCGTTGGATTGGGGGTGGAACCCTCAGGACAGACTAGTAGATTCACCCAGAGCAGCACAGAAAGCTTTCCAGACACAAGAAATTAACTGTGGGCCTCTATCAGACACAATGTCCACAGGTATTCCATGGGGACGGAATGCATTTTGGACTACAAGGTCCGCTGTCTCACTGACAGTTGGTCATTTTGGTAATGCTATATACTGGACAGATTTAGAGAATCTGTCCATGATGGTAAGTATAGTATCATTGCCTTCAGATTTAGGGAGGCCGGTGACAAAGTCCAGAGCCACACGGGACCAGCGGCGATTAGGAACCGGGAGAGTTGCAATAGACCCGAGGAAGACTGGGGAAAGGCTTTACCTTGAGCACAGGTAGAACAAGCCGCTACATAAGCCCGGACATCAGCTTCAACTGAGGGTCACTAGAAGTGTCTCTTTAACTAGGTTAGCATTTTATTCATTCCAGGGACACATGTGAAGCAGGAAGTGTGGACCCAATGCAGCACCTGAGACCGTACTGCCTCAGGAACAAAGAGCAGGTTAGATGGTCCATCTCCTGGTCCAGGGTCCGTAGCTTGAGCCGTCTTCACAACTGACTCTATCTCCCACCGTACTGCAGCCACAATGCAGGAGGAGAGTAGGATTGCTTCCGACTGTCTTCGGAGTCTGTAAACTGGTGGGGCAGAGAATCAGGTTTAACATTTTGGGACCCAGATCTGTATGTCATAATACAATTAAACCTGCTGAAGAACAGGGCCCATCTGGCTTGTCGTGAGTCAAGTCAATCCAGACCACAAAAGCCTGCTCTGTTCCGTCCAGCCAATGCCCCCATTACTCCAACGCCAGTTTCAATGCAAGTAGCTCTCTGTTTCATACGTTGTAGTTCTACTCTGCGGGAGACAGTTTCTTGGAAGTGAAAACACAGGGGTGAAGCCTCTGATCTGAGGAGGAGCTTTGGGTGAGGATGGTTCCTACCCCAGAGTCAGAAGCATCCACGTCATGGTAGTCCTCCGGACTGAAGACAGGTAGGGAGGAACAACACGGGCGCAGGCCTACCCTTTGCCGAACCCAGACACTCAGAATGGCAGTGAATACTCCAACTGGGAATGGAGTGTTGTGTTCAATCAATCTGTGGATTATGGTGGCACAGCCAGGAATAACCAAGGATAAGTGGAGTGGCAGAGGTGGACATTACCTTGAAACAAAATAATTCACGATGGTTGCCAGACAAAACTAATGTAAGGGGAACGGTTTGATGCGTGATCTCCACTAGGAGGTGTCCGTCTAGAAATGTTACAAGGACATCTTTTGGGAGTGGCTCAGTGGAAACACTGGCTTGAGTTACTAGATTATGATTTATGAAATTATCCTCAGCACCAGAGTCTATGAGAGCAGAGAGTGGCAATGACAGAGTTTGGTATTGTAAAGTAGCGGGGACTTGAAGTCGGGGAATAGTGGGCTCTGGATCTGATTCCGGACTTGCTAGTAGACCCCCACTTACTGGCGAGCCTTGTTATTTGGTTGTTTAGAAAACTTTGCCAGAAACTGTGAGGCATCTCCAGAGGTGTTGCAAAGGCTCCTCCTCAGCCTTCATGATGGAGTCCGGTGAAGAGGACAGCCATCCCAAGGTAGGTGAGGTACGAGAGGTAGAAAGCCCGTTCTGTATTATGTGACCCGCCGCCTTTCTCCTGGCGCCTCTCCAGAAACCTGTTGTCAAGCTTGCTAGCAAGAGAAGCAAGACGAAACAGGTAATTGAGTTCATCACAGGTTGCTAGTTCATCTTTAATTGATTCATTCAAACTGTTAAATAATGCATCTTGTAGCACATCCACGTTCCATTTGGAATTTGGAGTATTCTGCCACACTGTCCAGGGTCCAGACAATGGAGACTTAGGAGAAGGAAATTTAAGCCGTGTCTCCCCTCTCTCATCATGGGCAATGTGAGGTCACTGGCAAATAAGATGGACGAGCTAACAGCGTTAGCCCAGAGTCAGAGGGAGTCACGGGAGTGTAGTTTAATGTACTGCGCATTTCCAGCCTGGTGCTGGAACAGCTTCGGCCCATGGTCAGACCTCTCCTGGACCCCTTCCAGTTCACCTACTATCCCCGACTGGGAGTTGAGGAAGCAATCATCTTCCTGCTCAACCGCATCTACGCCCACCTGGACAAGCTGGCGAGCACGGTGTGGGTCATGTTTTTTGACTTCTCCAGTGCTTGCAACACCATCCGGCCGGCCCTGCTGGGTGAGAAGCTGACAGCGATGCAGGTGTATCCCCCCCTTGTGTCCTGGATTGTTGACTACATGATTGGCAGACCACAGTGTGTGCGCCTGCAACACTGTGTGTCCGACAGCATGGTCAGCAACACCGGGGGCCTGCAAGGGACTGTCCTCTCTTCCTCTTCACCATCTACACCACAGATTTCAACTACCACACAGAGTCCTGCCATCTTCAGAAGTTTTCTGATGACTCTGCTGTGGTTGGATGTATCAGCGAGGGTGACAAGGCTGAGTACAGAGCTGTGGTGGGGGACTTTGTCACATGGAGTGAGCAGAACCATCTACAGCTCAACGTGACAAAGACTAAGGAGCTGGTTGAGGATCTAAGGAGAGCCAAGGCACCAGTGAGCCCTGTTTCCATCCAGGGGATCAGTGTGGACATAGTGGAGGACTACAAATACCTGGGAGTGCACTTGGACAATTAACTGGACTGGGCAAAGAACACTCAAAAGGGCCAAATTTTCTGAGGAGGCTGAGGTCCTTCAACATCTGCAGGACAATGCTGAGGATGGGTCTGAATAGAGAGGCAAGAAGTTAAACACAGCACGAGGAATATGAGTACAGAACAAACACTACAACTGACAGGGTTTTCTCTGGGAGCCAAGTTACCATATTGGTAGTTGCAACGATTTGTCACAGAAGGTTAGCTCTGTGTGGGTCTAAATACTGCAGCAGTGGTTGGTGGAATCGACAGCATCTGAGCAGTTTGAGATTGGCGGAATAACCAGCAGCTGTGCAGGTAGGTGGATCGGCCGGCCACGCCCCTAGACCTACTTTCAAGCAGCGTCAGCAACACCACACAAACAGACACAACAGGGGAAGGGGACAGACACACACAGGACGGGAGAGAACAGCTGCCCCCATAAAATAAACAGCTTAACCTGAATTAGACTAAAACCTAGGTAATAACCAAAAGCCGTCCCCCTGTGTCATTTCTTTTCATAGCTGCGTTGGTCTGAAGTTATTTTAGACTTTGCTTCATTAACATAATTGATAAAACAGAAAGTGTTTGTGTCTGCCAAAGGCCCCGTAGATCCCAGGGGCTCTCTTGAGCAGTGCAGCTGATGATGGAGTGCTGCTCAGTGGGCTTGGTGCTACATCTGCGCCAGCTTCTCCCACTGGGTGCCTTGTACCGAGCCTACCCCCCAACCCCACCCCACCCCAACACCATTGCTGGAATACTGTGTGTCTGCTTTCCCCCTGACATCCTGTTACACTGACAAAACACATAATGTGAATGTATTGTGGTTGGTTTTCAGTTTCACAGTGCTAGTCTGACATTGGTTATAACATTGGCTTTAGGAGAAAAATAGTTTTAATTTTGTTCTGTGAAGCAGTTTGCTATATGCTTGCATTAGAATGTGCTAAATAAGTAAAGTTGAGTTGAGCACTTTTGCTTGAACTCCACAAAAGACTTTCACAATTTGTTCTTAACAGTTGGGTAAGCACAACTCAGCGTGGTATTTGGGAATGAACAGGTTAAGCATCTTCTAAAACTGAGCTAAATGTTTTTATAAAGTTGTTTTTTCTGACGATCTGGTTATAATCATTGTTTAAATTGTATTTTTAATGACGTGGCAGGTTCTGCAGGATCTCATGGGCATAAGTGATTTTAAAAAATAACATACAAGACAGTGTAAAGCTGGTTCACAACTCAGATACTGCTGCAGTAATGTACAGTTTGACATTGCATACAGGTCTACATGGTCAAACCATTGTATATTTAACATGATGATTCCTCTAATTATGACTTAGACACATGGAATCATAATTATGGACACACACATCTACTGTCTTCATTGGCTCATTTTCACAGACAAATACACTCAGACACACAGAGATACTAAAGCAAACAAACACATGCACACACAATCAAACTGCACGCCAACACACACATGCAGCCTGTAAGACTTGGCAACTGTGTCACGTCTCTGATTAAATTTAGCATAAATGTGCTGAGTACTTTGGAGTTTTCTGGTATTTTCCAATTGTATTATGACTGCATCCAATCTATTTCTCACGCAGGTACTTTAAAACTTGCAAAAAGCTTTTAAAAACACATTTTAAAGTTGCAGCTCAAGACATTTTATTTTTTTTATTTTTATTTTTTTTACATAAGTGAGTGATCTCCAACAGAGTTGAAACCTTGGTGATTTGCCAATAGAGCCAGATGTTCATGTTTGAACACAGACTTACATAAGAGGCACCCCCCAATGGCAGCCACAGGAGAGCGAGACAGAAAGAGAGGTTTGTACATTATTACAGTCTCAGGTTTTCATATTTAACCTGATCCGTTTGAAATTTGAATGCTTCTCTGTATCTGGAGTTTTGGTCGCATGGTCTTCTGTAAACTAAAAACTGCATGTACAAATACAACTTATTTCCATCCAACAGCATGCACTTGTTTAAGTAAATGTTTACATTTGAGGCACTGCTTTAATATTTCTTTTAATACAGTTTCAGTTGCAGTCAAGCGCACATACCATTTCACAAAGAATTGACTGGCAGTGTTGTAGTACTCGAGATTGGTCTTGGTGTCAACACCAGTCTCAAGAACACTTTTCGAAGGTCTTGGCCTCATCTCGGAACCATTTTTACTCAGTCTTGAGTCTCGCAAATAGAGGATTTGGTATTTTATTTCAAGACCCGTCAATACCACCACTGCAGGGATATCACTAAATTTCCTGTATATCATCTGATTTATGTGTTATCATAATTGCTGTGATTGTATGTACAATGTCATGCTTTAAATGCAACCAATAACTTCTACTTTGAAATGTGTGACTGTTCCGCACTCGCTTAGGTGACAGGAGAAGAGGCTCTGGCTGTCTTGGAGATGTCAGCCAAGTTGTCGGTTATTACATTTAATTTTTACATTGTATTTATGTATTATATTTTTAAAGAGTTTAAACATCTAAAAGTAAACAAACAGCAGTTTTTAAATTCTGCAATGTAATGCTGATTGAGACAGCTGGGACCACTTCTCATTTTTATCGGTACTTAGTAAGGAAGCATAAAGTGAAGCTAGCAAAGCTAGCTGGCTAATGTTATCAATCTGCCTCTGAACCAAACTCTTTAGAAATCTCTACACCCCTAAACCAAATTGATTAAGGAAATATTAGCTATACACATTAGGATATGTGTATATTTCAGGGATCTAGTTGTTTGTTCATTCTTGTTGGGTCTGGTCTCGATTTCAACCCCTCAAAGTCTTGGTCTTGTCTTGGTCTAGATACACTTTGGTCTTGGTAATGACTTGGTCTCGTTTTAGGTGGTCTTGACTAAAACACTGCACACTGGTGAAAGTATGTAGGTAGGTAAAGGAGACAAAGTAAAAGAGAAAAGTACAAAATGAAAATAAGTAAAGATGCAGACACAAACAGAGACTGAGAAACATGAAAGACAGCGCTATGGCAATGGCCGCTTATGAACAAAATCAAAAAGATTTTTAGGAGATTACAACTTAGCAAAAAATGAAGAGTGTTCAGGTGTCAAAATGTACTAGAACAGGTGTCATGCAGCTCTATATTTGCCGAAGGTGGATACAGTTCTGGTGATGACACTAAAAATTGTCAGTGGGCAACGAGTTGTCTTTTGAATTACTTATAATGCAAATTATAAATGGACTGCCATTAAAGACTGTTTTTTTCTGTTCTTCCCCAATTTCCAGCCGTTCTTCTGACCGCTGTCCAGGGTGCTGATTCTGGAGCTGTCCTGGGTGTTCACTGAAACTAGAGGGGTGGAATCCTGCAGGTGGGGACTGATATCCCAAAATGTACACCATGTTCATACATACCATGTTCATTATTGTACTTTGATCAGTTTAGTTAGTTTTCTGTGCCCATTCTGGGAGTAGGTTTTCTTGTTTTGTGTTGACCTTAGTAAAGATCTACATTGCCTTTGAGATTGTGGGCTTGTGGGTGTGTTCTCTGCACTTTGGTCCCATTAAGCAAAATGACACAGTAAGGATGTTTGTTGATTGTGTCCATACTGCATTTAAGTGGTCTACACTGTTGTGCTCCGTAACCCTTTGACTATGTCAGTTAAAGTAAACAGCTTTGAACAATACATCACCCCTTCTGACTGACAACTGGAAGTGAACAGCCTGTGGAAAGGACACACAGACTGGGAGTCTTAATGTTGTTATTAAACTGATACAAGTTACAACAAATAGCACAACCTCACTGTTAAGTATAGAGCCAAAAAATATGTTACTTTATGATAGGATGAATGGAAGAATAAAAACTAATGTCGGAGAAATGTCACAAGTTCAGTTGCTCTTCTTTATGTCATGTTTCTAGAGGCTAGAACTTTTAATGTTAGGAGGAAGAGCTTAGTTACAGTCACCCTTACATATTCCAATGCTTATTATTGTTTAGTACTATCAATGCTTATTATGCTTGGTATTGTCAAAATATTCTCTTCACAAAGGATATAACCTGACATAAAACTTTCCTTTAAACTAAAACTTTAAAATAGCAGATATTGAGAACTCTGCAACTCTCATCCCTTCATACACAGTGAGCCATTAGTGCAAAATGAGGCTAAAAAGTCATTGTAGGGCATATAGATCCAGATCCAGACCTGGGGAGCAGCAAAGTCATTCCCATGGTTCTCTTTTTGGCACAGTGAAGGTCGGAAGAGCAGCTGGGAAACTCTGACAGCTGGGAATCTCCTCAGTCTCCAGCAGACCCCAGATGTTTCTCTCTCTCCCCCCACATTCTCTCCAGCTCTGTCCCTTGTCTCTATTTTTGTTCACCATCTCTATCTCTCTCCCCAGTGAGGAAAGTAAAACTGGCAGAGCTGCGTTCTAGTTGTAAAAATGTTGTTTTTGCCAATTACTTTTCTTCCCTTCGCCACCTTATTCCAGATGTCGCCAATCTTGTGTGAAGATGTCAAAATTATGCAAATTATATTAGCAAGGCACAAAAGCTGGGTAGTTGTGAATCTGTCATTTGTATTTGTCATTATTTAGAAATGTTTTGACTTTCGTTTTAGATGCATGATTACACAATATTTATAATTTTGAAGATGAAAATTTGATATTGTTCTATCACATAGGGAGGACTAACAAATCAATGCTGTCTTTTAAAAGAACCTGTGCTGAGAACACTGTTTGCCTTTGGATGTGGGAACTGAGCCAGTACTATGGTTTACTTTTACAATACAGATATTATATTATATAATATTACAGTTATTGTTTTAACTATTTAACAGCTCATTTGCATGTTCTCTCCTGAGGATTAATGCCTAATCAAGGGATCAGATTTTCATTGATCTGACCTTGATATCCTGACAAACACTACCTCTTTAGGACTCTGCACAATGAAGAAAAATGCTAAACCAATCCGAATCATTACACAATGGCAAGGGCCAATCACAGCTGTCGTTGCAGGCAAAGAGTGCAACCCTCCGCCTCCCATTCCACCTCCATTCATCTACTCCAGCTGACTGGTCCGGAGCCTCCTTCGGTCTGGTCTTCGGGCTCCTTAGTCGCCACCACCGGTGCCTAGATTCCATTGGGGGCTCTGATGGTTCTCTAACCCTAAATAGATGTACGAAAGATTCGTATAGCGATGGAGTCTAATAGCCAAAGACTTTGTACATTTTATTTGAGCTGTACAATAAATCTTATTTGCATATCTGCAACCATGTCTCTCTGATTGAATTAATTACACAGCCCGAGGCTATAACTGTTTGGTTGGCAACAGGTAGGGTGGTTATGCAGTTGAAGAAAGTCCTAGAAGTTAAATCTACCACACAAGCAACGACATTACTGATAAACTGGGAATATCCCTAGAATCTCACTTGTAAACCATGCATGTGACTAGTGTGCATTAGACACAAAACATAATCTAGTAAAATAAACTAGAACATGGATGCAAAATAATTGCCCAAATACAAGATACAAATCACCAAAATAAATACTATAGATTGTCTTGTAGTTGTGATCCACAATTTGGTTTATTTATCCAAAAATATATACTGTATATTCCCATGTATCTGAAATCCACAATTAGTGGAAAAAAAATTCAATCACCCCATTGTTGGATTGAAACCTCAACAACAGAATCTGTAGACACAATTTAATCCTTTTACAAATACTTTATTTACACACAAACAGATGAATAACACACATTAGTTATGTGTGTGTGTGTGTGTGTGTGTGTGTGTGTGTGTGTGTGTGTGTGTGTGTGTGTGTGTGTGCGTGTGTGCGTGCATCAGTCGAGGGGGGAACTGAGCAGCCCTGCCTGCTGCAGAGCCAACAGGATTGAAACGGCAGCTGCTTCAGCGACTTCAAAAAAACATTACAGAGTAGGTCGACATTGATGTTAAAATCTGTACAGGTTGGCAGGACGGTCTGAAATGTTTTTCACGCTTGCTGTACATTTTGTTGGTAAATGTGAGATGTCTGAGTCACACACGTCTCGTCTTCATATCAGAAACAAGGAAATTAATTTGGCGACGTACGTGTGATGTCAACCCATTCTCACTCCTGCTTGGTCAGTTGCTCTCAGAGTGCCCGTGGGACTGCTGGGATTGGTCAAATTTGTGGAAAAGTTGCGGATAGTGGTGAAAATTTCGAGTTGCACCAAATTCATGGTGATTGTTTGAAATCCCTTGAATTGCGAAATCCTGGAGGGACTGTCGCCTGTTGGTTTGGCATGCTCTGAAAACTGCTTCAACTGTATTTTTGCATTTTAATTTGGATGGAGAACAAAGGAGGGATAAAATACATTTACATAAATACCTTTGTACGTGTGTAGTGTACTAGGTCTAAATGTGATTTACATCACAGACTCAATCAAAATATATCAGAATCAGAATCAGCTTTATTTGCCAGGTATGACGACACATATGAGGAATTTTTCTTTGGAGCATCATTGCTCACACTGTGCTTACACACAAAACAACCAAAACAGAAATATACACACTAAATACACAATATATACATACTCTAAACAGAACAAAATAGAAGCATGAGTGACTGAAGAGTTCAATAAAAATTATTTAAATATGGAGCATAGTGCAAGGATACTGGGATAAATAGTATGTTATTATATGAACAGTATGAACATTATGGACAGTTCTGAAATAGAAAATAGAATGATGAATAAATAACAAATAAGAGAGATGTGAGAATGGGAATGATGAGTAAATAGCAAATCATAAATAATAAGTGAGATATGAGAATGATGAATAAATAGTAAATAATAAGTGAGATATGAGAATGAGAATGATGAATAATTCTAAATAAGTGGAATAATAAGTGGAACCAGTAAACAGGTGCTGTAGAGACAGTGTTACTGGGTTATTGACCAGAATTGAACCTGATACTGTGGGTAAGAAGTCAGCTGCTCATCAGAGAGATGGCTTGTGGGTAGAAACTGTTCCTGAATCTTTTGGTTTTGGCGTACAGTGTTCTGTAGTGAGAGAAGCTGGAACAGGTTGTGTGGGTGAGATGGGTCTGCAGTGATGGTTGCTGCCTGTTTCCTGACTCTAAGTCATAGACGGAGGCAGGTTGGCACCAGTGATCTTTTCTGCTGTCCTAACTGTCCTTTTTGTGGCAGATCCAAACCAGACAGTGATGGACATGCAGATGACAGACACGGCATCAGCAGCTCCTTAGGCAGGTTGAGCTTCCTGACAGCCTCTGCTGGGCCTTTTTGATGATGGTGTCTGTGTTGGGCAGGTCCTGGGATAGTGGATCCCAGAAACCTGAAGAATTCACAGGGCTGTTGAGTATGGTGATTGGGGGTCTCTTCCTGAAGTCACAATCATCTCCACAGTCTTGAGCGTGTTAAGCTCAAGGTTGTTCTGACTGCACCAGAGAGCCAGCTGATCAACCTCCCGTCTGTAGGCCGACTCATCACCGTCCCGGATGAGCCCGATTACCGTTGTGTCGTCAGCGAACTTTAGGAGTTTAACAGATGGGTCTCCTGAGGTACAGTCATTGGTGTAGAGGGAGAAAAGCAGTGGGGAGAGCACACACCCCTGGGGGACGCCAGTGCTAATAGTCCGTGTGCTGGATGTGATGTTCCCCAGCCTCACCTGCTGACTCCTATCAGTCAGGAAGTTTTGACCCACTGACAGGTGGAGGCTGGCACAGTGAGCTGGGAGAGTTTGGTGCTGAGGATGTCCGGGATGATGGTGTTGAATGCTGAGCTGAAGTCCACAAACAGGATCCTTGCATAAGCCCCTGGAGAGTTGAGGTGTTGCAGGATGTAATGCAGTCCCAAGTTAACTGCATCATCCACAGACCTGTTAGCCCTGTAGGCAAACTGCAGGGTGTCCAGCAAGGGGACTGTGATGTCCTTCAGGTGGGCCAACACCAGTCTTTCAAAGTCGTAACACATACGTAGCACTGTGCAGTTAAGTTTATAACATCCTATGTTACCTTGCCAGCCAAAGTTTACAAATATGGATATAGCTTTTTTTTTCCTTCAGAGACCAGGCCAGTTGCTTGACCTCCCCCTAAGAAAAAGTATGTATAAAGATGAGGAGTGGAGCAAGAATGCGGAAGAAGAAGAGAGAGGGGGAGAGAGCTATTAGTGTGGCATGGCAGTTAATCATGCTGAAGCTATATACACTCCCTCAATCTGTCCATCCATCTGCCTCCATTGCTATCCTCATTCCTCTCTTTGTCTCTCTATCTGTCTGTCTGTCTGTCTCTCTCTCTCTCTTCTCTCCATTTCTCTCCACGCAGCTCTTGTTTGATCCCTCACCTCTAACCTGCTGTTATTTGCTGTGTGTTATTTGTGTGCACCACTTCTGCACCACAGTGCCACTCTCTCTCTCTCTCTCTCTCTCTCTCTCTCTCTCTCTCTCTCTCTCTCTCTCTCTCTCTCTCTCTCTCTCTCTCTCTCTCTCACACACACACACACACACACACACACACACACACACATCTTTACATTTGCAGGACCATACCAGTGGTACCTGACACAGCTCACCTATCTTGTCCTCACAGGACCACTTTCTACCTTTTTTACTATGTAAACATGGTATCATATATTTTTCACATCATTCATATGCCATTTCCATTGTGCATGCTTACACAATAATTACAGCTTTCCTAAAATGTTGTAATCTCTAATTCAATGTGCAAACCTGTTTACATGTCATCTATCTCAAAAACTTCTCCCTTCAACTCACCTGTCCTTACCACACCTCTCATCTCTGTCTGTCCTCTGTCCATTGCCCTACCAATACCTACTCTGAACACCCACTGAGAATTTATCCATCAGTCTCTTCTTCAAGCTCTATCGTCCTAGTGATTGCTGGATATCCACAGTGGGATGTTGTCAAGGCCAATCAGCTCCTGGTAGGTGGTGGTGGTGATGGGATAGGTATACAACTGTGCAGGACCAGGTGAGCCTTGCCTGGCCACAATACTGAGACAGAGAGGAATGGTGCCTAAACAAACACACTACTCAGTCAGACTGCTGCCAATAACTCACCTATTGATCGGCAAACGATGTGGGGAGAATAATGCCATGGTTGAAGATAGCACGTGTTGCTTCATGTCAACAAGCACAACCAGTTATCTGTTGGTGTATGGTCAGTTGGTTTATCAGTGAAAGGAAACATAATGATTTTGTTTATTTAGGAATGCAATGTACGTTTGTTTTGTTTCCTTGCCATGCATTAACTCCTGTTATTTCAGATCCTGCCACCCCCCCTGCCCTGCAGTAACCCTCTACCTAACCTTTCCCGCCTATCACCACACATGATCACACTCTTCATTAGCCCTGCAGTAGTTACTACTGCCCACTTCCATGCATTCTTTGCCAGATCTCATTCTCTGATCTTCATCCTTTGTTTTCTGCCTGCCTGTATACCTTGACTTTTTGCAATGGACACATGTTCGCCAGTAATAGTGTTAGATATTGAGGACTGGACAGACCCATCATCCAGTGGATTATGTTGAAGTCAGTTGGGAATTAATGCAGATTAGGACAATATATTTATAAGGAAATTGTATCATACCTATTTTTGGTGAAATATATAGTGGATTACATCTTTTTTGTCAGTACTGAGGAGAAAATTTTAGTATCATAATGACATTTCTGTGTGTGTGTGTGTGTGTGTGTGTGTGTGTGTGTGTGTGTGTGTGTGTGTGTGTGTGTGTGTGTGTGTGTGTGTGTGTGTGTGTGTGTGTGCACGTGTGTGCGTGCATTCACATACATGCACACTTAAATCAATAAATGTTATTTACAGGCATACAATACCAGCCACTCCCTTGCAAAGCAGTTTCCAATAGCAACCAAACCTGTGTGCATCATACTCTTAGTATGGTTTCATATTGGTATTATTTAAATCACTGTACTTTTATCGGACCCGCATTGGCATTCGCAATATATCATTATTTGTCCAATCTCTTCGTTATATTTCAAGTGAATGTGCTCCACTACCAGAGGCATTAAACTTAGAGTCTCACATAAAGTAACTTGCAGTAAATGAGCAGTAACAGTGGTGCTTTTGACAAAAAACCTTTTGGAGTAGGGATCAAACCTGTGATCTTCCGGTTGCAGCTAATTTCTTATCTCTGTGTTATAACCCAGGTTTTTGTGGGAAATTCCATTGTGTTTTCCTCCATATAAAAATTAACATTGGGATGCAACTAATATAATAATGTGAACAAGGAAGGGTCCACACAGTCATCATATTCAACATTGTGTTACAATGTATGGGTACATCAACAATGTGTGTAAATGACATGTGATGTAATGCAATGTTATTTAATGGTATATAATGCATCAGTTTTATAGATACTAATAGAGTGCTATACATATTCATTTATTTAGGTATGATCGAGCTGTCAAAAATGTATTTTCTCTCTCCTCTTTCATGTCTTCCTCTGTCCTGTGAAAATAAAGACCTAAAATACCCCCAAAAATAATCTTTAAAATAAATTAATAAATAAATAAGAAAAGGCATTGGGTTTAGCTGAATAAACCAAACAACCTCAGGTAGTGGCTTCATACAAGGACTCCTTCATCTAACGGCTCATGATTTTAAAGAGGTTTACGTTTGGATGTGTGCTTTTTAAATGACTGTGATTTGTGTTGTGTGTGCATCTGTAAATTAGAATTAAACAGATGTTATGTTTAGGTAGAATGAACAGTAAAACACTCAAATCCATATTTTGCATTCTGCAGCAATCAACCGTGTGATACCTCTCCACTTTTTCTATGTTGTTCTTTTGGTGGAGGAAAAAATATACTAAAAGAAAAAAGATTGGAGACTTTATTTTCTCTCTCTCTGAAGTAACTACAATGGCCCCTGAAACATAATGACTAACACCCCAATATCTTCAGTCCAACACACCCAAGCCACTCTGAGTACAAAAAAAGCTTTTTCATCTTGCTGAAAAAATGACATCCGTGGACCTCCATTTTACTCCCAATTTCCCCATATGTTTCATTTCAGGGAGAACTGGCTTTTGTGAGGTCTATCAAACTTCCAGGCAACAGTGTGGTGTCTCTGCATGCCCTTGGTGACACCATGTCACATCCAGGACAGGATGCATATATATATATATATATATATATATATATATGCATAATGCATACTCCTGTGGTGTTCTACATGTTAGATGTAAGTATGAGGGCAACTTTGATTGAAAGTATACATATTGATGCATCAGTGGGTTGGTTACAAGTTTTGTCATTTACAGTTTTTATTTGAGCTTTGTTTTTTACTGTGCTATTTTTTATGTCTGGTCTAAAAAAGTAAAAGTAAAGATGTGTTACTTTACATTTGTCATTGATGATTTAGAAAAAAAAGGTCCATACATTTTTAACAAATATATATATATATATATATATATATATATATATATAAAATAAATAAATGTGAATAAAAATCTGATAATTGCACAGAAGAATTTCTAACTTAGCAGGCTGTCTCAAGTGTCACTCAGATAGGGAGCAAATAAAGCAGTCAAGATTGCACAGCAAGAAACTCTATTGCCCAAAACAATAAAAATAGCTGCAGACATATAGATACAAAGCATGCTAAAATAAATGCGTGGTTTCAAAATGAACAGGCGATTAAAATAAATAATCATAATGTGTAGCATAAAAACATATAAATACACAAACATTATATGACTACATTAATGAAGACTAAAAAAAAGGGATCTATAGTCTATGAAATGGTAAAGCAAATAAAGCAGACTATTAGCAAGTCGAAACATTCCCATAAGTAAAATTGCAACAAAATCAAATATGCTCCTCATCAGTATAGTGTACTACAACAAGCAGCTTTGCTGGTTAGTCGGCACATCACAGGATTTGTGCATTTTGTGTCAATCCCTCACTGTGACTTTGGGAATCCCACAAAATCCCTGAGATGTCTGTATTTTAAACTGCACTTTGGCAACCCTAAATGGGGGAGAGGTAATAGTTGAGATACTATGGACAGCACATAAATAAAAAATAATCTTTACTTTATTTTGAAAAGCAGTACTGTGTTTACATGTGAAAACATTGGGGTTAGGTTGATTTAAGCTAGTGAAGGGAAAATTAACAAATTCTGCATTGACACTGCTGTAACACAAGCATTTGATACCACGCACAAGGTGGGAAGAGAAAATAAGTGCTGTTCAGGAAAACAACGGTGGTGAGGTGTCAGGGAAGAGGCTGGAGAGTGTGAGTGCATGTAGAACAAAACACACAGAGGCAGACATGGGACGAGTGGTGTGTGTCTGGGTTGTGAGAAAGAGAGAGAGTGTGAGAGAGAGAGAGAGAGAGAGAGAGAGAGAGAGAGAGAGAGAGCGAGCAACAAATGGACCAACTTGAAGTGTGTGAGGGAGGAGTAGGTTGTCACAGATGGATGACTAAAAGGAAAGAACAGAAAAAGGTGGCGGATATAGGAGGCGGGAGAAGTGGAATGCAAGAGCAGGCATGAATGGATTGCTGGATGGAAGAAGGAAAAAAGGCAGGGAAAGACAGATGTCCAGTTGGCTAAAAGGATGGGGAGGAGATTTTTTGAAAGAAGCAAACAACATATATGCAGCAAGATCAAAACAACTTGTGCCGTCTCATTGTGACAAAACAAGCCAAAACCATTGTAACCAAGCTGTCTTGCAGCTGCAAGTTCCAGCAGCATAAATCATAAAATGAAGCTAAAGAAGGTAAGGGCACCCATTAATTCCACTAAATGACACCCCATTGATTAGCCCCATTTGTAAAAGTGCATTTCAGGTGTCTTCTTTGTGAAAACTTGTGGAAAAGCAATCATTTTACCTGATGTACATACAGCAGACGCTCAGAGACAAGTACAAGAAGTGATTTAACACTCAGTCCGAAAAAACTCATTATCACCCCTGGGACACTAGTACATATGGTGTGTGCAGATGTGATCATGTGAGACATCTGGTGTGTAAACATTATATGTGTTAGGCGGTATGGAATCAAAAACAGGTGTAAGTTGACATAGTTTTTTTCCAACAGTATAAAAGGGAAATTAAATTTTATCCAGAATCTGACAAGATTACTATTGTAACTTAATTATTTGGAATAAGCCATTTTCCTATTGAATGCTCTACTCACATTCTTTAAATGCACAAATAACCCTATAAAAAATTCCTTAAATGCACATGTCAATGTATCAGTCATTACAAAGCACATTGTACCACATCTAGTCTGTTCCTAACTGTATGATAACATCAAATTTTACATCTGTAAATTGGCTTGACATTTATAGTGGGTGTGTCTGCAACAACCATGAAAATCAAAAGAACAGCCACTGGATTTTGATGTAAAGCTAACTGTGCTGTAGTACTTGCTGTCTATTTCACTCTATCTCTATCACAATAGAGTGTGAGTGAACGAGGTGTTCCACTCATGCAACCTTGATGAAAACTGACTTTGATGGGGAAGAGCAGCTTGGATTTTTCTTTTATTCAGTGTCTAATTCAATCAGTCAATCATTAGTTCTCAGATTCCCGTTTAAATGTAGGAATTCTATATCAAAATCAGCTACAGTACTTCATGGGATATCCTGTTTTGTTTGCTCACACTGATGTAAATGAATACTGGCAAAGATAATAATAAGGGACAACAGAACCTTGCATCAAGTTTGTGGTTAAAATAAATGTGTTGCCATGGACTTCTCCTCTGTCATCACATTTTGTAAAAGTATTAGATTATGTCAAATACAAATACTCAGGCGCAGTTTAGGGAAAGTCCTAACTGACTGTTTACTGTAACAAGGAATTGAAGAGCTGTTCAGCGGGTGCCTTGTCTGCTGTGATATCTGTCAACTTGCTGAAGGGCCGCCATAAGGCGTCCCCTGGGATCCCTCAGGTGGAGAAAGCCAAATTCTCCCTGTCAGGCTGGTATAAATATTTCCTTTGTGTTTATTGTCCATTATATACAGGCTGTATCATGCGCTGTGTTGTGTTTTTTTGCTAGTTTTGCTGTTTCAGCCTGTCTGGTTAAGGTGATGCTGTGTATTTACTCCACCTGTCTGGTCTGGTTGCGCTCCACTGACAAGATGAAACGCTGGTTTGCATGTACTGTAGCCCAGTTTCTTCATGCTCTCTTTCAATATACAGTACAAGAGGTTGCCAGGTCTCTGTGCAAAATGGATTTTGTCAGTTTTGTGTTTACTGGCTCATAAGCACAGGTTATAGAAGATTACTAAATGCTAAATTGTTATTGTAATTATCATACTCCAAACACCACTTGTTTCATTAAAAGAACAATTATATCCCAAATGCTAAAGAAAATATCTTAATGAAAGCTATCAACATAACCCTGGCAATACTGCTGCAATACACTTTCTACAATATCTGCACATGGCAACAGAAAAGATTGACATAATCTAAGATTTAGGAATGGTAGCAGTTAGGTTAAAAAAACATGCTAAAGGTTAGTTTTAAATTTGAATTAAAATTTGAATCCCCAGGATTCTGGCCTGGTCAGACATATTGTGATTCAACTCTCATTTATTGAGGTACTGACAGTGACAATTTAATTTCTGAATATAGTGTAATTTCCCTAATCATATACAGTACAATCTAAATCGATGCAACAGTCTCTCCTGATTCTGTTTCAGGTGTGTTTCTATTTAATTTCCTGTTGGATGATGGCCTGTGATGACACAGAAATAAAATATGGGGGTCTAATCTAATCTTTAAAAAAAATCTAATATAGTCAAATCATAAATAAAACAGTCACAGTTTGTGACTCAGAATATTTTTTATTCAGAGGTTCAGAATGCTTTTGAGTTAGTCGTGCTTTTGTTTGAGATATTTATGTTTTATGCCTAAGGTGTCATGATTTGTTCTGACTATGCAAAGCACCATGCAACACAGGCACTGCTATAATGACCTGCGTGAGTAAAAGCATGCTTGGCTGCACAGTGTTGGGATGCTTGTCTAAGGGTCTGAGTACACATGATATGACCTGGCATTTGGACCTTGCCAGTGCCCTTTGGCCTGGCTACCTGCTGCACAATCTAAGCCAACTTTTCTGGGAACAAGGTGGATTTGGGATAGAGGCAGAGCCAATCAGCATAGTGGCATTGGTTGGCTGCCAGCCACGTTAAACGACAGGCTGTCAGCTGGGCCTGCAGACATGGTGACAGGAGGTGCTTTGCATCATGAACAAGCTAGAAAGAGATTCCTCTACATGCATTTCTCTTAAAGGGACAGTTCACCCTAAAAATCTAAAATATATACAGTATTTTTCCTCTTACCTGTAGTGTTATTTATCAATCTAGATTGCTTGGTGTTGGCCATAGAGAAGTCTACCTTCTCGAATATAATGGAACTAGATGGCACTTGTTTTGTGGTGCTAAAAGCGCCAAAAGAATACATTTGAAAAACACAACAGCAATGTCTCTTTCCCGATATCATGACCTTGTTACTCAAAATATTCCACAGCCCTGGTTGTGAGCAGTTTTATGTAGGAACCATTTTCTTTTTGGCGAACTATCCTGCCAACTGTATCACCACGCAGTTTGAGAGGCTCATGCTTGTGACAGCATGAGATGTAAACATTAATGGTATCCTCCTCAGCTGAGCTCACCTTTAGCTAGCTTAAGTAAGCTAACAGTATCGGTAAGCTACAGTTACAGCTCAGCCTAGAAGGACAAGCCTCTCATGCATGAGTGTGCTTCTTTCTACGTGGTGATATGGTGGGCAGATGTAGTCTGCATTGACAGCAGTACTGTAGCTTACAGGTGAAAGGGAAAATATGTACAGTATATTTCATTTTGGGATGAACTGTCACTTTAAGGCAATATTTCACTTTTTGTCTTACTTCTCAGATCACGGTTGCATGGCAATTTACCAACACTGGGTAAAATCTGGTAGTGCCTTGTGGGTTATATTGTGAGAAAAAAAAAAAAAAAAAACCTGCAAGATACTCTGATTGAATGTTTTGCCCCTAGTTTTGCATATTTCTGTGCCTCGAATAATGCGCATTTTGCATGTCAGCAGTAAAGTGCATGGTATTTCTTCTCTAGGAGCGTGTATGTAGAGACTGCACAAATAAGAGTAAGAGATATGATAACAGTGGTAGCAGTGATTGATTAATTTGAAATTTGCAAAGGTGAGTTTTTCAGGAAGAGTTCATATTTTTGAAGAGGTGCAAAAAGCTATTAATGTCCTAAAAAGGTTATGTTGAGAAATAAGAAGTTGAATGAACCTTTATTCTACTGAAATCTCTGCAGAGGAGCTGCACTGACTTAGTTACCTAAAACAACTCATAAGACAAATTGTATTTTTAGAAAGAAAAAGGGCAATACAGAAATATCTAAGAGGAGTTGAGTTTGTGTTTATTCATTTTCATTTTTTATTTCACTAGAATAATACACCTGCTAGACAGTAGCATGTATGATTGTGTGATGAGCTGCCGTCTGAGTAAATCACATGATAAATACATGCAGGTTGTAAGTGCCAATTAGGTGTATGAAACAAAATTGAACTGTCCTCCTTTTTTAGTTATATTAAATTTCAGCCTTGTGATTTCACATACAAAAGAAGGCAAAGATCCTATTGTATCTATCCATGTGAATATCAGCCTATTTACATTGGATGTTCAGCAGTTTCAGAGAACTCCAAATCGTTGAGATGATGTGGCATAACCATTTTCTTAGACAATCTGCTCAGATATGTAAACATTGCAAATAGTGTGTATGGCTGGTAGACATGCTGTACCGTATTATTAATCTGGGGAGGTATGGGGGAACCATTGTTGCTTTTATACACATTTTCTCTAGTTTATTATGATGCAGTGAGTTAGGTTAAGTTGTATTCAAGAACTGTGTGAAATACTATTTAGTGAAAGAAGCTTACAAAGTGTACTTGTGGACAAACCTGGGACCATGAGACATGAGGATTGTGTGGAGACTCTTTAATTAGTTACTGAGCTTTTATTTCATCTTAACAACCTTGTTTTTACAGTCTATGTTAACAACTCACTTACTACATCCTATGGAAAGGTTCCCCAAATACAAATTATTTTGCCAGCTGGATGTGCATCACAGGTGGTAATGCATGGAGGAAATATGCACATTCACTGAGTATTTACAACACCCATATTTAAAATGTTATACCAACAGCGACAGTGTACTGCTTAAGTAGTCCTGAACTAAGAAAACACTGTGCTGCAGTTACTGGCTATGCTGCATCACTACTCTCAACCACCAGCCTTCTACTGTTTATGAAGGGAGGTTTAATATATTGGTCTCACTTCACCTTTGCTGCCAATTTCTACCCTTTCCCTTACTCTTTCTAACCCTCCTGACCTCACTGAAATGGTAATGAAAATGCTGAATCACATCACCATAAGGTAACCCTGATGCCCTTTTCCAAAGACGTCACATCCACCCAACAAAAGTACTGGAACGGATGCGGACACTAACAGGAAGTCTGTTTTTAGCAGGAAGTTGACATTTACTAATATTGATAGAGGAGGTTTGGCCCAGGTAAGCTGTGGGGAATTGGTAGATTTAGCTGACATTACAGTCCATCTGGAAGGCAGAGCCATTCACCCTAACAGCTTTCTATACAGAATGGGATGATTTATGCTTAAAAACCTGTTTGGATGACAGTTTGTCAGGTGGACAGTAAATGTTATTTTCAGCATCAGCATTGAGGGGTCCCTGTAGAGCACCATGTGTGCAACGTCACATTGTGACTTTTTTCTTGCTTTTTTTCAATAACAGTGTTCTTGTTCCTGCTGGATATATTACAGTTGCTTTTCTTTCTACATTTTTGTTGAGTTTGATCTGAATATTTTATACTTTTGCTTACATTTTTCATCTTTTTATGAGAAACACTTGTCTGACTAACAACACCTTTTATCTGTCCTCATGATTCCTCATAATCCAAATTCTATGAGCATGGGGGAGCCCGCTAATAGGTTCTACAACATATGTTTTGCCATTCTCTTCTGCAGGGCAGCCCTTAAACTGCACTTGTAGAGAGGTGGGTTACATATGTAACCATGGTTCTCCAAGTGAAAAGGTTAGCTCTTCAGCATGAGGCAGCTCCAAGACTCTCTCCATTAAAATTGTCAACAGGAGTTGTTTTGTCTTATTATCCACATCACCTGACCCTTGTGAATATGTTATGTTATGGTTGATTATGTGACTTTCTATTACGCTATTGACACTTCATCATGAAGTGGTTTGGTTGGATACCAATAACGTCATAAGACAATTTAAACTTCTATTTCCACTTTCTTCACTTTGGCAGCAGGTGGAGAGGCAGAGCAGAGTGAAAGGCATCATGGGAATACCAGCGCCTGTAACACAAACATACTCAGGGGACAATGACAAGTGTTAATCAGAATCATGAAAATGAACACTGTCTTCCTCTTTTTTTATCATTCACATTTTATTGCCTTTCAAAGAAACAGAGACAAAAACAATAGTAAGCTCTAAGCAAAAACGGGAGAGATAATAACAAATGAGCAAAAAAAGGAAAATAATATATATAAAAAATGTATATAAATGTACACACACAGGGTAACCATTGGTCTAACTTGTCTCCATGTCTTTCACATATCATCACACCAGTAGCACAAATGATGAGTATTCTACAAATATCGACCTGATTGATTGATTGAAATCTTTTATTTTGAACATGTAAATAAAATATTAGAAAGAATTAGTGATAAAAACAGTTGAACAAAAAAATAAAACTACATAATTTACAATACTTAAAAACCATACTTGAAAAAAGGAGCAGGAAGAAGTACAAGCTATGTACTCCTACCCCTTTATACCTTTCCTCCCATATTAAATGAATTCACATAATAACAGAGATAATAAATCCGTAATCAATGAAAATATATATTCAAAAGTTATATTCACATACATATGAAATACTGTGGATAATTAGACTGTCTCATGCCTTTTCTTATAATACATAGTATTTAGTATTATACTTATTTAGTAGATTCCATTTACCATATTCCATATACCCTTCATATTATTTTATTATTATCATCTAATAGCTTACTATAGTATTCTCTTATGTATTCTGTATGGTTGACTGCAGTGCTGCGATTCCAAATGTTTCTTCAAATTTGACGTAGTGTTTTTGTAGCTAGATAGCACTTTGTCGCCACCAGAACAGAGTGTACAACAAACCTTAATATTTCGATCTTTAGCTGACACATACTCAAAATAGTGACTGTATTTCCAGCTAGAAAACATGAATCTCTCTGCTACCGCCATTGTTGTATTTGTTTGTGTCGCTGCATGGCACACATGAACTGTCCTCATGCTGAAAACGGGACTTGTCGCCTACGTAACTTCACTCCCCGAGAAGCAAGAAGAAAGCAAAAATATATTTTTTGCTAAGGAAAATGACAAAAATGCTGTAGTTACGCACGGTGACTTGAATAAGTCTAACTGGATTAATCGGATTACTGGTTTGGAAATAGTAACGCGTTAGATTACTAGTTACTGAAAAAAGCGATCAGATTAGAGTCACTGGTAGTCATTATCTGTTCAAATGTCATGAACATATCATCTTTGAACACACAACAAAATAATTCCCACCTCCATCTATGTCTTCCAATAGAGAGTTCTTTTACACACTTTCAGTAGTTTGTTATGCCAGATTGTGTGAAGGTGGGCCTTAATCCTGTCACCTGATGTGAAACTCTACAGGATTCTCTCGCAAATGCCAACACTGGATTCCAAAATGGGACTTCTCCACCTGTTATAAAAGTGCAATATAAAAGTGTGAATGGCGAACGGATCTGCATGTTCCCTTTCCATCCTGACTCATTCAGGAGCTTGGTCTTCTACCATATATATATATTTTGAATAGCTGGTTAAGGGAGAAAGCAAAGTGGTACCTAGCCACCCTTAGTAAGCCGAGACCCCCCCTTTTCCTTAGCTGCACAAGATTTTAGCCAATATTTTAGCATCCACAATTATCAAAGAGAGTGGAAGCTGCTGCATTTATAAGGGTTCTTGCCTTTGTTATGTATAAGTGTTATTACAGCGGATTGCATACTCTCTGGCATATTACCAGTTGGAAGTGCGTCCCAAAAAACTTTAAGTAGTCTTGGGGCTAACATCTCAGAGAATGCTTTACAAAAGTCTATAGGAAAACTATCGTCCCCTGGGGACTTACCAGAACGTAGGCTCTTTATAGGCTGTTGGACCACTACAAGAGTAACATCCCCTCCAATTTCTTTTTGTGATTCTTCTGACAAGGATGGCAGATGGGCCCAAAGATTCCTCCACCACATCCCGGTCTTCAGTGGTAAAATGTCCTAAATGCTTAATTGATCTTTCCAGTTATGTCTCCAGTCTATGTTACTATACCCTCCTCCTCATTCTCTACAGAAGGTATTGCACTGTAATGCTCGTAGTACTTCTGTCTGCGCTGGAAGAGTGCAAACTCTGCTTTCTTTTGCAATATAGAATTCAATTCAAGCTTGAGTTAATTTAAATGTGAGAGGACTCCCTAGTTCAGCTAAGATGCATGTAACTTTTAATCTCTCCCTCTAATTCTAAACTTACTTGCCTGTTTTTTCAGGTAAGAGGAGTTGTTTCAATCAAACTCTTAAGCAGGCTTTAAATGCATCCCACTCTATGCCTGGACTAGAGGAGCCTTCATTTAGTTCCCAATATTCTAAAATTTCCTTTTTGATCAAATTGCATGAGTTTTCACAACAGAGCAAGGAGGTGTTGAATCGCCAATGGCCTATAGTATCTTTAGGCCCAGTCCCAATTCTCATCACCACTTCCACAGGAGCATGATCTGCCAATACTTTATTCCCAATAAACGTGTTAACAGTCATGCCTACCAACTGCTTGGATATTAAAAAATAATCTATTCTGGAATATGTACTTTGTGGATTACAGTAAAAAGTATACTCTTTCTCTTGAGGATGTTAAAGCCTCCAAATATCAGTCAATCATCATTCCTCTTGCAAGACCTCAATTGTTAATTGGGATTTGTATTTGATTGGTTTAATTTTTCCAGTGCCGGGTTTCTCACTTGATTAAAATCCCCATCCAATTATTACATACTGATTCCCCCCTTGTTTAACTGTATTACAAATGTTAGTAAAAGGTCTGGAGAGTCTGTATTTGGGGAATAAATATTAATTAGAGAGCACCTGATACCAAGAAGTTTCATATCTACAGCCATTCATCTGCCCTCCCCATCAGGGAGTTGGTTATGGATTGTAATATTAACATTTTTATGAATTAAAATGCAAACCCCCTTTGCTTCCATGAATACGCACCGTAAAATATTTTACCAACCCAGTCTCTTTGAAGTTTAGTTGAATCCTGTGTGTTTAAGTGAGTCTCTTGCAAAAAACAAACATCCATCTTCTTTCATTTCAAATATAGAATAGATCTTTGCCCTAAAACTGTTACCTTTGTATATTTATGTATTTGATTGAGTTCCTCCATTGCCACCTGGGGTGATCTCATAATATATTTGTGCATTGACACAATAATAAGCCAGATATTGATTTAAATGCAAGCCTGTGTGATGTATTTTCTCAAACCAAACAAAAACGAAGCTGTACCCGAACAGTTTAATGGTACACGCTTTCAAAAACCCGTTATGAACCGTATTGTACGCCATGTTATTCCCTAAAGTAGCTAGCTCCAAACCTCAGGAAGCGCACAAGAATTTGTTGGTCTCTGCCGCCTCTCCGGCCAGCTCTGCAGGCGCTTGACATTAAACTCTGGGGTAATCTTCACATCCAGCACATTAGAGATAAGTCTCCTCAAATCCCTGCATATCTCGTCCTTTGGCATCTTCTGCCACCCCCACCATGCGAACGTTGTGGCGGCCGGCATCTTCTCCTGGAAGTGTGTGATGGTTTTAGCCGCTATCTCCATTGCCGCTTCTCACTATGATCTTGATCTTCCATAGCCGAAATCTGTGTCGCGGCCTCTACCATTCGAGTCCCTAACTTCTCCACAGTAGTTTGGAGTGCATCCATGTCCGCCTTTAGACCACTCATATCTGAAGCGATACCCTGTAGCAGCGTTGTAATGTTAGCTAGCTCTACTGCAGTACACTCCGTAGGCCCGATGTTGGAGGGGCCGCCATGTTGGCCGTTTTGTCTTCAACAGTCTGTTGTGTGTTGAGGCGCTTCAAGTCGTATTGTAGGGTGGTTGTCTGTGCTGCCTGCATTCTTAGTTGTGTTAGAAGATTGTCATACAGCTATTTCTTATTTAAAAGTAGTTTAAGTCACCAGATTAGGAGGGGGAACGTGAACAGCTAAGCAAATGGCTCCGCCACGAGGAAATCTCGGGTGTTCGTGGCTGACTTTTTAGATTATCTCACTACATTATTCACAGTATTTAGGTCTGTAGGCAGACCGTAGTCACTCTACGTCATTTTGTCAGTTTTTCAGTGATAAATAAGTAATTTTCTCTCCACAAAAAAGGAGACATTTTTTATTTGAAAATGCATGTGGCTTTAAGATATTTCAAATGTCAATTGCAATGTTTTCTCCTTGGGGTGCGGGGGCAATGCTAACAATGTATATAGAAACACAATATACAGTACATTGTCAGCATTAATTACAGTTTTAATACATACATTATAATCAGTTTTATACTGTTCTCCCTATGTGTTATGCACTTCCAGTACGTTGACACAGTTCAACAGCAAGCCAAACTCGAATTCACGAGCCAGGACGACGAGCGTCTTGCTCCTTTTATTATCTTCAGGCAGGTGAAGTTAACGAGTGAAACTAAACAGAAGAAAAATGACAGAAACTTAGTCTCCTTTACAGCAAATAGCTATAGCATACTAAGTTATCTTTAACCATACAACACATAAACAATGTGCCAACTACCCATTCACACACATAGCGCTAGCCTAAACAGAGTAAAGCTAATAGCGTAGCGTACGTTCACACACACAGCGCTAGCATAAACATCGGATAGCATCGTTAGCGGAAAAACGCGACAAACTGGTTTAATTCAATGATGAATGAATGACAGGTGTACTAACTTTACAGCTACAGGAATAATAAAAGTAGTAACGACAGAAATAAATACTAAACTTACAGCCAATGCTTTCGTGGGAAAAATCAAGAATCCAACTTGAATAGCATGTTTCCTCCGGCATAGTTCTTCTTCTACTATGTAAAACACGTAGCGTGTCATACGTTTCAAAATAAAGGCCACTGCAAACTATTCCTGCGTACATTTCCCTACATACAATAGGACACATCCGACCAACTACATAGAACATTTTAGAATAAACCTTAATTAACCTGAGGACAGAACACTCCCCGTCTGGCATAACTAATGCCACTGAATTCAATACTTTTTTACAGTTCATCTCTTTTTAATCCCCTTCTAGGAGAAGGACAACGTCTGAGATGGGGCGCAGGTAAGTCGCGGCGCCCTGGGAGGATGTCTTCACTTCAATCTTGCGGACCTTTCCATCGCTGCTCGGAAAGGTTGACGTGACCAAAGCCATTGGCCACTCATTCCTTGGTGCTTGGCTTTGCTTTAACAGCACAACGTCTCCAGGTTGCAGGTTGCGATGTGTTCCTTGCCACTTGCTTGCGTCTTGGATGAAGAGTGCTCAAGTACTCGTTTCTCCAACGACCCCAGAATTCATTTGCAAGCGCTTGTACTTGTCTCCACTGGCTTTTTAGGAGATCTTTTCCGGTGAAGTCACCTGGTGGAGCAGGTAGGCCAGGCTTTTGTGTCAGGAGCATGGCGGGCGACAGCAGAACTGGAGAAGAGGGATCTGATGAGATAGGTACCAGCGGCCTTGCATTGATTATTGCCGTTATCTCCGCCATTAGAGTACACAAAATGTCATGTGTCAGGTGAGTAGGTTTGTTTTGCAAAAGCATAGAGTCCAATATTCTGCGTGTCACCCCAATCATCCTCTCCCACACTCCTCCCATGTGGGATGCGTGTGGGGGATTAAACTCCCATGTGCAGCCGTTGCTATGGAGATAGTTTAGGATGCTGTTCTGCTTTCCATTAGGAGGGTCCATACCCAGTTCTGCACTGGCAGCAATGAAGTTGGTCCCCCGGTCTGATCTGAGCTGCTTGGCTGGGCCCCTGACTGCAAAGAATCTCCGCAGAGCATTGATACAGCTAGTGGCGTCCATAGACTCTATAACTTCGATGTGTACTCCCCTGGTACTCATACATGTGAATAGAATGGCCCACCTTTTGCTTTGCGCTGCACCTCCTCGAGTGCGTCGGGTCACCACCGTCCAAGGTCCAAATACATCTAGCCCCACGTAAGAGAAGGGTGGAGAAGTGTCAAGCCGCTCAGGAGGGAGGTCTGCCATTTTTTGCACTCCAGGCTTCCCTCTGAGCTTACGGCATATCACACAGTGATGAAGAATAGAACTGACCAGCCTTTTCCCAGCAACAATCCACAGCCCAGCCGCTCTGATAGCTCCCTCTGTGAACTGCCGTCCCTGGTGTTTTACTTCTGAGTGATAGTGTTGCACAAGCAGCTTAGTGACATGGCTATTCTTAGGCAGGATGATTGGGTTTTTCATCTCTGATTCAAGGGAAGCATGTCTGAGACGCCCTCCAACCCTCAGCAGGCCGTCATTGATGTAAGGATCAAGGGTCAGGATTGGACTTGACTTTGAGACTTCTCTCTTACTCTGTAGAGCTGCATATTCGTCCGGATATGTCTCTCTTTGCACAGTCTCCAGTATGAGTCTCTTAGCTACTGCGAGTTCTTCAGGAGTGCGAGGCCTACTACACTGATGCCACCCTTTACACATGTGCTGTGATGCGTTTGTGGTGGAGCCTGACTTGTGAGAACGTACCTGATGGATCAAAAAGGACACAGCTCTCAGCAAGGAGTTCCATGTGGAAAAACACTGATATCGTTCAGTGGTAAGTCGCTTGGCTTCAGTGTGGGTAACTAGGGCCGTGACTTGTGGTTTGATTTCCACATCCATTTCAGGGTTTATCAGTTCAAAGTGCTCACGCGTTTCTGGCGTTGGAAGCTTATAGAGGAAGTCAGGTCCCTTAAACCACATTGTGTCCATGAGCTGTGATGCAGCTACAGATCTGGTGGCTAAGTCGGCTGGATTCTGTTCCGAAGGGACGTAATGCCACTGATTGGGGGATGTTGTCTGGCGTATGCGATGCACGCGATTGTGTACGTACACAAAGAAGCGTTTTGAGTCATTAGAGATGTATCCGAGGACCACCTTGCTGTCACAATAGAATTTAACAGCGTCTGGCTTGTAATCCAGTTCGTCAAGAATCAGCTCCGCCATCTCAACAGCCAGGACGGCTCCACAGAGCTCAAGGCGTGGGATTGTGGGTTCTGGCTGCGGTGCTAGTTTTGCTTTTCCAAGTACAAATCCAACCTCACAATGACCTTCAGTGACAGCTCTTAAGTAAGCTACTGCCCCTATGGCCCAGTTTGAAGCATCCGAGAAAAGACACAGTTCTGTGTATATGGGTCTTGAGAGTGACATTGGAACATAGCAGCGGGGCACGCGGAGGCTGCTTAGCTTCTCAAGCGACTCTTTCCACACCTCCCATTTACTCACATTTTCAGCCGGCAATGGAGCATCCCAATCTTGAACGCCGCTGGACAGCTCTCGCAACAACAATCTACCTTGGATCGACACGGGTGCTGCCAGGCCCAAGGGGTCAAAGATGCTGTTAACTACTGACAGCACACCGCGGCGGGTGTAAGGCTTGTCAGCAACGGCTACTTTGAAGGTGAACATGTCTGTGTTGAGGTCCCAGCATAAGCCTAGACTCCTCTGAGCAGGCAGAGTCTCATCATCTAGGCCTAAGTCTTTGATGCCGGAGGCTAGTTCTGCAGGTTCAAGGCTTTCATCACAGCAACACTGTTTGATGCGATTTTGTGCAGTTTCAAATTAGACTCTGCCAGTGATGCACAAGTACGCTTCAGTAGGTCTATGGCTACAGACTCTGTGGGAACAGATATGAGCCCATCGTCCACGTAGAAGTGTCTTTCAACAAACTGCCTTGTGTCAGGTCCATACCTTTGTTCACCACTTTTAGCAGCTCGCCGCAGGCCGTAGATGGCGACCGCTGGGGACGGGCTGTTGCCAAAGACATGCACCTGCATGCGGTACTCCTCAATCTCCTTGGTCATGTCGCTGTCTTTATGCCACAGGAACCTGAGGTAGTCTCTGTGCTCATGTCTCACCAGGAATCCGTAGAACATCTGTTGAATATCGGCAGTGACTGCAATGAGGTCCTTCCTGAACCGCAACAACACGCCTAGGAGAGTATTGTTCAAGTCGGGCCTGTGAGCAGCACAGAGTTGAGGGAGAGACCGTGCTGTTGGGCGCTTGAGTCAAACACGACTCGTATCTGTCCTGGCTTCTGGGGATGGTACACGCCGAAAAAAGGCAGGTACCAGCACTCCTGTTTCTCACGAAGGGGTGGTGCTTTTTCTGCATGCTTGTTTTCGAATAGCTTTCCCATGAAGGAGGAGAACTGCTGCTTCATCTCAGCATTTTTGCTCAGAGTGCGTCTTAGAGAACTGAGGCGGGACAGTGCATGTTCTCTGTTGTTTGGGAGCAAAGGACGAGGTGACTTGAATGGTAAAGGAGCTATCCAGTTGTTCTTTTTGTCCTGATGAACTTCCTTTTCCATGATTTTCAAGAAGAGTTCATCTTCAAAGGACATAGCACACTTGTTGTCCTTGTCTGTACACTGAAAGGCTGTAAGCCCAAGCTGTTCCTCAGCTGGCACAGGCTTTGGGGTGTGTGGAGCGGCCATGCAAGCGCTCCCGCCATAGCTCGGTTTTTCTTTCACCCCAATGCTGTTATGGCAAGGAGTGAGGAGTGATGGACGACCATTCTGAAGAATGTGGGTTCTGAATACACTTAGCGTTGGTTTGTGAGCATTGTCAATACAAACTTCACCTATAATCACCCAGCCTAAGTCTAGACGCTGAGCAAAGGGTGCGTTGTGGGGTCCATTGACTTGCTCTCTCACCTTGTGTACACGTATCATGTCCCTCCCTAACAGGATCATCATCTGAGCATCAGGATCTAGCTTGGGGATATGGTGAGCAATGTGCTTTAGGTGAGTGTGCGCAAGAGCAACCTCTGGTGTTGGGATTTCAGATTTGTTAGTCAGTATTTCGTTGCACTCGATGAGGGGTGGAAGATCCATGCAAACCCCACCATTCACTGCTTCAACTTGAAAGCCTGTCGCTTTTCTTCCAGTCATCTCCGTGGTGCCTGCACATGTTTTCATCAGATATGGTGACAGGCTGCTCTCAATCCCGAACAGATGGAAGAATTCAGAGCGGGCCAGTGAGCGGTTACTTTGATCGTCAAGTATGACATACATTTTGATGGAGCGCTCTGGTTGACCCCGGGGGAAGACTCGCACCAGACACACCTTTGAGCAGGACCGCGCGATGCCGCCTTCACCACAGACCTTGGTGCAACGAGATGTCACTTCAAGTGGGTGACTACTTTGTTCTTCTGCAGCTGGCTGTGGAGTGTGTGATGCAGGAGTGGGCTGAGAGGTATCTGGATGCATTACAGAGCAGTGTCTTTCGCTGCCACACTCACCGCATTTCAGTGTTGCCTGGCAATCCTTGGCAAGGTGATTTGGGGAGCAGCACTTAAAACAGCGTTTGTATTCTTTTAGGATATTCTTTCGTTCCTGCAGTGTTTTCATTCTGAATGACCTACATTTATCTAAGGGATGAGTTTTCCTGTGTACAGGGCAGTATCGTGCTGGATCACTGTCTTTTCTCTCTGGATCTGTAGCGCTTGTGGAGCCCGTGTCGACATTGGCAGATAGATCTGTCTTGTGTACAGATATAGCAGTGTTAAATCCGTTATGCTTTGATGGGGTTCTCTCACCTTTGCTGTATGGCTGACTGCTGCTTGAGAAGATGAAGCTCGGGTCATTACGGGCCTTCGCTTGGCCACACACAAAGTCAACGAAGAATGAAAAAGGTGGGAATGTTATTCTATGCTGTTCTTTGTATTTTGAGCCAGTGTGGAGCCATTTGTCCTGCAGACCTGGAGGTAACTTCTCCACTATGGGCTTTACCCCACGAGGGGTGTCGAGGTAGGCCAGACCAGGGAGATAGCCATCGTTTTTGGCGGCCAGCAGCTCCATGAGAAGATCACTGAGCTCTCTCAGCTTTGTGTTGTCTTTAGCCGACAGACGGGGGAAGCTATCTAGTCTTTTAAATAGGGCATTTTCCACTATTTCTGGTGTGCCATAGCATTCCTGAAGTCTATCCCAGGACAGATGGAGGGCAGCTCGGGGGTTGGCAACATGGACAGCACGGATTCTCTTCACATGCTCCGATGACTCTTTGCCCAGCCATTTCACCAGGAGATCTAACTCTTCGCTATAAGTGAGCCCCAAGCCCTGAGTTGCACTGAAGAATGACGACTGCCACGCTCTGAAGTTCTCTGGTGTGTCATCGAATCTAGTGAGGCCAGTAGTCACTAATTCTCTGCGTGCTAGGAACTTAGCAAAGTCTATCATGGGTGGAGGGTTGACCTGAAAAGGGGAGTGCAGACCATATTGTCCGTGTGGATTGTCTGATGGTCTTGAGGTAGGTGTGTGTTCTGTGGCATGTGCACGGTTATTCACTAGGGGTTTGAAGGTTTGAGGCTTCTCTGCAGCTACAGGTGCTGACTGCCGTGTGGGGTGGTTTTCATTGTACAGGACTTCGTTGTATGGCAAGAAGGCAGGAGACTGAAAACTGAGCTGTGAATGGCATTGTACATACTCTTCTGTGCGCTGTCTAATCAGGTGTGGCTGGACAGCACTTCTCACACTTTGATGGTCTTCATTTTCTATAGCTGCAGCTGCTTCTAAAACTTCAGCTTTTACCCTCGCCGCCTCTGCTTCCTTCTCTATTTCCAATGCTTCCAAATCTGCTTCTAATGCAGCCTTTTTTAGATCTAGCTCCGCTCTCTCCTTTTCATTTCCAGCTGTTTTTAGCATAGGTTACCTTGGTACGCTGCTTCAGCTGAGGCTCTAGCTCTGGCGGCAGCCTCCATGACGGACTTGGAAGATGATGAGTGCTTGGAGCTAGCATAGCGTCGAGATGTTGAAGAAGACTGGTGACGTGAATTTGCTTCAGACTTCACCTCTTCATTTCTAACACTGTTATCACAGTTGGTGTCCATGCTTGAGTCTTTGAAGTCTTCTTGCACCCACTGCTAGTATGGCTTTTCACTATACTGTTCTCCCTATGTGTTATGCACTTCCAGTACGTTGACACAGTTCAACAGCAAGCCAAACTCGAATTCACGAGCCAGGACGACGAGCGTCTTGCTCCTTTTATTATCTTCAGGCAGGTGAAGTTAACGAGTGAAACTAAACAGAAGAAAAATGACAGAAACTTAGTCTCCTTTACAGCAAATAGCTATAGCATACTAAGTTATCTTTAACCATACAACACATAAACAATGTGCCAACTACCCATTCACACACATAGCGCTAGCCTAAACAGAGTAAAGCTAATAGCGTAGCGTACGTTCACACACACAGCGCTAGCATAAACATCGGATAGCATCGTTAGCGGAAAAACGCGACAAACTGGTTTAATTCAATGATGAATGAATGACAGGTGTACTAACTTTACAGCTACAGGAATAATAAAAGTAGTAACGACAGAAATAAATACTAAACTTACAGCCAATGCTTTCGTGGGAAAAATCAAGAATCCAACTTGAATAGCATGTTTCCTCCGGCATAGTTCTTCTTCTACTATGTAAAACACGTAGCGTGTCATACGTTTCAAAATAAAGGCCACTGCAAACTATTCCTGCGTACATTTCCCTACATACAATAGGACACATCCGACCAACTACATAGAACATTTTAGAATAAACCTTAATTAACCTGAGGACAGAACAAGTTTAATCATAGAACATAAAACTGTTTGATGATTTATTATTTGTAGGCCTGTTTGGTGTGGAAAAATAAACACTGACTTTGTCCAAATGTATAATAAGTGCAATAATGTTGTTGAGGTGGTCTAAGCTAATTTGCCAGTGGCAAGAGAAAGTAGTCAATGCTGTTTGTTCAGAACACTAACCACACACTAAACTTAATTTGGCCACGGATACTCTTCCCATAGTAATGTATGGGTCAGACCAATTCAGAAGATAGATTCTATGAATTTGTCACCAGCTAACAAGTTGTTTGTTCTGATGGTTGGTAATCAAACAGAGACTCCTAATAAACACTCTAAAACAAGTGAATCAATTAACCTCTCAGATAAAATACCTTTTCTTCTGTCACAAATTCTTATTCATAACAAATGGCAAAGTTAAAGCAGTGTCAAACTACTACCTGATCCTTTCACTATTAACCAGTTCCCTATAATATATAAAAGTCTTTTGCTACAATAAAGATTGTAGCTTCCTCCAAAGCCTAAATATGGGCACTGTCATCTTGGTCATTTGGAGCCAAAATCTATGCAGTGGTGATCAGGCAGTGGGGCCGTGGTATCGAAATCGTGTCCATAAATTACAATTACAGATGTCAATCATGATGTTAGCTTTGTTTTTATACCATTAAAGCTTTAGTGCTTAACTGTTTTATATTATTAAATGTCTGTTACATTCAAGCGTAGTCCCAGATGTAAGAGTATGAAACATGGGAAAGTACATGAAAGTGCTTTGGATGTGCTCTAGAATGAAAATCAGGACAGCATGTAGAAGCCCTGACTTTGCTTACAACACATAGGGTCCCTGCCATGAAAAACACCTACATTTGTAAAATATCTTCAGTGTTCGCACACCCATGAAGATCCACCTGTGCTATATTCCCTTTGCCTAAATCTGAGTGAGATCCCCTGTGAATATTTCATGGAAGGTAATTGAAATGAGCTGTGGCACCACATTAAAATTAATGTCATGTTTGTGTCTGCTGCATATTTTCACCCAAATGATTGTAATGGAAATGATCATGTGCCTGAGCCTGCATATAAAGAGAGAAGCTGCTCCTCAGCTAAGTGTCTGGGATGCTAATAGGGAGATGTTTTATGGCCTGAGACACACCGAGGAGAGCAAAAGAAGTGTAATGGCAGAATATACTACACCATCTCTGTGGAGTAGACACCTGGCTCATTCTCTGCATTCCTATTGTTTTGTGAATCAAACCTCGCTGAGGTGGATATTGATGGGATTAGTATGCTTCGGGTATGTTGCGCTGAATGTTAATCTGAACATCCACATTCCAGTAAAAATAAAGTTAGTCATGTTTCCGTCGAAGTGCACATTTCCACCAGCTTTTCAGAAAATCGTCAAAAGACAATGAAAATGAATGTGCATTTCCATTCACTATTGTGGATATTCAGAACTGGTTGCATCAATTCTCCAGTTACTATTGCAGAGGAAGAAGACACAACAAGATGACAGAGTGCCTGTCAAACCTCAAACACAAGAAAACAATGTAGAAGATGTAACGGAAATGTGTTATGTTTGTTTCATGTATTACTTTCTGTTCGGTGAGTAAAATGGTTTTGGGACTTTAGGTGAAAATTGAAAAAAATGAATGAATGACTGAATGAATGACTGAATGAATGAATGAATGAATGAATGAATGAATGAATGAATGAAAGAAAAACAACTTGTGGAGAAACAACAATGATCAATGCGTGCACTGGCAAGTTGAAATCTATTTAAAATGTATTGGTCCAGTTTGTTGGACAACACTATAGTTTATTCCAGAGCTGACATTCTGAGTGAGAAGTCAACACATTGGTTCTTGCTAAACAAAACAGACTTTAGATGAAACTGCTATAGACAATGCTGGCTGCCTGCAATAAAAAAAGACTTTTGACTTGATTTTTTCATCTGACATGTGTTGTTGCATGCATGTCTGAGATAAGGGGCTAATGTGGTTGATCTGCTTTGAAGATATTGTAAGTACTATGCCCATCTTTATTTTTTCATATTAAAATCTAATATTGGGGGTCAATTATTGGGGGTCAATCTAAAGTTGGATGGGTCAGAAAAAAGAAAAGAAAAACCTTTAATTATAAATTCTAATTCTAAACTGACAACCACGCTCTTTTAGATGTCTATATTCCACCGGCTTCAGCTGTCTTTTCTTCATTAACATTATTATTGATGTTTTTTCATGGTACAGCACGTTACTTGAACAGGAAAAACGGATGATACAGTAGCTAACTTTCCATCTACTTGTCAATCAAATTATCTGAAGTTCAGTAAAAAAAACCTCATGGTGAAAGTGTGTTGCCTTCCAATGGCTTTAAAGTGAATAAAAACCTCTGTTTTGCAATCAAATTGGTATATCAAATTGAGTGCGCCGTCTACCAACAAATGATCAACATTGCACAAGTTGTAGTAGTGCTTATGTGCCAGCTGATAGGGACATATCAAGCTATCATAAGAAAAACAACAACATTATCAACACATTGCTGTGATGATGCAGTTGCAACTTTGCCTTTTATTTTCCCTCTGGTACTCTTGTACCAGAGGTAACTCTTTTTTTGAGACTCGCTGTTTGAGCGCCTTCCATTTACTCTGAAGGACGTCCCACGGCTTGTTGTAACCTTTGTAGCCCATTTCCTTTGCGATTTCCTGATAAATTAAATTCAAAAAGTCTCTTGTCTCCTTGTCCGTCCGCTTACATCTGTCTTTGTTGACACCCGCCATGTGTGCACAAACAGCAGAAATACTGGGCGGAAATTAACTAAAACTTCTTCGTTTTGTAACCATAAAATGACCTAAAACTTAATCGCAATTCGTTATTTACTTGGCAAATAACGTTTCCATCAGTGTTTATTGCATAGGCCATATATCAATCAAGATAAAATCTGTTTAGACCAAACATATTTCCTTTGAGTCGATATTTAGGAAATTCCATCGAATTTTACTGTTTCCATAAGGCATTTTTCATTCAATATCACTTAATTTGGATAAAAACGTGTGGATGGAAATATAGCTAGAGATCAATTGATTAAAACCTGGATTTCTCGTTACCTGGGGGGGTCACCATGGTAGGCACAGTACCATCAAACGTTTCCATTCAAATAAGGAGACGCGGCCACAACTGAGTTGAATAAAATTAAGAATAGGCCTATCAAAAAGGTTGCTGGTCAATAAATACTTTTGTGATAGCAAAGATGATTACTAGAGTTGAAATGGTAGTGCACAATGTGCTTTATTTTTGTGAAAACATTAGGCAAGTTATTTTGACACAGGCCCCCTTGATTAATACCGTCAATTTCCAACTCTAAATTTCCAAACAGTCATCACTAACTAATGAACAAACATAAGAAAGCAACCACCACCCACCCCAATGCACTGCACATGAGCACACTAATTGTCCTCCCTTGGAGACACTGCCGAACTTTCTAGCAAAGTGTGGAGGCATGTTCAGCGATGACAACCATATGGCTGTTATTACAGAATGAATACACAGTAGTGCCTCATTAAACACAAACCCAACAGAGTCTTTTGTCACTGAAGCTAACAGGGGCTGCCTTTCTGGTGCATCATGGTTCCAGGCGGGGCAGGTCTGTGCTGCAGAAGGCCTCCCCTGGCACACCGCTCCATCAGGAAGGTGGATAACAGATGGGGAGTAGTGGAGTGGCGCAAAGGCCGCACAGGCCTCAAGTACATACATGTGGGAAGAGACATGTTATGGCACGGAAACATTTAGAATTATGATGCTCATGATAATAGTAATAATAAAAATGACGGATAGTAGAATATTTAGATACAATGCCAAGTGCCTTGGATAATTTAATAGAATTCAATTTTTTGTTAAATCCTGTGAGGATACTACACACAGGCACCGCTGAGGCCAGCTGTCGCTTTTTGGGACAGTTCAGTTTTTTAACAGTTCAGTGTTTTGTTCAAGGACACCTAATATAGAGAAATGTGGATTAGTGAAGTATCCTTAAGCAAGGAGAGATACCTTTTCATTTATCAGCAGAACGTGATTGACGTGTTCCCACATTCATCAGCTGTCACCACCAACATACAGGTAAAAGCCAGTAAATTAGAATATTTTGAAAAACTTGATTTATTTCAGTAATTGCATTCAAAAGGTGTAACTTGTACATTATATTTATTCATTGCACACAGACTGATGCATTCAAATGTTTATTTCATTTAATTTTGATGATTTGAAGTGGCAACAAATGAAAATCCAAAATTCCGTGTGTCACAAAATTAGAATATTGTGTAAGGGTTAAATTTTTTTTGACACCTGGTGCCACAAAGTAATCAGCTGATTAACTCAAAACACCTGCAAAGGGCTTTAAATGGTCTCTCAGTCCAGTTCTGAAGCCTACACAAACATGGGGAAGACTTCAGATTTGACAGCTGTCCAAAAGGCGACCATCGACACATTGCACAAGGAGGGAAAGACACAAAAGGTTATTGCTGAAGAGGCTGGCTGTTCTCAGAGCTCTGTGTCCAAACACATTAATAGAGAGGCAAAGGGAAGGAAAAACTGTGGTCAGAAAAAGTGTACAAGCGATAGGGATCACCGCGCCTAGTCAAGATTGTGAAAAAGGGTGTGGACAGCTGCTGGAGTCAGTGCTTCAAGATCCACCACCAAGAGACGCTTGAAAGACATGGGTTTCAACTGCCGCATACCTCGTGTCAAGCCACTGTTGACCAAGAAACAGCGCGAAAGCGTCTCACCTGGGCTAAGGAAAAAAAGAGCTGGACTGCTGCTGAGTGGTCCAAAGTCATGTTTTCTGAAAGCAAATTTTGCATTTCCTTTTGAAATCGAGGTCCCAGAGTCTGGAGGAAGACAGGAGAGGCACAGGATCCACGTTGCCTGAAGTTTAGTGTAAAGTTTCCACCATCAGTGATGGTTTGGGTTGCCATGTCATCTGCTGTTGTCGGTCCACTCTGTTTCCTGAGATCCAGGGTCAACGCAGCCGTCTACCAGCAAGTTTTAGAGCACTTCATCCTTCCTGCTGCTGACCTGCTCTATGGAGATGGAGATTTCAGGTTCCAACAGGACTTGGCGCCTGCACACAGCGCAAAATCTACCCGTGCCTGGTTTACGGACCATGGTATTTCTGTTCTAAATTGGCCAGCCAACTCCCCTGACCTTAGCCCCATAGAAAATCTGTGGGGTATTGTGAAAAGGAAGATGCAGAATGCCAGACCCAAAAACGCAGAAGAGTTGAAGGCCACTATCAGAGCAACCTGGGCTCTCATAACACCTGAGCAGTGCCAGAAACTCATCGACTCCATGCCACGCCGCATTAATGCAGTAATTGAGGCAAAGGAGCTCCAACCAAGTATTGAGTATTGTACATGCTCATATTTTTCATTTTCTTACTTTTCAGTTGGCCAACATTTCTAAAAACTCCCTTTTTGTATTAGCCTTAAGTAATATTCTAATTTTTGACACACGGAATTTTGTTTTCATTTGTTGCCACTTCAAATCATCAAAATTAAATGAAATAAACATTTGAATGCATCAGTCTGTGTGCAATGAATAAATATAATGTACAAGTTACACCTTTTGAATGCAATTACTGAAATAAATCAAGTTTTTCAAAATATTCTAATTTACTGGCTTTTACCTGTAGATCTTTTATTACATTGTGATGGCTAGACAACTTCTTTGGCTTAAGATTTCTGTTTGTACTTCCTTCTTGCACAGATTCTCTCAACACTGTGACTGAAACGTACAAATGTGTGATTTATTTCACACAGTTGAAAAAGCCATGGTCAACCAGATTTGCCCATCATTTTGACTCTTGTTTTTTATGTTAAGATTTAATATTAGCTTTCGCTGTGTAAGCCAACCATAGTGAACAATTACATAAAAATGGTGGACATAGCATCCGTGACATCGTCCATTGGTTTGTGGACTGCCGTTTTGAATCCTTGAGTTTGGCCTTATGAGCATCGCCATCTTTGTTTTCATCATGCCATCATGAAGGGAGGGTGTAGTGAGTCTTGTTTATGGTTGCAATGGTGCCATGCACCGCTAAATGCTAAAGGGGGAAAGTTTCCAATTTCCAACCCTTGTGAAGCAAATCATCCTGTGGAGATTCAATGGTTGGTTTGCGCGGTAGCTAGCTTGGTTGGCATTATGCTAAACAAGACATTGTTTGGCAAACAAATGTTCCAATTAACTCTGATAAAGTAAATACACAGTGAAAGGGTCAAAGAGATGAAAACATGGAAAACACAAAAAAAACCGGCTATTTTAATGTACATAGTGCTATAGATACACATTGCTAAGTTAGGGCCCTAAAGCATCCACTGCTTTAGCGTCAATTATAAAATAAATGGGACCATAATTTACAAAATGAAGAAAAAGTCAGTTTCTGTAAAAGTCTATGGAAATATGACCATTTGATTTATTACCTCAATTAACATTTTAATAATGAGTTTCTGTCCTCAATCACTACTAGTCTTAAAATACAACATGACTTATTCTTGCAGTCATGGGAGTCACCCCTACTGGAAATTAGACAGAATGCATGTTGAAGGCACTTCAACATCAGCTTCACTTTCTTTAAGCCAGGAAGCTTCGTCCATTATTTTTACGCTCTGTGGAGCCAACTAAGCCACTAAAGGTCCTTAGTCTCAAAAGTCACAGTTCCAACTACATTACAGGTTGACTTGCATTTTCAGTGTACCATGCAGTATGACCTAGATAAAGAATACCATTATTTTGTGGAGGGGCAAAATGTCATAACGGAAGTAAAGGTAAGGTCCTGTGTTGTTCACTGTCTGTGTCATGAAAAGAAACCTTCCTTTCAGGAGCACTATATAATGCAAACTAGGTGAGTGTTGTTTTGTTTTCTTGGCCCAATTCATCTGACAGGGAAAAGAAATGAGGAAAAACATATCCACCTCCAGTGTTTAGAAAAAAAACTTCATTCATCCATCCATCCATCTTTGTCTTCTTATCTGGTATCGGGTCGCGGGGGGAGCAGCTCCAGCATGGGATCTCAATCTTCCCTTTCCCAAGTCACATTAACCAGCTCTGACTGGGGATCAGGCATTCCCAGGCCAGGTTGGAGATATAATCCTCCACCTAGTCCGGGTCTTCAACAAGGCCCCTCCCAGCTGGACGTGCCTGAAACACCTACCCAGGAGGCATCCTCACCAAATGCCTGAACCACCTAAACTGGCTCCTTTTGACGTGAAGGAGCAGCGGCTCTACTCCAAGCTCCTCACGGATGACTGAGCTTCTCACCCTATCTCTAAGGGAGACACCAGCTAACGTCCTGAGGAAACCCATTTCAGCAGCTTGTATCCTCGATCTCGTTGTCATGACCCAGCCTTAATGACCATAGGTGAGGGAAGGAACAAAAACTGACATAGAGCTTTGCCTTCTGGCACAGCTCTATTTTTGTCACGGTGCGATAAATTGACTGTAATACCGCACCCGCTGCGCCGCTTCTCCGACCAATCTCCCGCTCCATTGTCCCCTCACACGTGAACAAAACCCCAAGGTATTTAAACCTCTTCACTTGGAGTAACAACTCATTCTCTATCTGGAGAAGGCACTTCATTGTTCATTTCATTTTCATCCATAGTAAAAAAACAAAAAACTCTTGATGATTCCTTGCTCAGTGTCGACTGCCGGTGGTTTTCCTCTCCATGATGAGAAAAATCTGATTCTCCTTGTTTAAGGCCTCGTTACCTGAAATACACTTCACCTGGTGCTGGCAACTTCGATAATTAGACTCTTGCAGAGCTTCACTTCAGCTGGAGAGGGTGTGCCACTGAGGGCAAGCCTTACTGCTGATCCCTTTTCAACGTCTAGGCAGCTGTTTTGTGCTTGCAATCTTCTACTCCCTCTATTCTGCAGAAAACATGCTTTTTACTCTTTACCTTAAACCCCAGTTTAGTTTGGCATTTAAGAAAGTTTGCTGTTTAATTAATTCGGGATGCATCAGATGACTCATTTGTCATTCTTGAGGAATTTAAACTTTTTAATTAAAAAAAATCAAGGCATCAGTGTGTAACATATGTGTTTCTTTACCCCGGAAAACCTATATATAATGGGACATTAAATATTGCATCATTTAGTGAGTGACAACATGACAAATATAAACATTGAACATAGATCTGTCATATATGACCTTAAAGGGCAATTTTGTTCAAAAGTGTTATAAACAGACACTATATGCTTCCAACCTGTCAGATACATGTAATAAAGTGGACTGGCTGTTTTATTACTAACAGTGCTGGTAACATAATCAAAGTATATAGTGTGGCATTCTAAAGTTGCAAATGCGTGTGTTACTGTGCATGTATTTTATTATTCCCTGAAAGTGTATGGTATGTTGATTTTTACAATTTTGCATACTTAGTAATACAAACTACTTTGCATTTTGTAGCATATTTGAGACACAGCTTTTGCATAACGGTGTCCAAAGTCCAACCATTTAATGGTCTAAACTATTTAGAAAAAAGCTGAAAGGAATATGTAGTTCCAATTTATTCCAGTCTGCATTCCTCTATTTGAAAAGGGAAAAACAGAGAAGGAAGAATTGTTTTAACCTTGCCTTTGTGAGGCACACAGTCACACAGCTAAAAATCTGGCATTACTTAGAATCTAGATTTGACTTTCAGCTTCAGCTATTTCCTACAGCTTAAAGCATTGCCAAAATTAGACCTTTTCTTCTTTTAGCTGATCTGGAAGAAGTAACCCATAACTTTACATCAGATTACCTTAAAAATCCTAACCCCCTTTGTTCCTGTATAAACTAAACCTTTCTCAGCAGTATATTCTTCAGGCAGGTGTTTTTTTTCCCCCATGATAGGTTCCCAGCACTGGCTTCCATCTATCAATCTATTTAGTAAGTGATTGTTCCTGATAACTACCCTTAGTCTACCCTACTAAGTAACCTTCTTGACCTTTTGACTCCCTATATAAGCCTGAACAAAGCCTGGAATTCTCAAACAGTGTCCTCCTGGCTTTTCCAGAATCCAGCCTTTAAACTGAAGGTGGTTTGTCATTCTCTGTTAGAGCCACTTTTGCTTTGGAACAGTGTGCTTAAAGAAGTTAGTGCCTAAGCATACAGACTTTGCATTATCTTTGACATTTTAAGAAAATATTAGAAAACGGTGTAGAAAAGACTTTTAAAAAAAAGTATCAGTGCACTTTTTTAAGTCTGTAAAACAGTAAAACAGCCATCAATTGCCTTAATTAATGTTATGCAACATCTAATTGCTCATTACCTAGTAGACCTACAGTAACAGTATGTAAAGCAGCTGATTAATTAGTATGCCTACTTATGCCGACTCAGCCATGGTTTGTGTATTCCACACGTACCTGACCCATTAAAATCATAACAACTCAACAGGCGTAATAATTACGGCTGTGTTTCATATTTGAAATTCCTCTTGGTTAACTGACCAGGCAACACTGTGCAGTAATTATGCACCACCTTTTTAAATTATAATTTTCACAATAGGGAAAAGTCTTTGATAGCTGTGAAATCAGGTGCAGTAAAAATATGTATACCCCCATCTATGCCTCACACCCAGATATGAGCAGAGCTGCATGATTTTGAAAGGTTTTTGAAATGTTGGCAGTAAAGCAAAGTAAAAAAATAATTACAATTCCAGTCTTTGTTAGTTAAGCTAAATATAACTGCCTATACTGCACTGTTAACCATAAGAACACATGAACTGCAGCTTTCCACCGGCTTGTTGAAAAGCTACAGTATGCCCAAATCTGTAATTCATTGTTTATTTGAAGTATTTGCCAAGTGCTGTTGAATTTCTATTTTTCACATTCAACTGTTCTCAATCGCAGGTGTGAGACTTGCTTTGTTAGTAACCATTGGCAGACTAATGGCTGAATCACACCTACATTTAGTTTTGTTTAGCGAAACCTATTATAGAAAAGTTTCTGTCTGTAATTTTAAGTTTGAATCCTTTAATTTTCAATTACTTTCATACTTAATCGTATGTTATACATAAGAATTTCAGTGCATTACTTTTCATAGTTACACATATAATCCCTGAGTCCGAAGCTTAGTGCAGATTGTGATTGATTTTACTCCACAGAGCTGGAGATAGGTCTGACAATGCAAGACTACTGTATGTATGAATGGTTCATGAAAAAAGTCTGAATAATTATATAAATCATATTTCTAAAGGGCGTGTTGCAGTTTGTAGAAGGTGTGTTTATTTTATTTACCGGAGATATTGCACACATTAGCATCTCTCCAGGAAGGGAATCCAATGTGAAAGCAGTCAACTGTCTAAAAATCTACTCTGCATTATTTGCACCTGCATTTACATGAATCTTTTTTTTTTCATATGCAAACTAAAAATGAGTAATCTATTGCCCTGCTAACTTAAAGAAAATAGATTTGTGATTTGTCAGTAATTTAAATGAAATGTTGCAATAACCTTTTGTCTAATTATTTTTTTTATTTCTCTTCTAAAGCTCGTTTCTCCTTTGTTTTCTTTTTACTTTGTATTTCCTCAGTTGGTTTTCACACCCTTAGCTTGGTTCTCTCCATTTGAAATAAAGAATAAGAAAAAAGCCATTGTTATCTGGGCTTGGTTGTTTGAGTTATTAGACTTTAACTTAACTTAATAACTTTGGTGTCTGCATCAACACTGCATGGATAAGTTGGAGAAATCTGTGACAGCCTTTTGGTAGACCTTCTGGTTGACAAGATATGATGTACTTCACATTACTGAAAATTGTGACTGTGACTGTTTTTTTTCCCCCAGTAAATAGAGGGTGCACTGATTGGTCTCTGGAAAGACACTTTACAACAAGTTCTCCAAACCATATGACAAAATGGGTTATTAATTCCTACCCACTAATATGACCCAAATGACTCATATCTAACCAGAGATTGTAACTGTCGCACTGCTTATCCCTGTTTAGAAATGTGTTACATTACATCATTACATCACTTGGTTATGCTCGGTTACGGATGTGGCGTAATTTGTTTGTTTTGTATGTTTACAAAAACTTTTATTTTCAAATGGGACATGAACACTGGTCTCATGGGTGCAAGTGCTGTATTTGTTTGACCTATTCATCACCCCAACCTTCTTCCTTAAGTGGAATTTAATGTTCCTATAACACCTGCTTTGCTTACGTCATAATTACTACCCCAACCATTGGGCACTGCCGTCTAACAATAAAATGCAAATATGAGTTGTAATTGCTGATTGTACAAAGTCATATTTTCGAGGGAGGCCAATCTAGGCAAGGCAAGGCAAGGCAAGGCAGCTTTATTTATAGAGCACATTTAAGCAACAGGGCAATTCAAAGTGCTTTACACAAAATCAGTTAAAAACAATAAAAACAGTTAAAAGAAAATAAAACCCATAAAAAAAAAACAGAAAAAACATTTCAAAAATAAAAACAGATAAAACACAGGAATAAAAGCTACAGTGCAGTATATAAAAGAATAAACAGTAAAGAAATGAACATCATTTAAAGGAAGGCAACATCAAAAAGAAAGGTCTTCAGCATTGATTTAAAAGAACTGAGAGTAGCAGCAGACCTGCAGGTTTCTGGGAGTTTGTTCCAGATATGAGGAGCATAGAAACTGAACGCTGCTTCCCCCTGTTTAGTTCTGACTCTAGGAACAGACAGTAGACCCGTCCCAGATGACCTTAGAGGTCTGGGGGGGTCATAGTGTACTAGCAGATCAGAAATGTATTTTGGCCCTAAACCGTTTAGTGATTTATAAACTAGCAAAAGAACTTTGAAATCAATTCTTTGGGGCACAGGAAGCCAGTGTAAGGACTTCCAGTCTCTTGGTCTTAGTGAGGACTCGAGCAGCAGCGTTCTGAATCAGCTGCAGCTGTCTGATTGATTTTTTAGGGAGACCTGTAAAGACCCCGTTACAGTAGTCAAGTCTACTGAAGATGAAAGCATGGACTAGTTTTTCCAAATCCTGTTGACACATAAGTCCTTTAACCCTTGATATATTCTTAAGGTGATAATAGGCTGACTTTATAACTGTCTTAATGTGGCTGTTAAAGTTCAGGTCAGAGTCCATGACTACACCAAGATTTCTGGCTTTGTCTGTTGTTTTTAACATTGTTGTTTGAAGCTGAGCGCAGACTTTTAATCTTTCCTCTTTTGCTCCAAAAACAACCACCTCAGTTTTTCCCTCATTTAATTTCAGAAAGTTCTGGCACATCCAGCCGTTAATTTGTTCAATACACTTAGTCAGTTTTTGTATTGGACTATAGTCCCCTGGCGATAAGGTTATGTAAATTTGTGTGTCGTCCGCATAACTATGGTAACTTATTTTGTTGTTTTCCATAATCTGAGCCAGTGGAAGCATGTAGATGTTAAACAGAAGAGGCCCCAGAATGGAGCCTTGGGAACTCCGCACGTCATATTTGTGCGTTCAGATGTATAATTACCTATTGACACAAAGTAATCCCTATTCTGTAAGTAGGATTCAAACCAGTTTAGTACTGAGCCAGAAAGGCCAACCCAGTTTTCCAATCGGTCTAGTAATATGTCGTGGTCAACCGTGTCAAATGCAGCACTGAGATCAAGTAATACTAAGACTGAAATTTTGCCATTATCTGTGTTAAGGTGGATGTCATTAAAGACCTTAACGAGCCGTCTCAGTGCTGTGGTGTGGTGGAAACCCGACTGAAAGGTATCAAAACTGTTGTTTAGTGACAAGAAATGGTTGAGTTGTTGAAAAACTGCTTTTTCAATGATTTTACTTAAAAACGGAAGGTTTGATATTGGCCTATAGTTGCTCATTAGTGACGTGTCTAGATTGTTCTTTTTTAGAGTGGCTTGATTACTGCAGTTTTCAGGGCCTGTGGAAAGATTCCTGAAAGAAGAGACATGTTCACAATCTGTAGAAGATCAGAAGCCAAACAATTCGAGACATTTTTGAAAACACCCGTTGGTAGAATATCAAGGCAACAGGAGGAGGTTTTCAGATGTTGTATAATGTTCTCCAGGTTTTTATGGTTGATCGTATGAAATTCTGTCATATTGGAGCTAGTTTTGCTTGAACACTGTGACAACACACATCCTGTACTTGATATGGAGGCACTGACTGTTTGTCTAATCTTTTGAATTTTGTCTTTGAAGAAGGAGGCAAAATCATTGCAGGCCTTGGTAGATAAAAGTTCAGATGCTACTGGTACTGGAGGGTTTGTTAACCTATCGACAGTAGCAAACAAAGCACGTGAATTATTATTGTTTCTAGAGATAATATCAGAGAAGAAGGACCGCCTTGCATTCCTCAGTTCCAAATTATAAATGCGAAGTCTCTCTTTATAGGTGTTATAATGGACCAGGAGATTTGTTTTTCGCCACCTTCGTTCAGCTTTCCGACACTCTCTTTTTTCTGCTCTCACCAGTGGGACATTTCTCCATGGAGACTTTTTCTTACCAGAGACAACTTTGACCTTAGTGGGAGCAATGGCATCAATAACATTTGTAATTTTACAGTTGAAATGATCTACAAGCTCAGTGACTGAGAGCCCAGGGGGGGCGGGTGCGGCGGAGAAAAGCTGAGTAAATCTTTCAATGGTGTTTTCAGTGATAAACCGTTTTCTGATTATCTTTGTTTGGACACTTTTTGGCACAGAGATAGAGCTGTTAAAGAAAACACAGGAATGATCAGACAGAGCAACGTCAGTCACCACAACCTTGGAAATGTTCAGACCCTTGGAGACAATCAAGTCCAGCGTGTGCCCCTTATTGTGCGTGGGCTCTGTCACATGCTGAGTCAGTCCATAGTTCTCAAAAACACAACACAGTTCTTTGGTCCCCCTGTCCTGGGGGTTGTCAACATGAATGTTAAAATCACCCGCAATGATTACACAGTCAAAGTTAATGCAGATTATAGACAGCAGTTCAGTGAAGTCATCAATAAAGGTTGCACAATATTTAGGTGGCCTGTAGATGTTTAGAAATATAGCCTGAGGGACGACCTTAATTGAAGAGCCATATATTCAAAAGAAGCAAAATTTCCATAACATATTTGCGTACAGTGGAGCGAGTCATTAAACAAAATGGCGACTCCACCTCCTTTCTTATTCACTCTATTCTCACTCATAAAACTGAAGTTAGGGGGAGCTGACTCGATGAGAACAGCAGCGCTGTTATTATGGTCTAACCAGGTCTCAGTTAAAAACATAAAATCTAGATTGTGATTAATAATAAAATCATTGATTAAAAATGATTTTCCTGCCAAAGACCTGACGTTTAGTAAAGCTAGTGTTAGTGTGTTCTCATTTTTTGGGACAAGCTGTAGCTGACAAGGAATGGATACTAAATTTGCTAAGTTTGCAGTTAAGTGCTTATTTGTCATCCTTTTTCTATTGCCTATCACCACATAAATTGAGGAAGAATTGAAAACACAGGGCCCGGGCTTGTCTATGAAAAAGTCATGAGTGTCACTAGTCCTGGAGCCTAGGCCCGGCACATATCAGTTTCTACTAATATCAGTAATCTACTAAATGTGCTGCAACAATCAAACTGAGGATCACCACAAATGCTTTGTTAAATTTGTGCCCAGTGTTGAAAAATGACATACCGTACATGATCACTCCAACCCTACTTTGAGCGGTGATATTTTGAACTTGCAGAAAATTGAAGATTTACTTATATTATCCATTCTCCAAACAGTAAAATATTCCCAATTATCTATTTTGCATGAACTGCACTCTGACCCCTCTAACAAAATGCACTCATGTACGTACTGTATGTATGATCTCTGTTTGAAGAAGATCCCTGCCAGATGAGTGCATATATGAATATGAGTATAAATGGCAGTGTGGGTACAACAGTTTTACATATCATTGCATACTTCCTTAAAGGAGAAATCCGGTCGATTCCAACACGTAGCTCTATTGTTTGTAAATTTGGAGTGCTGTCATTAGAGAGAGAAACGAAGACAATCGGTGTTGCCCATACAGTGTTATCCTCCTGCTAGTGTTAGCACCCAACAGGCTTTAACAGGGCAAGTTTTAAACTTGTTTTTAGCCTCTAAACATGTTCAAAATGTCATTAAAAGTGCTTACTCATGTGCAGTGATTCCTTCCGAGTGAAAACAGTGAATCTCACCGCAGTAGATGTGAAACAAACAAAAGTTCTGCTAATTCAGCTGTGTTCAGTTCTTGTGTTGATACTGCAAGGAGTGCTTTGGGGCGTCTACAAACTACAACGCCAAAAAGAGATACAAACATAATTTCAAAAATAAGCATATGCTTATTTTTTAAAAGTGCTGTAGTACAACTAGCAGGAGACAAGTTATAATTGAGGTAATGTTGGAGACCTTATTTCATCATTAAATTCATAGCCTACATGTTTTAGTTTTATCTTCTTTCTGTGTTGTAGTTTCAGTATTCCTGTCTTTTGTTGTCCCATGTTCTGCAGGGATTATTGCCTGCTACCTTGTGGACTCTATTTGTTGATATGGACTTTTGTATATCTTTCATTTTGTTTGATTAAATCCTCAAGCAACACTATTCTTACCTGCTCTCTGCATTTTGGTTCCACACAATCTCTGAAAATGTGAGTGTCAGAAAGGGAGAGGGGCAGAGGATGCAATTGTCTTTAAACTAGACAGTGTTCATGCTCATCTGGATGCAGGGGGACAATGTGTGAGAATTCTGGGATTTTAGCTCAGTGTTCAACACGATACAACCACACATAATAGTAAATAAGCTTTTACGTAATAATGAAGTTTCCAAGTGTATTTATCTATTTCAGTCTAAATTCCTTAGAGAACAGGTCTCAATTTGTTAAGCGGAACTCAAAAGCTAAGTCAGACAAGATCATGACAAACACAGGGTCACCTCAGGGAACTGTTTTATCAGCCTTTTCTTTTACCATTTATACGGCAGACTATCGTCCACAGAAGGAAAGCTGTCAAGTTGTTAAATTTGCTGACGACACAGCCCTTATTTAATTGAAAATGATTATTAGAGTCACTATCAAAATGAGATAAAAGCTTTTGTTGATTGTGACAGTCATTTCCTAGAACTCAGTGTTAAGAAAACTAAATAATTAGTAATTGATTACAGAAGAATAAGATGACAACTGAGGCAGTGGAAATCAAAGGTTCAGTAGTAGAAAGGGTGAACACACACAAGTATTTGGGCATTGTTTTGTTTTGAATGAAATGCTAACATGGTCTTATCATGTTGACTTACTGATGGAAAAATTAAGTCCACGTGTACATTGTATGAGGAAGTTGCAGTCTTTTAAGGTGAATATTGATGTGGTGAGAATGTTTTTATGTCAGTGATAGGTAGTGTGTGGAGTTACTGTGTGGTGGGATGGGGTGCAAATGCTGGGGCAATTGAGAAGGCCAGGATTGATAGAGTAACTAAAAGGTCTGGAAAAATGATGGGAGTTAAACACAGTGGATTAAGTACATGATGACCGCAGAGGGACTTGCAGTGGCGGTTTTTGGCATAGGCGATCCGGGGCAGTCGCCCGGGGTGGCATTTTTTAATGTCACATGGTGTGCAGCACGAGAACTTAAAAAAATAAAAACCCTCAGCCCAATATAGCGAATTTCAGTTAGCAGTCGTTCCGCAACAAATCTGGACCTGGTAGGTATTGACGGACGGCGGAGTACAGAGCCGTCACGCAGCAGAGCCCTTTCATAACTTGTGACCATTTAAGGTAGAGTCTTGTGTGAGATGTCATTGAACTCAGTAGAGAGTTCCTTCTTCATTGGTGATGGTTTGGCCCACCCTCTATGCTTAAGCCATGCCCCCTTTCATAACTGGTTACCTATTTAAGGTAAAGTGTTATGTGAGGTATCAATGAACTCAGCAGAGACTTCTTTTGTCACTGGTAAAGGTTTGCCCTGACCCCTTTGCTTTGGCCACGCCCCATTTCACAGCTATTGTAACTGTATGCCTTAGAGTCTTGTGTGAGGTATCATTGAACTCAGCAGAGAGTTTTGCTTTCATTGGTGATGATTTGCAGTGTCTGAGGGCTGCACAAATCCACAGTTGCAAGGCGCGGTGTCCGCCAGTAACTGACGCATGCAGATTATTGAGAGCCCAACCAACGCTGCTTGCAGCTTTAATTTGTATATTATTCTTAATATTTTACATTGTTGTTGCTCTCTGCTCTTGTTCATTTTTTTATGATCGTTTCTATTTTTGGCACATGGATGTATATAGTGTATATTGTGAAATTTTGATTGTGAACCTTAAAAAGTGTGTTTTTATTTGCTATAGTTAAATAACTGGATTCTCTTAAGTGTGTTATTCAAATGTTCTAATGGAGGATTTGTGCAATTGAGAACTATAATTAATAAAGAACCACCCCTGGGGACCCAGGTCACACTCTTCATAGTACTTTGACTCACAGGGTTATGGAACATAGTGGTAGGCTAACACAAACCAACTGTGACACAAACCAAGCACTATTAAACTCTCTCTTTCATACTTCAGGCTATCAGACAAGGCACAACAAGCACTTCAAACAAACATTTTTTATAATTTCTGTACTGCATTTATAATCAATTTGTATTGTATTTATGCTCTCTTTTTATGGGCATTAAGGAGAGTATGAGCACTATAATTTCCATTTCTATGGATGAAATAAATTTGACTTGACTTGAACTAGCAACTGCCGCTTGGAATTTCTTGTTCTATGCCACTAGAGATGGTTACAGTGCTTTACTTAGTTTAAAATACTTATGTTTTATGTATATAATATGGTCTATTGGTGGTGTGTCCCATACAGACGCTAAAGGGGGATTTTTGCATCGGTAGCTTAGAGCCACTGACTAAGCGTCAATATTTAACGAGTTGGGAATGAGAACAGTTTGGACTAGAAGCATGAAGAAAGAAAGAAAATGTGTTTCCTGTTATAACCATGTGAGACAAACATATCTGCACCCTCTACAGCGCTGTAAAGCCCTGTATGAAAAACAAAACATTCATAACAAAGCATATGTTATTTCACCTTGACTGGTAGCAGGTGAACTTGATATATGATCTTTGTACAAGAGGTCAGCTTTCACTTCGGCATTATGCATATTCTCAGATGCAAAACAACCTTCTGTGTTGCACAGTACATGCACAGGCAAGCCACAAAGCATACATATTCATGGCAAAGTGTCTACAATGTGTTAAAGCTTACCTTTAGTCAAACTTGCAACAGACATCTAAATTAACCTGTTGCATAATAATTACCTAAAAACAGCCAACTAAAAAAAGACTGAAACAACCAGTGAGAGACTGTGGGTGAAACATCTATACATGTATGCTAAGAAAGCAAGGCAGCTTATTGTAGAAAAAGAGATACAGTAGATGGATGGATGGATGGATATGAAGGAAATATGCTAGAAAGGAAATTGAACATAAAAAAAGTGAATTATTGAACACTCAACTGATGACAGTGTTTCCTTTTCTGCATGCTGACCTTCAAAGAGCGGTCGCAACTTGCTCGGATCAGGCCTTGCAATGCAAAACCCCTCCGGATTCCCTAATGATCTAGCTAATCAGGTTAAGAAATGTTTTTAATAAGCCCCTTGATTTATTCAAACATTCAATGCACATTCCTCATTTAATTTAAAATAATGAGTGACAAGGAGAGAAGCACATAGTAATGGAGGGTTGGAGACAGAGGGAGAGTGAGAGAGAGCAGCTAAAGAAATAAGGAAGAGAATGAATCAGAGAGGACAAAATGTAATTTGTAAGCCTATTCAGCCAGAGGTTGCCTGAAACGAGAATTAACAGAGAACATAGAAGACTGCTCTTTAATTGGACAAGGCCACTCTTGACATTTTCAAGCCAAACTTCAATGGCGCTGATGGGAGAGAATGTGTCATAACTACAAATGATTCTCTCTGCCACTAGAGCAGATTCACAAAGTCTTTTTATTCTTTCACCATGTTTGCATCTTTTATCTCGACTGTGCTGTCCTTTAAACTTATGCTGAAAAGACTCAATTCTCACTAAAGGATGAGTAGACATACACCCACATAAAGCATCTTTACTCTTTATATCACTTTGGAATTTGACCTCAGGTGGCACCATTTAACTTTATAAAGATGCCTGAGAATGAGACTTTGTACTTGTAATAAATGCTGTGTAATTAAACAGGAGAGCTGACGTAAATGCAAGTTGGATGTGTGAAAGAAAAAAAAGACATTTTCTAATTTTTGGAAAGCCTAGCACAGAAATGCTGCTTTTTATTTTCTGAGTAGGACGCCCAGAAGCAGGGAGTGTGATGCCAACCAAAATGACATCCCTAGGCATTTGTATATGCACCCAATCCAAATATATACAGTGTACATACTACACTTTTCCATGGCACCATGGAACAAACAAAAGGGCCAATGTGATTTGCGGTGTCTATGTTCCCACCAGACCTATTGGGAATAGGTGTGGGAAGCCACACACCTGGAGCTGATCTCCTCATCTCCTCATAAAGGAGAGTAAAGGACAATTGGACTGAGAATTCATTTTTGGAAGAGCCTAAGGTATACAGCACAAACCTTTTGTTGCACTTTGTAGGTGGCTTGTAGTTTTTAATTTACTTATATTGATAGGACTCCTGATGTTCTGTTATGTTTTTTAAGACTTTGGGTTAGGGTTAATATAACAACCCTGTCGATCGTTAAAGCTGACTGTGTCTTTAAATGCTCTACAACCAAAACTACAATTGTTTCTCCTGTCCCTCCTGTAACTCACCAAAAACTTTAATTTACATTAAGCCACATTTGCATCTAGCACTTTGCACATAAGCACAGTGCACCAGTGTTTGCAGCATCTTTCAAAATGTTCAGTTTGAGTGCATCTACACTTTCTGCTGGACTGCACCTTAAAGTTAAAACCGTAGAAGATAGGTTTCCACTGTAAGGAAGCCAATTTGAGAGCATTTTCTGGGGTAATAGTGCCAAATCAGTGTGGGTAACATGTGAGGGTTTTTGACCAAGGCATTGTGCCCCTGAGGGAGCCTTTACCTACAGCAGAATTGTATGGGTAGCTTTTTGAAAAGTAGATGTATGTGTATGAAGCAATGCAATGGTGAAAAACGATGCAACTGACAAATCAAGGTTTTGAAAAAATCTGTTATCTACATGCCCCTGTCACTATATTTTTGACTTACACACACATACTCTGTCAACAAACACACCTTGCAATGTTGAGCACAGACTGATTGAATTAAAAACACACAACAGTAGGTCAAAACTGAACCACACATGGTTAACAGTGCATTGCATGAGGGTGTCCTGGATCCTGAGACTACAGTCTGAACTCTGTAACATCCCTCAACCATAACAGAACAAACACTCTCAGGGTGGTCCAGGGAGAAGGCACAAGTGTCCAAACACTGAACTATTCTGCGAGTAGCAGAAGGTTGGGACATGGTAACTGCATGGCTCATCTCACATCTACCATCCTCAACAAAGTTGGAGCTGTCAAGAGAAAACTGCTGGGAAGCTAGTGAACAAAGCAGTCAATAATAAAAGCAACTTGAAAAGGTCAATGTTGAATGCACACGCGCACAGGTTCAATACTACATTAAACCTGGGGAACTCCTTTTCCTGTTCCAAGAAGCAGGCACAACAAAAGGAACACATGGCACAAGTCAGATCATTACTTGGCTCAAATGTAGCATAGTCATTTCTTTTTTCCCATTTGTGGTCTTGTGTCAACTTTGTGGAACCATTTTTAAAATGGTTTGCCTCTTTTTTGTAATAATTGGTTGTTGGACAACTTATGTTTCTCTGGAGAAACCACAAAACAGGAGCCCACTGAGAAAACATTAGATTGACACCTTGAACACAAGTCCATTTAATTGAGGCAACTTGACAAGGAAAACATAGATTCAAACAACCGCATCTTTTTTATAGATTAAATTTTAGGCAAACAACTGTTTTTTTGCTACAGTAGCTCTTATCTTCAGCAGCTTCAACAGTGCAGAACACACCACTTAAGCATGGAATGCAGTTTTATTCAATATTAAATAAATGAATAAATACATAAATATGCCTTTGAAATACATCATGAAATAAATAAATGAGGCAAATACATAAATAATAGAATAAATAGTTAAATATATTTAAATGTTTTACTTTATGATACTTATATTTCTGAAGTCCACATTTAGTCATTTCAAGACTTATTCCAGAAAACCTCATTTATTTATTTCCGTGGACTTTCATTTATTATTGCCACATTTATTGATTTCCCTCTCTATTTATTTCCAGTTCTTATATCCAAATCAGGGGGCGTGGATATCTCTCACATTCCATCATGGTCTCACGGCAGTTCTGGAAATGGTTACGTTATTTTTAATTTATTGATATGTGTACACAGACACGTTCATCTTCTTTTTTTTTGTGCACCAGGACACAATCCGTGGTCTCTGGGGGACGCAACAACGGGGAAATTAAAATGCCACACTCGGGAGACAGAGGCGGTGACCGGGACACAATCTGCGGTCTCTGTGGGACGCAACAACAGGGAAATAAAACGGCACATGCGGGACACGGTGGCGGCCTCTGGGGGACACGCAACAACAGCAGGACGGTTGGGTTTAGGAAAGAAGAACAGTGAAAGGACACGTGACACGCTGGGACACGAGCTGCAGTCTCTGCGGACGCAACAACGGGGAAATGAAATGCCACTTGTGGGAGACTTGCGACAACAACGGGCCGGTTGTGTTTAGGAATAAAACAACGCGTTTGACCCATCCACCATCCCAACCAACCTCCCTGCACGGATTTTTGGCTTTTCATACTAGTCGTCAACATAGTGACTCAATCACGAATCACTAGATTAACTAACATGACCATTTCACGAACTGCCGTGAGACTGGGTTGCACATTCAGAACAGAGCCGTGCTCTGTAACCAGCGCAGCGTCACCTATTCTGGGGTAACTGAACCTCTGCACTGCTACTCTGGGTACAGAGCACTGCTATGTTCTGAATGTGAAAGATAGCCACGCCCCCAGATTTGCATATAAGAACTGGAAATACAACTTATTGATTCATTTTTATATGAATATTTACATTCATTTAATTATTTATATATTTGTTGCTGTGTTGTTATTAATTCCATGATGTATTTCAAAGGCATATTTATTTATTCATTCATGTATTTATGTGTTTATTCATTCATTTGTGTATGCACTCATTTATTTAATGTTGAAAACTGGCATTCCATACTTAAGGGGCCGTCTATATTGCTGACTATATCCACTTGAATTGTGTGACACGAAATTGAGAGCAATATAATACAATTTGGCTCCATTGGGATAGTTTCCACAAATGGACGCCAGAGCGCAAAATAACGGTTCTCACTAGTATTCTATGAAATTTAAGTAGGGATTATTTATTTTTTGTACATTGCTGCACATTGCTGTACACCTGCAAACACAAGCTGTCATGAATCATGTTGTTTAATGTCTGAGAATTGAGAATAAAACTGAATCTTCATGAGCATGAATTGATGATGGAGGCTTGGTCTGTTGCCATTAGGCCACTAGTTTAAGTCCTTAGACCAAAGACAAATGCTCCATCAACCGTACTCTTGTCAAGGTGCCCTTATGTAACAACATATCACCTTTTTTTGGACAATGGAACTCAGTGGCCAACAGCAGAAGACAGGGCTGCAACAGTCAGCTCCCAGAGGGGAATGTCTGCACCTGATTGCGAGAAGCAACAGTGATGTAAAAAGACAGCAAGTCTTTTCTGCTCTAAATAAAGGAAAAATCTTGACTGTGACTGTGGGTTGGACTGTGAACGGGGCAGCATGTTTGGGCTGAAAAATGTCAACAGGACAGCAAAACAAATCAGGACAAGTTGGGCTGAAATTTCCGGTCCATGCAATACTTTAGGGAAAACAATCCAGACTCATAATGTGGTATGCAGTGTGGTGCAGTATCTGCAAAACGCTAGCCTGCCATCGTCACACTCAGATTCTAGTCAGAATATGAGTCTCATGATTATGGGGCGTATTTCAACCGAACCACGAAAGAAAATACCTCTGCACTCACTTGGAAAGACCTACAACCAATCAGAGCATGGAGTATGTGACGTATGTTGAGTGACGCATAGAACTCTAGCTACCGCACATAGATATATATATTAGCGGTGGAATGGTACAAAGAAATCATAGTTTGATTCATACCTCGGTTCAGACATCACGGTTTGGTACGAGTTTGGTACAATGGAGGGAAAAGCAAAACAAATATGCTGAAGGCAATTTTTTTATTATTTATGTCTCAGCATGTACCTAGTGGCATATAGTCTCTCCATTGAGGTAACTGCAAAAAGTGTGTAAGATGTAAACAGTAAACAATAAGTACCCCACATCATCTCCAGACTCCATCTGTAACTTACAGCTATAAAACAGAAAATACAGCATCTCTGTTCTCTGAAAAGACAAACTAAATTACCTGATGTGTGGCAGCTGCTTGTCTTTCAAAGAGGGGAAGCTTATTTTCGGCCTACATCATAAAAATTGTCCATTTATTCATTATAATTATATTTATACTATATAATAATAGTGTGATAATTATTAAAATAATAATGTATAATATCCGTGAGATGGTTTCATGAAGAGGCATGGCCAACATTAAATGCATGAGAAGGAAATCGAGTCAGAACAAACTCGTCTTTGAGATGAACGTGTTCTAACGCATGTTTTTGTCAATAAAATGTTAACACAATAGTACATATTTGATAATTACTTTTTTGACATTTTAGGGTAAGCTGAGCTTCCCTTGCATTCTTAAAGAAATCGCCATTGATAGGCAAAGCTCGGCTACATACGGCATGCCGAGCTTTAGAGCTAAAGCAGGGCTACAGATTAGGTGTCCCTGAAGAACCCACGTATCTAACAGTAGTTCAGCATTACATTAATTAATTTGCACGCAAGTTTTATTTATTTTTATACCGTGTATTCTCTGTGTGGAACCGTGGTGCCCGTACCATTTTGGTTCAATACAAATACGTGAACCTTTATTTATATATATATATATATATATATATATATATATATGTGTGTGTGTGTGTGTGTGTGTGTGTGTGTGTGTGTGTGTGTGTTAGCGCTGATGTGAGCTACTACCAGATACCCCGGCAGTTTGGAAAACGCTAATGACGTTAAATCCACATTACAGGCTTTATAGCATACATACATCCCTCGGAAGTATTAATAGAACACATGGTGTATTACAACCATTAGTTATTTCCATTATTACAGCTACATGACTTCAGGAGAACTGTCAAATGGGCATGCGAAGTGCAGGGCGACATGGGCGGGGGCAGTTCCGCAGGTCTGCTCAAGTTCATCATTACGTTACTGTTGATCATCTGTCCATCCTCGTATAAAGCCCTCCCTGACAATTTGATTGGTCCTAACAGCTCATGTTCGAGCAGAGTTGCTCCACAACGGATCAAGTCCAGACCGAACTTCAGGGCGGTTTAACAGGCCACAATTGTATATGGCTATAATTAAATGTCATATTAAGCAAACATGAGGTTTTCTAAATTGTAAGTTTTCTCTTTATAAAAATATAACCAATCTCATCAGGTTAGTATTCACTCCTAATATATTTTTTTAATTCTCCAATTATATTTCCAACTTATTAAGACTGATTTCCAGATTCCTGCCCTCGACAATCCACTAGGCTGTTACAGACTTAGCTGAGTATTACATAACTGCACATCAAAACATGACATGTGGGGTGAAAATGCTTGCCTCTTGGTCAGAACTCCTGCTGCCTAATTGAATTAGATCTGTCAACATACAGGCATGCACGATTCTCTCGCTCTCTCACTTTCCCTCACTCTCTGCAGTGAACCGCTAACTATAAATGTACTTTGTCTATCATTTCAAAGCTGCTGTAACTTTAACTTGATTTGCTTTACGAAATAAAAAATGACAATCACAATTTCCATATAAATGGATGTCTATGTTGCAGCTCTAGCTGATATATCACAATGATTTGAATTTTGAGCATTTCTCAGAAGTTTAAAACCAGGTGTTAGGAGGTTTTTCCTGGGGGGGAAAAATCCTCTCCTGCACACAATGTTTTTTTTGTTTTTTTTTAATGCTTCGAGCTAAATAAACCATGGTTTCTTTCAAGCAGAATAACTCAATATGTAGCATAAGAACTTTTGATTTTCAAATGATTTCACATAGATTACCTCAAAGGGTGCGTGTTTTCATTAAGCATGCTGGTACTTTGGCAAGCTCAAGGCCTACACAACTTGTGCATTCCAAGTGATAGCATACCAGTTTTATAGAACATAAACAAGTGAGTTAGAGCTTTTATGTTTTTATAACTTTCTTTTCAAGGTTTCAATCTGAAAACAAAATCTTAACTTGTGCAATGCAGGTAGGAATGCCTGTCACGTATGGACTACTCAAAACCTTTCCTGTTACATTTTGCAAGCCAGACTGCATTCACAAAGATTCATATTTCATTAAATGACTCAAAGTGTTTACTAAAGACATTACATTTCTGTTATAGACCTGCAAACCTTAAATATGACATTGAATTGTTATTGATGCACATGTGATTGTCTCTGTTTATTTGCATCCTTCGTAAATGCTTTGGCATGTTGACTGCATGGTGACATGGTCAGAAACAATGCTCAGGTAGGCCGTGGCATTTAAACGATGCCCAATTGGCACTAAGGGGCCTAAAGTGTGCCAAGAAAACATCCCCCACACCATTACACCACCACCAGCAGCCTGCAGAGTGGTAACAAGGCATGATGGATCCATGATCTCATTCTGTTTACGCCAAATTCTGACTCTACCATCTGAATGTCTCAACAGAAATCGAGACTCATCAGACCAGGCAACATTTTTCCAGTCTTCAACTGTCCAATTTTTGTGAGCTCTTGCAAATTGTAGCCTCTTATTCCTATTTGTAGTGGAGATGAGTGGTACCGGGTGGGGTCTTCTGCTGTTGTAGCCCATCCGCCTCAAGGTTGTGCGTGTTGTGGCTTCACAAATGCTTTGCTTCATACCTCGGTTGTAACAAGTGGTTATTTCAGTCAAAGTTGCTCTTTTATCAGCTTGAATCAGTCGGCCCATTCTCCTCTGACCTCTAGCATCAACAAGTCATTTTCACCCACAGGACTGCTGCATACTGGATGTTTTCCCTTTTCACACCATTCTTTGCAAACCCTAGAAATGGTTGTGCATACTCCCAGTAATCCCAGTAACTGAGCAGATTGTGAAATACTCAGACCGGCCCGTCTGGCACCAACAACCACGCTTCTTTCCAATTCTGACATTCAGTTTGGAGTTCAGGAGATTGTCTTGACCAGGACCACACCCCTAAATGCATTGAAGGAACTGCCATGTGATTGGTTGATTAGATAATTGCATTAATGAGAAATTGAACAGGTGTTCTTAATAATGCTTTAGGTGAGTGTATTTTGCCACTAAACTGCATCAGCTGAGCTCTTCCCAGAATGCATCCATATAGGGTAAGCTGCAGATACAAATTGTGTGATTTGCCGTTGCCTCAGTAAATTATATAACATAAAATGTCATGTTCATGTCAAAATGGTTAGATGAATGATCAGTACAGAATGTACTAATAGCAGGATATTTCTTTTTAATTTCTGACTTGAATTTAAAAACTTAAAATTCCAATACTCATCTTTTTAACATCTGTCTGCATTTCCTCTCCCTTGTCTGTAATTTCCCAATACTGTTAAATGCTTGACATTGTTTCATAGTACATACAGGGCAAGGCAAGGCAAGGAAGCTTTATTTGTATAGCACATTTCAGCAACAGGGCAATTCAAAGTGCTTTACACAAAAACAGTTAAAAAAAACAGTTAAATAAAAAAGATAAAACACAAGAATAAACATTACAGTGCAGTATAAGAAATTAAACATTAAAGAAATGAACATCAATTAAAGAAAGGCAACATCAAAAAGAAAGGTCTTCAACCTTGATTTAAAGAACAGAGTAGCAGCGGATCTGCAGTTTTCTGGGAGTTTGTTCCAGATATGAGGAGCATAGAAACTGAACGCTGCTTCCCCCTGTTTAGTTCTGACTCTGGGGACAGACAGCAGACCTGTCCCAGATGACCTTAGAGGTCTGGGGGGGTCATAGTGTAGTAGCAGATCAGAAATGTATTTTGGACCTAAACCGTTTAGTGATTTATAGACTAGCAGCAGAATCAATTCTTTGAGGTACAGGAAGCCAGTGTAAGGACTTCAGAAATGAAGTGATGTGATCCAGTCTCTTGGTCTTAGTGAGGACCCCAGCTGCAGTTGTCTGATTGATTTTTTTTTATGGAAACCTGTAAAGACACCGTTACAGTAGTCAAGTCTACTGCAGATGAAAGCATGGACAAATTTTTTCCAAATCCTGACACATAAGTCCTCTAACCCTTGATATATTCTTAAGGTGATAATAGGCTGACTTTGCAATTATCTTAATGTGGCTGTTAAAATTCAGGTCAGAGTCCATGAATACACCAAGATTTTTGGCTTTGTCTGTTGTTTATAACACTGTTTGAAGCTGAGCGCAGACTTTTAATTGTTCCTCTTTTGCTCCAAAAACAACCACCTCAGTTTTTCCATCATTTAATTTCAGAAAGTTCAGCCGTTAATTTGTTCAATGCACTTAGTCAGTTTTTATATTGGACTATAGTCCCCTGGCGATAAGGTTATGTAAATTTGTGTGTCGTCCGCATAACTATGGTAACTTATTTTGTTGTTTTCCATAATCTGAGCCAGTGGAAGCATGTAGATGTTAAACAGAAGAGGCCCCAGAATGGAGCCTTGGGGAACTCCACACGTCTTATTTGTATGCTCAGATGTATAATTACCTATTGACACAAAGTAATCCCTATTCTGTAAATAGAATTCAAACCAGTTTAGTACTGAGCCAGTAGTATGTCTAGGTCTAGTAATATGTCGTAGTCAACAGTGTCAAATGTAGCACTGAGATCAAGTAATACTAAGACTGAACTTTTGCCATTATCTGTGTTAAGGTGGATGTCATTAAAGACCTTAACGAGAGCCGCCTCACTGCTGTGGTGTGGTCGGAAACCCGACTGAAAGGTATAAAAACTGTTGTTTAGTGACAAGAAATTGTTGAGTTGTTGAAAAAACGCTTTTTCAATGATTTTACTTAAAAACGAAAGGTTTGACATTGGCCTATAGTTTTAGTGATGTGTCTAGATTGTTCTTTTTTAAGAGTGGCTTGATTACTGCAGTTTTCAGGGCCTGTGGAAAGATACCTGAAAGAAGAGACATGTTCACAACCTGTAGAAGATCAGAAGCCAAACAATTCAAAACATTTTTGAAAACACCCGTTGGTAGAATATCAAGGCAACAGGAGGAGGTTTTCAGATGTTGTACAATGTCCTCCAGGTTTTTATGGTTGATCGTATGAAATTCTGTCACATTGGAATTAGTTTTGCTTGAACACTGTGACAACACATCCTGGTCCTGATATGGACAAACTGACTTTTTGTCTAATCTTTTGAATAGTGTCTTTGAAGAAGGAGGCAAAATCATTGCAGGCCTTGGTAGATAAAAGTTCAGATGCTACTGGTACTGGAGGGTTTGTTAACCTATTGACAGTAGCAAATATAGCACGTGAATTAGTATTGTTTCTAGAGATAATATCAGAGAAGAAGGGCCTCCTTGCATTCCTCAGTTCCAAATTATAAATGCGAAGTCTCTCTTTATAGGTGTTATAATGGACCAGGAGATTTGTTTTTCGCCACCTTTGTTCAGCTTTTCAACACTCATTTTCTGTTCTCACCAGTAGGACATTTCTCCATGGAGATCTTTTCTTACCAGAGACAACTTTGACTTTAGTGGGAGCAATGGCGTCAATAACATTTGTAATTTTACAGTTGAAATGATCTACAAGCTCAGTTATTGAGAGCCCAGAGAGCCCCGAGAGGGCGGGTGTGGAGAAGAAAAGCTGAATAAATGTTTCACGGGTGTTTTTACTGATATACCTTTTTCTGATTATCTTTGTTTGGACACTTTTGGGCACAGAGATAGTGCCGTTAAAGAAAACACAGGAATGATCAGAGAGAGCAACGTCAGTCACCACAACCTTGGAAATGTTCAGACCCTTGGAGACAATCAAGTCAATAGTGTGCCCCTTATTGTGTGTGGGCTCTATGACATGCTGAGTCAGTCCATAGTTCTTAGTTAGTTGTCAACATGACTGTTAAAATCACCCTCAATGATTACACAATCAAAGTTAATACAGATTATAAACAGCAGTTCAGTGAAGCCATCAATAAAGGTTGGACAATATTTAAGTGGCCTGTTCATATTTAGAAATATCGCTTGAGGGGAAGACCTTAATTGAAGAGCCACATATTCAAAAGCAGGAAAATTTCCATAACATATTTGCGTACAGTGGAATGAGTCATTAAACAAAATGGCGACTCCACCTCTTTTCTTATTCACTCTATTCTCGCTCATAAAACTGAAGTTAGGGGGAGCTGACTCGATGAGAACAGCAGCGCTGTTATTATGGTCTAACCAGGTTTCAGTTAAAAACAAAGTCTAGATTGTGATTAATAATAAAATCATTGATTAAAAATTATTTTCCTGCCAAAGACCTGACGTTTCGTAAAGCTAGTGTTAGTGTGTTTTCATTTTTTGGGATAGGCTGTGGAGGAATGGATGCTAAATTTGCTAAGTTTGCAGTTACTGTAAATGCTTATTTGCCATTCTTTTTCTATTACCTGTCACAACATAAATTGAGGAAGAATTGAATACACAGGGCCGGGCTTGTCTTGGAATACAGAGATATTTGTCTTGCTCATACATATTCATGTCTACATATGGCCATATTTAGTTAACCATATTTAGAAAGCAACTGACCCCTCTTTTCTCCTCCTGACTGAAAGACATGATCTCGTTTCTAAACCTTAGAAGATCAAGTTTGCTTTCAGTGGGGTTAGGGAGCAATTTCTAAAAATGTGCCAGACTTTTATTTACTACTTTAACAGTCTATCTGTTCTCCCTCCTGAATAAGTTGGTCCATTGACAAAGTCCTGTAAAGGTGTGTGTGTGTGTTTGTTTTAACTCTAAAAAACCCATTAACAACCCTCCTATTTTTGTACTTTTATTTTGACATGTATTTACTTATTTTTCTGCTGTTTAGTATTGCTTTTCTTGCCATACATGTTTTTGCTTATTGTCTGTTATCTATTTATATTTACTATTTGTACTCATGGGGTGATTTGATGGGCATTTGGGTGGGGTGGGGGGGAGGGGTAAGTAGGGAAAATGGGGAGAAAAAAAAAATTGAACAATGGTGATTTGTAGAGACATTAAACGTGTGCCAACGCTGTTGCACCAATAAAATCATATTACAAAAAACAAAAAAAACAGATGAGAAAACTAATTCTTCCATTTTGTGTAACTATACTCAAGGCTCAACAATTACTGAGTTTTAATTTATTTTAACTCCCCCATATCTCTCCCTCTTGGGTTTTCTCCATCCCTGTTAAAACTATTAGACCTTTTCTCGCTCCCTGTATAAACATATCTCTGTCTTTTTTTCCCCCCTTGCTCTACAGGCTCTGTGTTCAGAGTCCAGCAAATACTGGTTCAACAGGAGGCAGCAGCTTGAAGCAGCTGATGAACAGTCCAGCCCCAGACAACCAACTGTTGCAACGAGTGCCCAGCATCTTCTGGGCTGTCTTACACAGTGCTACCAATAGCCAGCTTGAGGAGAGCTACACACAAACACATACATACATTCACACTCATGTTGTGGCTCTTTTGTATTGGTGGAACAATCTTCACTCACTCACTAAGCAGGGTCCAAAATGTTCTCTGATCTATTATTTTATCTGCCAATGGCTAGTAGCAGTCAATATATTTTTCAACCAGTCATCAAACTGCATGAGATAAAAATGTACACAAACCAACGAACAGGTCTTATTTGTTTGACACCAGCTCATTGGAATTGGCACTGCTGTCGTGAAATATCTCCTCACCCCCATATCTGTGATGCTACATGTCACTACTTTCACCGTACTTCCACTGTGTTCTTCATTTTTCCTTTTAGCTTGACCTATTCCAGCTATGTGCCCGGACTTACATTCAGATTATCTTTGCCGTTAGGGTGAAATTCTCCTTTGTGGTACCTGTCCCAATAAAGTAAGAGTAATGACATTGGACAGAAAAGAATTGAGATACAATTAATGGCGGTCATAGGTTCCACGCCACCAACAGTGTGAAGAGTCAAAACAAAACAAAACATGGTTATTTGACTTTTGTGTTTTAGTGATCCAATTCAATTCAATTTTATTTATAGTACTTGTTTTTCACAGTGACTCTCAGAACAATTCAATCAATTAAGCCAATCAACCCCTATATACCTTGGTTTCAATGAAGCTACCCTGACCTTCATTTTATCACTTCCATTATCACACTTTCTCTTGACGACTTGTTGTGAAGCTTGTTTTGTGAATGGACAAAACAACATTGGTCAACATGACCCAGATTTACGTGGTTCTGTAACCTCTTAAAGTGAATTTCACACTTGTTTCTTCAGAAATTACTTTCCCGTCCACTTCAAGTGAGGGCAAGGTCATTGCCCCAGGCAAGAAAAGCTCTACCTCAAAAAATTATTTTAAGACTAAGTAAACAAATAAGACATTTTCCAGACATTTCTGCAGGGTAATTATTTAAATGTGTGAAAAAAAAGTGAAATGCACGTTCCAATTCAGACTTAAAACAAAAATGCACATGAACTTTCAATTACAAGTGTGTCACTTAACAGCTGTGACCATCTGCAAAACCTTTCATTGCAATCTTTGAGTGGCACTCTAAAAAGCAGCAATACATTTACAATATGTACATCTATGTAAAAGAGTAGATAAGTTATAAATTACAGCCATGAAAGCCCAAGAACACTTGAATGTTCTGGGGGTTCTGATATTTACAGCATAAATGCTCTTGTAATGCTTTGCTCCCACTATAGACCATTTTCACACAGCAGACATTTAAACAGGAAGCAGGGCAAACACACGTGTTTTCTTAATAGCGACACATGTGGTCCAACGTCATTATAAAACATATCTTGCAAGCCTTGTAATGATTGGACAAACAGTGCACTTTGTTTAAAATGCATACAACTGATTTGTCAAAAACATTTATTTTCAATTCAGTATGATATGTCGCTCAGTCCAGCTCAAAACTTGATTTGTATCTTTCCAAGTTCAGTTCAATCGGAATTAGGGTGTGGGGGGTGTGGCCTTTCAAAGTTTGCATTTAGAAGCCGTAATTACAGCGCAACCATGTGGCCGATTGGGTTAATATTTCTAGAGAAGCACATGTACACCATTTCCAGTTACTACCCCAAGTTTCTTATTTCTAACTCATTCCAGCTCACAGGATTTTGAGCCAGCACGGCAGACAACAAATAATAATAACTAAAACAGACAAGCACAGAAGGGTTCTAGCGCTTGAACCCTAATTAATAACATTAATAATGGCGCATTTGATTAAGGTTTACCAGTTTCAGAGGCCCTGCTATGTGTGCTGGATCGCTGTATCAGGGAACTTAAATCACTTAAATGGAATGGAGTCATCATTAATGCTATTAATTACCGCTGTGCTTTTCCTGCAATGGCAAGTAACAATGTCTGCCGTGAAATGGGTCCCCTGGGTAATCTGCCTTAATGCACCATCCATAAACATTTTGAGTTATAATATCCAGCACATGCCTACAACGGAAGTGAATTATTCCATAGGTAGATTTCCACTTTTGAGGGGCTAAGGGGTGTCAAATTAACATCCTCCCTAGGTGTTAACACAGGAATGATGAGTTACTACATCTGTTTTATCTGGACTGAAAAGTTAACCATGTTGTAATTTAGTGTGGCGTCATATTAGTGAATTAATTCCACAGTTGAGAAGCAATGCACTTGGTTGAGTGTCAAGTAATTGTGTCTGTAGATTTGACAGGGAATATGTGTTTTCCCTTCACCCTTCATACTGTAGCAGAAGGTAAGAGATAAGATACAGCATGTTCTCTGGAATTCATGTAATTGCATAACGTGTTCATAATTTAGTTTTGTGACTGTGGATTAGGTATCTCTAACAAGTCCTCTAAGACAAGGTCTATAAATAAAATGCATCACTACAACATATTATCTTTTCTGAGTCTATTTGGTTTGGAAAGTGCCCTAAATTCAGGTCAAACTATTTAAAAAAAATCCTGTGTTTATCTTTGCTAATTAAAGAGGCAAGTATTATTCACACAACCACAATGAGTAGTTCAGAAAAAGGAAAAATATGTGTGCCATTGTTATACTGCTGCAAAATGCCTTAGTGCCCAGTCACACCAGAAAATGGGACAATGAAATTCATTCACACGTCCTTTTAAAATAGATGGTGAAATTTGGTAAGTATTGTTAGTCTAAGGTCATGTTTAGACCAACATTTGCCCTTTGTGGCATTCATTTATGAATGGAGTATTTTTTCAGTTTACCTCACTATTGTTGTGACCTTTAATCAACTTACCAATTTTTGAAGCAACACACCATCCACCACCCGTCCCTCTCCCCCCCGCCAGTGATAAATGCAGTGCTGTTATTGGTCTGAAGACATGCTAAATTGGCATCTTCATTCCCTCAAAGGTCATCACTGTCCTGACAATTTGCAATTGCTCAATAATGAGAATTTTCATGTCAAAGTTCACTAAAGTTTAACTGTGTACATGCCACGAACAAGTGAATGACACCAGGAACAGGTGCTGCAAATTTAGCTGGCAAGAACCTTCAAATCAGGAAGCTTTAGGAGGACACACATAGATAGCAGTTAAGCTATCAATCCAACCTCTTGTTTGTTGCTTTTCCACCCAGCAATCCTGGTACCTTTCTTTTTCCCGAAAGAAAGTATTACTATTGAGATACAAACAGGCCTGGCAGATGTTTTAGCTAGAAACATGCCTGACAGTATACTTCGAATGGACACCAACAATCATTTTTACCGCAACCACACTCTTTAAACTGTCCTTACGGAGCAGCACGTGTTTAAACTAGTATAAACATGCAGCGGTGCAATAGTAGTTGTGACAATTTGTTCACTTAGATAATGATTTTGTTCAATAAGGGGATTTTTAAACTCTTAATAAATGACCATGTCATAGAAGTCCTGAAAAGAATTAACATCTGATGCACTCAGCCAGTTCCCACTGCAGTCCAAGAATCTGCTGGCTGTAATGAGATGAGCATTGAGTATACTTGTTTTCAGTACCTGAATGGATCATTGAACAGTAGCACATGGTCAACCAAGCTGAGCCAAATTTGAGTTTTCCTTATATTAGTGGTCATGTGCCACTAATACTGGGCACCATCAGTCAATCAAAGACCTGAAGGGAAAACTATAGTCACCACCCACAGTGTTACATGTAAGCTGAACTGTGTCACAGCAAATCAAACACTGTACACAATCAAGTTGTCTACAATGGATTAACACTGTAATTACTTCCATATCATTGTGGCAGACAAACTCAGACTATGTTTACACGTGGGCGGCTATTTTCATTAATGGACATTTCAACCTCTCTAGTTTCAAAATAACATTGTGCACAGCTGTCAGTTTTCAAAAAGTTTTCAGAAACCACGTACCTGTGTATAGGTACAAGCTCAAGCCCAAGTTAGCCAATCAGAATCCCAAAAGTAGCAACAACATCAACCGGTCACTTCCTCTCTCTTCGCTTCCTTCAGCTGCTTAAACCTCCGTTTGTCTCAGTTTACTTGCAAATGTGCAAATGAAGATTTCTAAAATCTCCACTCTAGCCATAGTTTTTAAAAAGACTTGTTTTCAGAGGGAATTCTCTGTTTGCGTGTAAACGAAGGGCACAAATTAAGGGAAATGTCTTGGTTTTCAAAATAACCATGTACGTGTAAACAGGGCCTCATGTACGTAAAAAAACTATGTTTTATTAGCACTAACAAAGCACCGATAAAGCAAGGAACTCAGGACTAAGGAAAACAGGACACAAGGAAAAACTCTTGAAGTCGGAACACAAGGAAGCAAACAATCTTGCGCTGGGGTAAAGGGAAGACAGAACTTAAATACACAAGACAAGGAAGACAATGAGACACAGGTGCAACACATTAGGGCAGGGAGAGGTAATTACACAGGCGGGAAAATATACAACAGGAAGTAAAACAAGACAACTCAAGGGAGAACGGAGAATCTACAAAATAAAACAGGAATTGGGAAAACTAACAGAAAACGTCAATTTAACTAAAATTTGTCACAAGGACAAAACATGACAGCAGTGTGTTATTTGCTTGGCAATGTATGGAATTATTTCTCTTTCTGGATATTCTACTTAAGACATGCAAGTGTTAGTACTCAATTCTCTATGAGAGGACATATTGGTGATAATTCATACTTGGGCTTACATTTTCTCCTATTGTCTCAATCATTGTCAGATTGGTCCCTAGTTATGTAATTCCAGGTTTTCCTTTTGTTGACACACACACACACACACACACACACACACACACACACACAGTTTAATGAATTGCAGCTTGTTTTTATCTCAATGCCACGGAAAAATTGCTTGACAGCACATTTGTTTAAGGCTCTACCAATTGCACAACATGGGTATTTGAATTTATTACCCTTCTGCAGTGCTTAGTATGCCATTTGGTGGCATTATTTGCCCTTTAATGTTTCCGTTTGTCACTACAATGACCCTTACTAAGCCGGTTTGATCCCAGCTGTCCCCTGTTGAAGTATATGCGATCAGAATGACAGGCTTGCTGAGGTGATCACCCATGTCCTCTCCTTTCAGCCTGCTGATTCATTTGTGGATGCTCAGATCCCCTGTGGTTGCTGGCAATTCCGGCCAAGGTTTGTGTCGGCCTGGAACATTCACTTTTATTAAAAGATCAGCTGCACTCACAGCTGGAACGTGCGGCCGGTGTCTCTAAGCATCCCATTTATCTCACTGGCTCTTTGTTGTTTTAAGCCAAAGCATCAAATTGCATGCTATTGTTAATGAGGTGATGAAGCACAAGGTTGTTTTGTGGAAATATAATGAGGAAATGACTCTAACAATAGGTTGGAGCATGTACATTACTTCGGGGGCAAACATTTTTCTTCTTGCTCTACAAATAACATTGTCTCTAGGAATAAAAGGTCCATTGTGTGCATTCTCACTTTGCAATGCTTTTTTGTTTTAGCCAACATAGGAGTCACTGCATGAATGTTGTTGAGGAGCATCCAATTATACCAGGCTAATGGGAAACACTTCAAATAATGAACTGCTTACAAGACCTTGGTAAACATAGAGTTCATGATAAAATGAGTTAATGTGGAATTAATGACTTGTTCCTCACCTATCATATCATGGTTTATCAGTTTGCAATTTCCTAATAATAGATTAGTACCTCATTAGCATCCATTGTGTAACCAAGTTAAAAATACCAGACCTTGTCATAAAAATAATTTTTAGCTAAAGATATTTGAAAGATTTATGTGACAACACTAGGGATTGTTATAAATATGGTTAAAAAGTAAGGGTTAATAATAGGTGTAAAAGACACAGATGTATAGTTAAAAATGTTTGGTTTTATTTTGAAGAGTTCATGGTTTTAAAAGGAAGTTATATTTGTGAATAAGAGTAATACTGGTTGTCCATTGGTTAAGGTGGGAGATCACAGGTTATAGTTCTACTCAAAGTTTATTAGACAATTGTTAACATATGTTGCTAGGTAATTAGGCACTGAGTTCATCTTGTTAGCATTCATTAGCAAAGTGAAAGGACTTTTAGCCACTGTGGCTAACCCAGCTAACACTATTGGCTCCAGTCCAGCGTTTTCCACGAGGAAACCTGAGGATTGATCAAATATGAAATATGTGAGCGACCACACCGGCTTCGGACACATGCTTTATCCCATTCTTCAGTGAAGACTGAGAGATGGGTAAAAAGCTGTGGACACCTGCTTGCCATCACATTCTTCAACATTTTTTTCAACACATGCTATACACACTAGCAGAAAACTGGTACACGTGCAGACTGGACTCTGAATTTTTAACCAAGGTACCATGCTTTATTTTATAGGTCTTTTTGAGTGAAGTGGAATAAAGACAGTGGACTAATCTACTCTCAAGCGTCGCATCAGGCCTGCAATTTTGTCGGCTGGATTTTTTAACATGTAGGTCTCCGAGGTTTAGGGTAAATGGCTCTTTGTCAGAACAGCGCTCCTCCTCCACTGGCTCTCCTCAGGGCTGTGTCATTTCCCCATTGCTGTACACCAACGACTGTAGAAACCAGCATGGGGAAAGACACACCCTGAAATTTGCTGATGACATGTCATCATTAGTCTTTTCCTTAAAGATGAATCTGAGCATGGGCCAGTAGTTAGTTCTGGGAGAAGGAACATTTCCTTTTGTGTTTGCTCAAATCAGTTGTATTGAGAGCAAATTGCAGCATTTACTGCATTTCATGTGTATTTCTAAAGGCAAGGTATTGGTTGTCAAACAGCTGTTTTATATTTGTTGCCCACTTCTAAATGCATTGTATGTGTCTTGAAATGTGTGTACTTAATGTTATATTGTGTGATGTGTGTTTTAGAGGTTTCTCAAGGTCTGTTGGACTCTTTTAGCAATCTTAGAAATAATTGTGAGTGGATATGTGCAAGTCCAACTCTGTCTCTTAAAACTGCACCAAAGGTCTCACTGCAATGTTTTATATCTTACCTACTCTTGAAATGACATTTCTAAGACAACAGCCTTGAGTTTCACTTTATAATTTGGCCAACAGACATTGTCAATTCCCAGTATGTAAATATTCAAATGTAAATATAGTGATAATGTGGTGTTTCCAAATCTTATAAGCAGGTAGAGCAACAGAAACCCATTAAGCTCACAGTATATCATGAGCAAAATACTCCTGTATCATGTTTCAGCTTTTTGGAGAGATCAGTGACAGAAACTGTCAATGAAAAAATACTGTATAGGGTGGGCTGTGCAGATTTGAAGTGGGACTTGCATGTTCTATAAAATGTTGGCTAGAATAAGCTTGAATTCATTGATCCACAGTGGCATTGGCACAGTGCTCAGACAATAGGTGTAAGCCAAAGAGGTTTTGCAGAAGCTTGCTCAAAAACCCAAGTGACCATGTGGGTATTTTTAATACGTACTAAGACTTTCTGCTGAAAATACTGTGGGCTTTTATTAACTTTTATTGTTGGCTGTTCCAATTAGGCAGAGCAATGAAAAGAAAAACATTCAGCCTTAAAGCGCCCATATTATGCTCATCCTCAGGTTCATAATTGTATTTTGAGGTTGTACCAGAATAGGTTTACATGGTTTCATTTTCAAAAAACACCATATTTTTGTTGTACTGCACATTGCTGCAGATCCTGTTTTCACCCTGTGTGTTTAGGTCTCTGTTTTACCTATAGAGTGAGACATCTCACTTCTATACTATCTTTGTTGGGAGTTGCACATGCGCAGTAGCTAGGTAGGATCACATCAACTAAATAACTCTTTCTCCAACTTTTGTCAGTACAAGGCAGGATTAGCTGGGAGACTTCTTCTAATCCAGGGCGCACTTGTGGAATACTTGCAGAACAGGGACATGGAAGTAGTCCTTTTGTAGATTATGGTGAACTAGTGTGTGTTGTAGCAGTGTTTTGCCATTGAGAACGAGCTAGCAGGCTAGCACTAGCATGTGCTACGGTTAGCCACCTCATCTCGACTAGTGATATAGAAAGCCATGCAGATTTTAAACAGCTCACCTGGAGACTGAAGGCAGAAGACATTCAGAATGCGTGTGGAAGTGCGTACTCTCTCTCTTGCGTTGTGTTTACAGACAAAACCGTCACTCTTCGTTGGCTATCACAGCCGTTTATTCTGGTAAATAGCAGAACAGTGTTTCACAATCACATCTGTCACTATAAAGAGCTCCAGTTAGCTAACATAAAAGCAGAAATTATTCAGTTTACTGTTGCCACGGTTTTATCATAAAAGTTAGGTTATCAAGCTAGGTTAACCAGACTAGCAAGCTAGCACAACATGGTGAGCTTTTTTTTTAATTTAAGCTACAAAAAAAGAAACCAAACAAAACTGGTAATGTTGTTCCTTAAAAAGATGTAACTCTAATCAAATGTCAGATTTAGCTGAAAATCTGGTTTAGAAAATTGACTGTTGAGTCTCAGCTTCACTGAAAGTGGATAGTTTTGGAATATGTATAATTAACTCATTCACTGGGTTATTTTGGCCCACTGCTTCCCTCGCAGGGCTACTGAGGCTGTATTGTGGGCAGAACAATGTGATGACAGGGCTGTCCTTTGGGAACATCTAATTAGTTCCACTAGGGGAGCAAAGCAGCACCGCACTGTGCCCTGATATTTGGCTTGTGCAGTCAGCGGAAAGATAGCCACAGGGCCCACTTTAATTGCGAAAATGCCACCAGAATGTGTGTGTGCAAATTCACCTGTCCCTGATCATGAGACCACAAGGGAGTGCCCAACTTTCTACATGTACGTCAACACACATAGCATCAGCGTGCATTCATGTGTGCAAATGTGTGAACTTCACTCTGTATATTTTTCACCTGTGAGTGTGTGGATGTGTAGCCTGTGTCTTGTTCAGTCACACTAATCAGTATTTGCTTATTGATTCCCTCAACCCACAAGAACACAAGCAAGGGTTGATTCGACTTGAACTTAATTTGGCTTGTTCAAGGGCTGCTTTAGTTATTCCTTTCATCAACAAGCTCCCTCTGAGGGAAATTCAAATTAGGCAAAAATAGGTATTCCTTCCACCAGACATTGATTTATTGTTGGCCTAATCAGTTTTAGGCTGTGTTTTTTACCTGTTTAAATGTACACTGTTCAGATGTTTGTGGCTTGGATGCAATGTCTTTTAAATATAGAGTAATAAAAAAATGCAAGTTAGATTTATGCAGTAACCACTGTCTTTGGCTTTTTTTTAAATGGAAAATTTCACTCATGACTTGTTTGACCCAAGCTATGACTTGAATTGCTTGCTTGTCAGAAAAAATGACTTGGACTTGCTTGAGACTTGAAGGTTAAGACTTTGCTTGTGACTTGCCCATGTGTGACTTATTCCCATCTCTACGTTCCACCAGAGTTGTGTAAGTACAATAAATGTTTTAGGCATATGTGAATTTACAGCAGAATAAAAAAACTTTTTTGGATGGGCTACTGCAATAAAAACAGCATTGCAAGAGGTAGGTAACTGATATACATACATACTTACATACATACGTATTTCAGCTATCATCAGAATGGTATTAGGGAATCTCTAACCTGACGCGCCACGCCAGATGGTTTGTTACACAGAGCCATCTGAGAAGCCATCATTGGAAACTATTTGGAAAAGGGCAGGCACTTTTAAAAGATATCTGGCAAGTACTGCCTTCACAATCGCTCACATCTGCCGTTGTGGTTTGGTAAGCTGGTTGTTTAGACACAAATGCATTACTTGAAGCCTGACAAAATGGATTTTAGTTTGTTATGGGATCCTGCAATTCTCGCATGATCTCATGATATTGCGATATGTGCAAGTAAGGAAATCCCAGGACACCTTTGTAAAATGAATGAAATTCCACCTGCATAACTATAAAAGTCTATGTGGAGTTTTATCATAATTTATGCTGTAGGTGCGGTGACAATTTTAACTACCTTGCAAATAATATGTATATATTTTTTAAGATCATATCACTGAACTGTAGCATAACAATACAAACAGACAACAGGAGATGAAAATTCCTCCAATGCATGATTAAAAAATGTTTCCAAAGTCTTGGGAGCTTTGAATTATTGAGGAGGCAGTAACGAGTCCGACGCAGGGGCAAGGTGTGGGTTTCGGAGAAGTGTGTGTGCGTGTGTGTGTGTGTGTGTGTGTGTGTGTGTGTGTGTGTGTGTGTGTGTGTGTGTGTGTGTGTGTGTGTGTGTGTGTGTGTGTGTGTGTGTGTGTGTGTGGATGCACACAGGAAATCCAGAGAGAAAGAGAGGGATTAAGGCAGAGGTTCGGGGATTAGTGAGCATTAGGTTGACTTGGTCAACACAAGGTTCTGACATAGAAGAAAAATATTTTCTTATAGGAAGAATTGTCTCCACAGTTGTGTCTCTCTCTCCCTCTCTCTCCCTCTGTATATTCACATATACTCACACACCCATGCTATACACACTAGCAGAAGGAATCCTGGTGAGGAAAGGACACAAATACTGTATTTTAAGAGACAGAAAATATGTGGATTAGAGAGAGGTTTTACAGAATGAAAGAAGTGAAACTGAGAAACAAAAGGATTGTAAGGTAGAACTCGTAGGATAGAACAATAAATTTAAAGAGAAGCTAAAAGACATCAAACAAACTGACTGAGACATCTGTAACACAAATTAAGTAAATTGAAAAATGAAGAGGCCCATAAGAGAAGAAAGTAAAGGAGAGCTGCAGAGTGGACAAAGGAAGAGCTACCAAGGTCAATACTGCAGGCGTGAAATTAAGAATTACTTGTTCACTCATCTGATTGGTAATGACTCCTGTACTTATAGTCACATTCAAACAAAACCCCATGTCATTTAACCAGCTGGCGAATACAAGCTTTGCTAAAAGCTCTCATTCTCACTCTTCATCATAGCCAGCCAGCACTTCCTTAGGTAGAATCTTCAGTCAATCTCACACATCCTTCAATTTATAAAAACTAATACAAAATCACTAAGATGTTATTGATATTATTACATGCCAGTTATTAAAATATTGATCATGGGAAGCCACACCATTATCAAATATGGATAGATGCTTAACAAACTAAGTGGCTGTACAACAGACAAGAATACTGATGATTGAATTACTTTAATAGTACTTTCCCTTATCTGGGGCACTTATGGCTCTCTGCAGCCTACACGGTGGATACAATACTGACTCTTATCTGACTGAATCTTTCAAGTTGGCATGGAACATGGAAAAAAATCAACCTGAGGTACACGAGTGAATCTTTAGTTGGACTCGTATTTGGCTATTCTCCCAATTACTCGCTATGTTTTTGAGGGAGAAGCTAGCATTAAAGGGTTTTAAAGAATCAATCAGGCTGTTTGCCTCAGGTTTGGACTGGGTTGGAACTGGCCCTGAAATATCACAGTGTGTGAAGCGTTTACCCCAAATGTGACATTAGAAGTGACCTCTACTACAGCTGACTATACTTCACATGGCCACTCACAGCCAAAGACATACTGCTTAGGCAAGCTTCTGGCCTGGGAGAATGTTTTAGATTTAGTATCATGTTAGCACAAGGTTGGTCCATGCTGCCATCAGCATACTGGTAAATGGCAAAGCTTGCAACGAAAACTAGACCCTGCACATGGCAGAGAGGATTGAAGAGCAGGTTTCTTTTATCAGTGGTCAGGCTTACATTTAGTAATAGAGGGCAGTCACATAGAATCAGGCAACATACGCAGAAGATAACAATAACAATAAGGCAAAATGTGTAACTTTTAAAGCCACAGAAACATAACCAGTGTGTCAAAATAATCCTAATCCTTCATGTGCACAGAAGTACTCATAAATGAGGTTGTGGTGTAGAGGAATATGGCTAATCAAAAAGAGAGGAAAATGTGCTGAATCTGTAGTCAACAGGTGTGATATAACTGGATCTGTAAAATATGAAGAGGGCAAAGAAAGATGGTGTAGGCATCTCTATGACTGCATACATCATTAATATCTATGCATTCTGTCAGAGTGCCCTTGAGCAGGACACTAAACCCCTGCCTCTTACTGGGGCTCTCCTCTCTAATCTCACAAGTCAGTGCATATAAGAGCTGTGCATTTGACAACAAGACACTGAAACATCCTGCCCCCATGATTTATTGTAGATTATTGTGGATTAGATTCCCCTAAATAATTCTGTCAAAGAATTATGCCATGTAAACAAGATAGTTGAGAAAATAATGTGTAATACAAACCAGCTGGTTTAAGGTTAAAAGTTTTTAATATTTCCACAGGAAGTTGCAGTCTGGGATAATCTTTTTGTATTAAATTTACAGAATGTGATTGTAAAGTGACCTACACCCTCAAATGATTGATAAAACTGATAAGTCAATAAAAAAAAAAAAACCCAGTCTCATACCCTTTGAGATGGAATGGTTAATAGCATAACGCTTTTGAAGATTGTGTTCTTGCTCAGAAGAAAACCAAACCAACTATCAAAATGTCAAGATATCCCTTTGAGATGTGTTTTCCAATTGCTCATGCCCTGCAGTTTCCAGTTTCGATTATGTTTTGCTGCATTTTGCTTTGGTATAATAGAAGCATGCCACTTTGGTATCCAAACACAATTTGGTACTGATTCATTTTTAGAAAGTGTTGGCAGGGTTACATGCTGCTCGCTGCATGCTGTTCCCCTACACAAGCAGACCACACTTACTTTATACTCATTGAAAAACCAAAGGATGCTGAATGCAGGTCCACAGTACAGACAGGTGCAGGTGCCATGATAAACTCATAAAATAATGTATGAGTCACGTTGGCTGGTACCTCTGTAGGCTCTTAGGGTTAACTACAAAGCCCAGAGTCGGCGGGAGGAAAGGCTCCTTTCCCACCAGGTGACATGAAATCCTTCAGAATATGTATTGAGGCCCATGGGGAACGATGGCAGCTGGCAAAGTCAAACAGCTCACATGAAGCAGTCAGGTCAGTACGTGTTCAGCCTTGCTGACAAAACCCCCTCTCTCAAGAGGCAGGTTAGCTCTTTATGGGGGAAAAGGTTGAAATCATCTGGCATTTGTTGTTTGGGAAAAATGTACATTTTATTATGGGTATTTACACACCTTGTTTCGAATAGAATTGTTTCGAATAGATATTAATGCTCTTTTTCAGACCAAGAGTGATTGCAAAAGCTAAATAAGTGTCCTTTCTCGGATCACTCCAACAGTCGAATGTAAACGTTTTAATGGTCAGAGACAACTTTATCAAATCACTTTGTCATGACCCCTCACTGGAAAAAAATATTTAGGACAGCTACAGGTGAAAAGTAATACGAACAAAAAAAGGAGAGAATGATTTCACTTTTCTTTTGTCGACCTGAATGAGATCCATACTAAAGCCGCAATGTCTATGAAGGAGCTCTACAGCGTACTTGACATACAGCACTGGCACTGCTGTGATATGTCTGTAGGCAAGACCTCAAGTCAAATATAAAAACATGATAATATAGAACAGCTCTTTAAATTGTTCCAAGTCTGGGATGTCAGGTATAGAAAAGGAGGGAAGATTAGTAAAGAAGCTGCTTGGAGGTAGTGTAGAGAGTGACATACCACACCACTGAGGGCAGAATTGGTAAAGTTGGGTAAGAGTTAAATTGTACATCATCCAAATACCCCCAGACAGAAGACCCACCTGTCACAAAGTATACACTTTAAAAATGGTTAGGCAGACAATAGTTCTCCTGCTGATGGCTCTTTATCTGTATTATGCTATTATGCTTACCACTTCATTTATTTTTTTTGTTATTGCAATGTTGTGCTTAAATTAGCTATTATTTTTATTGATCCAATTATATTCCCCCTGCTGAAACATCAATGTTTTACAACAGCAAATATCTAATTTACCCACAGGGATTATCAGTCATTTAATCAAATCAAAACAGTGATGTTCATCTCCGCTGGATGTGTGGACCTAATCCAGATGCAGAGTGCCAGACTTATTATGTGAATACCAGATGTCGGTCTGTGCAGTGTTCATTATAATGTAAAAGAAATTCCCGTCTAAGTTTTTTTTTTTACTTTGGCTAGCTGGGGAAAGAATCATATACTTGTTTATTCCAGATGGGATGGAATAATTAGTTACCAGATTACCTTAGTAAAACGGATGCTGTCCAGAGAGGGCTGTGGTCCCACTTTGATTTAATTAATCCCACAGCCTTAATTGTTTCTTCAAATATTTTTTAATTATAATAATAATGTGTGTGTGTGTGTGTGCGTGCGTGTGTGCGTCTATCTTACTTCTTCCTTCGATTTATCACGTGATTAGAGTAATAATGTGTATGTGGGACCTTTTAATCCAATCCCTGTCTATCTATTGGAGAAAGATGTAATACAACAATACTAAGACCAACACAGACAAAGCTGACTCAATATGGACCACCAGATGCATCTCAGTAGGATTCACTCACATGACTGGGATGTGGAAACATGTAGCCAGAGTCTACACCTGAAAGACAGGCCCCCAGAGAAGAAGATCAAGGTTGTGTATGACTTAACTTGCAACAGCTGTTGGGAATACTACATCAATGAAACAGCAAGGACCCTGGAAAATAGGCTGAAAGAATCTTGCACGTCCAGACCTTCTTCCACAACCCTACAAAGGAGGGTATGGCTATTCCCCACAACATCCCAGGTTGGGAGAAAGAAGTGCACTGGTTTATTGGCATTTCTTTAAACTATTCACAATTGTCTTGGGTGAGGCTAAGCAATGAGCAACGACACTTCTGCAAAATAGCCTCTGGAAGGAATTTGTTTGTGTGGAGTATGTGTACTTTCAACGTTTGTTTTAGTCTTGCAACAGAATACTCAGATTGGATAGAGCTGTCATCAGACAACAGCATCCGGCAGAATTTCTAGCTGCACCTGAACAATCCCGAAGTGGAACGTCGACTAAAGAAAGAGAAACAAGCCCTCCAAAAAACAAGTATTCTGATCTGATGCCTGGCTCAAAAATGACTTGGTTATTTTCTGGGAAAACAGTTTGGGTTAAAATTAGTACTTTAAGATTAGGGGAGCTTTGTGGTTAAGGCTATGGTACAATCATGGTCATGAAAAAATAGACAATGTTGACCTATATGGTTAGACAGTTAGATACAATACTTATGTCATAGGATGACACCTTAGTTCCAGTCACAGTTGACTAGACTATATTCTAGCTATGATAGCTAGTGTACATTCTCAGCAGCACTGCATTAAATACATTACACAAGATATAACATTCGTAACTTTAACGGCATTCCCAGCATTGTTATTGGGCTGTGTATCTCTTCATCTCCCTCACTTGAGGTCAGACCCCTGCTACTTGCTCATAAACCCATACTATTCAATATTACTGTTCGCCAGCTCAACTCCTTTGAAAGGCACACATCATCAATATTACTTATTCTCTTTTTATGCAGTCCACTAAAATAATTCTGCTTACTGATCAGTAAAACACTGTACTATTGTATTTATGCTGCTGTTTGAAGCCTAGGGCATAAAGCCTCATTCTTTCTGTTGGAGCCGAAATGTCAAGTTACACAAGAAACGTATCGGAGCATATATAAAGTTTACTGCCATCTGCAGATTGGTGACACATCAAAGGAAAACCCATCACAAATTACCTTAGTAAGGGCCACTCAGAGGTGCCAACACAGCATTAATACTCCTAACCATAGATTTTGCAAGTGTCTTAAACAAGTACTTCAAACAATACGACAAGCTTGTTTATTTATACCCTTTAATAACACCTATAGGAGCATTCTGTCATGGTTATCTATATTTCTGTTTCCTGTACTTCTCAATTGTTTCTCTACTGTAGGGTTTTGTTTCCTGTTTGTATATTCAGTGATTATTTTAGGTTTCTGTTCCCTGTTTGTTTTGTTTACTGTTTCATCTTCATGAGTGAAGGGACCATGGGGTAGGAGATTGGTCAGAGAATCGGCGCAGCGGATGTGGTATTACATTCAATTTATTGCACAGATGTGACGAAAAAATAGCTGAGCCAGAAGGCAAAGCTCTCGATCTACCGGTAAGTTTTCGTTCCTACCCTCACCTATGGTCATGAAGGCTGGGTCATGACCGAAAGAACGAGATCCAGGATACAAGCAGCCGAAATGGGTTTCCTATGGAGGGTGGCTGGCTTCGATCTTAGAGACAGGGTGAGAAGCTCAGTCATACGTGAGGAGCTTGGAGTAGAGCCGCTGCTCCTTCGCATCAAAAGGAGCCAGTTGATGTGGTTCGGGCATCTGGTAAGGATGCCTCCAAGCACATCCAGCTGGGAGGATGCCTCAGGGAAGGCCCAGGACTATGTGGAGGGATTTTATCTCCAACCTGGCCTGGGAACGCCTCGGGACTAGTCGGAGCTGGTTAATGTAGCTCGGTAAAGGGAAATTTGGGGTCCCCTGCTTGAGCTGCTGCCCCCGCAAGCCAATACCGGATAAGTGGATGAAGATGAATGGATGGACTGTTTCATCTTCTAGTTTCCTCCCTTGTCTTGTTTAGTGGTACTTTGATGGTCTTCCAGCGAGTGGTCTTTTCTGTTTCCCGTTTTATTTTGATAGTCTAGGTTTTCCAATTTGTTGTGTCTGGCTTGTCCTGTGTTTCTCACCTGTTTCCCAGCCCTTGTGCTCTGTGCTCCCTTTGTCTCTTGTCAGATCCTTTTGTGTATTCCTGTCGGTGTGTTCAACGTTGACTCTTCCTGCGATCCGTCTTCCCCTGTGAGTTTTTCCCTGTGTCTGTGTTCCAGTTTTTTTTTTGTTTTTTTTTCTTCTCTTTGGTCTATTTGGATTTTTGGATGTTAGACTTTGTTTTTTGCTTCCTCATTTACTCCTGGTGTCGTTTGTTTTTGAATTTTTGGATCCCATTTTGTAGTTCCCACTTTACAAGTGTCACAATTTCCTTAATTAGCGCCCCTAGCGGTAGCAAGAACTATTATCCATTGGAACATTTTCCATCCTCGTATCTAAACCAGAGACAAAAACGATCACGTTTTTAAACACGTTTGCAGTTTGGTTATGTTAAGGCAACAAAATTACGTAGTTAAGATTATAAAAAGATTGTGATTTCAATTAAAATCTATACATCTGATACTGTACTTCACTTCTGGTTACACACACGAACGTAGTTCTGTTTATTCCGTAAAGTTAAAATATCTCAGTTTCTTTTAAATTTCCAACGGGACCCAAAGTTCTCTTGGTTGACAGTGTTTGATTGCTACCTAGCTACTAGAGCTGCCACTTTTCACAATTAATTATGTTTTTAAATATTTGAATAATATTTGAATATTTAATGCTCAAATTCAGCCTATTTTATATTTACTGCACTACTCAAGCTTATGCATTGCCAATGCCACTATCAGCATGTGGTTGTTTTATACGTTATGTCCAGAGAGACTTCAAACTTTAGCCTCAAAAGAGAAACCAACAGTATGGCCCATTGCATTTTTGGCACGCCACTTTGTTTACACGCACTTTCACACAGCGGCGAACAAATCAACAGAGAACCCTGTAGTAAAACATATAACAAGTGTAGTGAACGGCTCTGTTGTAGAGGCTAAGGGTACTTGGTTAGCACAATGACAGCATGTTAGAAAGCACAGCCGAAACGATATATCATAAACGGAGTAACATAATGTAAGCCGCCATGATACAGCATTAATAACTAAGCAACACGGTACTATTTATGCTATTTTTAGTGATTTTTACCTGTTTCTTGAAGATTGTCAGTTACTGAGAATAGAGCCGTAGCCTATATATCTATCGAATTCAGCTATCAGAAGTTAATTATATGAAGTCAAAGTGGTCTCCGACAGCAACACATTGCCGTAAGATCTCACAATGCTTTGCGTTGCTCTCTCCGGCTAATTGTTCATCAGACTTTCCATGACAAAAGTATTTAATTTTCACATGCGGGTAGGACATGGTGAGAAGAGTGACGTTAATCAACATAATAATAAAAAAATACACATTCAGCATTTGAATAGTATTTTTAAACAATATTTGGATAGATTTTTAGCATTGATTTTTTTTTTTTTTTTATTATTATATGCGACTTTTGGAATTTGTTCCGGCAGCCCTACCTCCAAAGAAGCAACACATCATATGAGCTTGACTCAAGGCTTGTTGTTTTAGATGTTTGAACACCCAGCATCAACTGCATCCTCCACTTTCTGGTGCACCACCTGGCAGGTAGCATCAGATATCTGGAGTGTGTGGCAGTGTGCCAAGGCCAAGCACATTAATAGAGTTAAAGTTTGATGTGTTAATGTGTTTCACTGCCAACATCAAGAGCACTGCAGGAAAGCCCAGAGAATGACAGAAATAAAGAGAATCAGAGCGGGAGGTTGGTAGAGAATGGCAAGAACCAGGGAGGCGGTGAGAAAGAGTTGAATGAAATGCACTGTAAACCCGGATGAGTTAGTTCAACTCAAACCGTTTGAGGAAACCGATTGCCTTGAATCATTTAAGTTTATTAACTCAAACAATTTAATCATAACAAAATAGTTGATTTGTCTCCAAGTAACTCAATTACTTATTGTAAAGATAACTTGGGTAAATAATTAATATTACTAATTCCATTTAGTATTTCTTACTCAAATGTTGCTTTTCTCCAAACTTATTAAAAATGTGTTAATAAAATGTATCTGATTTAATAAGACTAACTTTAAGCAATCTTCTTTATACAAATTTTACCACTTAACTTTAATTTACTCAGTTTATTTCCACTAAAGAAAGTTATTACGTATTAGTTGTGACAACTTTAAACTCGGTTATGGCTACTCAATTAATTTGAGGAAACCGATTGCCTTAAACCTTTTAAATGGCATTAACACAATACAAACATGTCTGACACAACTTCTACTATTTATTTAGTTGAATGCTGAATAACATATCAATGTTAAAACATTTTAATGTCCACCGCTTAAAAGAAATAAAGTGTTTGTCAAACACTATGAAATTAACACTCACAAAAAAAATTAAATTGATGCTATTGATCATATTTGTACTAGCACAAAAATAGCTTTAAACTGAAATCACAACAATATTAATTAGTGCCTGTGTTTCTCACTACAGCTTAAGAAGAAAGCCAACTATCTGTTTCAACACAGAAATCTAGCACAAAAATACCTTGAAACTGAAAACACTACATTATTAATTAGTGACCGTGTTTCTCACTACAGCTTAAAAAGGACAATTCCGGTCGATTCTAACACGTAGTTCTGTTTGTAAATGTGGAGGTCTGTCAGTAGAGAGAAAAACAAAACCAGTCGGTACTGCCTACACCGTGTTATCCTCCTGCTAGAGTTAGCACCAACAGGCTTAAACAGGGCAAGTTTTAAACGTGTTTGTAGCCTATTAACATGTTCAAAATGTTATTTAAAGTGCCTACCCATGTGAAGTGATTCCTTCAGAGTGAACACAGTGAATCAGATGCTGGAGATGTGACAGAAAGGCATAAAGTTGTGTTAATTCAGCTCTGTTTAGTTCTGGTGTTGAGAGGCATTTAGAGAGCTTAGGGACCGTCTACAAACTACAACACAGAAAAGAGATAAAACTAAAATATGTAGGCTATTAAATTAATGATAAAATAAGGTAGTATCTCCAAACTTACCTCAATTATAACTTGTCTCCTGCTAGCACTTACTTTAAATAAAAAAAAAAAAAAATTAACACAACTTTCATGCATTTCTTTCACATCTCCAGCAGTCAGATTCACTCAGAAGGAATCACTTCACATGGGTATGCATTTTGAGTGACATTTAGAGGCTAACAACACATTTATACCTTTTCTTGTTTAAGCCTGTTGGGTGCGAATACTAGCAGGAGGATAACACGGTGTAGGCAGCACCGATTTGACAATGGAGTTTTTCTCTCTACTGACAGACCTCCACATTTAGAAACAGAGCTACGTGTTGGAATCAACTGGAGTTCTCCTTTAAGTAGAAAGCCAACTATCTGTTTCAACATAGAAATCTAGTACAAAAATACCTTGAAACTGAAAACATTACAACATTAATTAGTGCCCGTGTTTCTCACTACAGCTTAAGTAGAAAGCCAACCAACCTTGCTGTAATTGTGTAGACAAGTATCTGTTTCAACACATAAATCTAAACAGTTTAAATTTATGTGGTATGCAAACCAAAAGATAATTTTTAGAACATTTCTGACCTTCAACAAAAGAACATGTTAACACCTAACTCATTTCTCAAGGCTTGTAACTTAGGTTTGAGCTGCTTTCTTCCATCATCAAGGTTTAAGAGGACAACCTGGATGAACTTAGCTTCTCAGGATAGCTCAAATGAAGGGCATAGATCAGTCCAAACAAAATCACCATTGAATCAGTCCAAGATCTGTGAGACATTACAACCTGATCCTCAAGGACAATTGAAACATGGTGAGTTTCAAAGGGAACTCCAGCAGGCACCTCCTCTTCATTCACCACTGCCACCAGAGCCACTGCTCCATCCTGGATTGCCTCCAATTCATCCTGAAAAGGGAATACATGTTCAAGATGTGGGAGTGTAATTGTACAACTCATTAAGCTTACAAAATACCTAATGATGATGATCAATGGAGAGCTCAGTTCTGGTTTTCTTGTTACCAAGGTTTAGCTCAGAATATCTCATAAAGTGATCAGTTCACAGATAAGGTTTTCTGTTTTTAACTGCTTCAAAACATAATTAGAGCACCTGAACCTGAGCATTTAAAACCCATTGATCTGGACTTAATGTGGAAGGTTTCTGAGTTTAGAAAGTCAAAAACAAAACACAAAGAGATGAGTAGGAGGTCTATGGTGTTCAGTTATTTTATAAACCTTTAACTTCTGTTACAAATTTGGGAACAGATAATGTGTTAAATGTGTCTATGTCTGTGATGAGAAGTGATTTTTAGGCACAATTTAAACATTTGTTTTACCTGAATATCACTAAAGTATAGTCTTTAAAAATCTTGACCAACTTTTATACAAGACTCATGTGGTTGAACCATATGTATATAACTGAATTATAGAATTTAGAAGTAGTATATTTCTGCATGACTGTAAATTAGTGTTGATGAACAACTCTGGCCAGCCTTAATAAAAAATAGAAATCCATATCAAGTAAACCAATTAATTATTTTGTCCCATCTCATTCTTATTGTTTACTTAAGGCTACTTCAGAATAAAGACAAGCACCATTTCATTAAGTGGAAGACCCTAGCATCCTTTTAACGCTCTGTCGCACTACACAGCAACACTTAAGTAATGTAGAGAATTGCTCTAAAAGGCAGCAGAAGGCAGTTTCTAATTTTTATGTTCAGCAATTTGTTTTTGCAAAATAGATGAAGGTAGTGAGCTATGAAAACAGGAAAAGGAGAATACAAAAATTCCTTGCAGGTTTTGAAGACCTCGGATGAATCCTCCTTTAAGTACAGCGGTAGGCCGGCCAGGGCTGCTGTTCGAGCTGCAGTGATGTTGCTCTTGTCCTGTAGCACTAAAAGACAAGGAATGCATGTTGGCGTCTGCAGTTCTGTTCACATTCAACATCAATGTAATGTATTAATGCTTTAAAAATGTTTTATCTGTTCCTCATATGCCATCAAAACTTCTTCCATCTTCTCGTCAAAACTTCCAGTCTTCCTCTTTTTGTAGAGCTTCAACAGCTGAGGTGTGTACTTGTCAAGTGCAACAAAGAAGGAATACGGGAGATTTTGGTTGGTGATCCTGTGGAATTCACTGTAGAGCTGCATAGAAACAAAAACTCAACTTGCATCATTTATTAACTTTAAGCCACATAAGACTGTAAGGGAAAAAACTTTAGACAAACCACATTAACACTAATAATTTGTAAGCTCTTTATCCAGATCAAACAGTGCTGCAATCACAACTTTGACAATGTGTGTCTTATCAACTTTTTACTCACTTGGGCTTCACAAAAGAGTGCAGGCCATCTGTCTTTCAGTTTAGCAATGTGAGGAACTGAATTTACAATTTCTTCACACCTGAGTGCAAAGGTGCGCTGCATATGTTGATGGATCATAATCATGTCTCTATCAGTCACTGTCTTCTTGAACTGCTCCACCATCTCAAGCCTCTGTTTCTCACAGGCCCTAAATGGACACGGCACTGTTTCTTTCTGTCTTAGATGCCCCCTTAAATGAACAAACACGTCCCTCTCAACAAATGGCTGCTTAAAAATCACACACAGGGCAATGAAATGCCAGATTTATAGTCAAATCACTGTTGTCTCTATGTACCACTCTTTTCTCAGGATGTACTCTTGACAAATGTACCTTCGATTACTTGCTAAATGTACACATGCAGTTGTTATACAGGCATGGTAAAGGTGAAATTGTGGAATACTGGCCATGATATAGTCTGTAATGTCTCAATAACTGTATTTTTAAGGCACTAGAAAAAACACAATTTACATTTCCACATGATTTGTACCAGTCAAAAAAGAAAACAGTCAGTTTGCCCAAGTTTGTCAAAGTCTAGGCAGTAGCCCAGTACCTACAGTCCTCCCTCTCTGAGCAACGGCGGTGGCAGCAGTGCCGGGACTGCCAACAGGCAATACATACGGATCCAGAGCGTCGCACCGGCTGCCTCTGGGATACATATAAGAGAAAACGTGCAAATCTGAGAACAGCACTCTCTATGTGGCTCTATATTGTGCAAAAAATACAACATGCATGCACAGTTTGCCAGACCCCCTGGAGACAGTGATACGCAGCTTATTCCATCAGTAACAACAGCCTGTGATTCCTTTTTTTCTGTCTTCCACCACTAAAGTAATCTGTCTTATTTCTCCGTCAACCGCTGTAGATCGCACAGACTGCACATAAGAATAATTGGGTGTAAGGGTGTTAGCAACAATGATCGGAGTGGAGAACGTGACTGCAAGCGCCAAATCGAGCCCAGTCTGAGTCCAGTCTAAGCTAACGTTACCATATACAATCTAACATGTTCAGTTAGCTACATAATGTTTAACAGTTAACTAGGTTATTGCAAGTTTATATTAATGTAAGTTAAGATAGCCTTAACTTACTTAATGTTACTTTGCTAACCGAAAAGAAAAAAAAGGCACGGGCATACAGGTAAAAGCCAGTAAATTAGAATATTTTGAAAAACTTGATTTATTTCAGTAATTGCATTCAAAAGGTGTAACTTGTACATTATATTTATTCATTGCACACAGACTGATGCATTCAAATGTTTATTTCATTTAATTTTGATGATTTGAAGTGGCAACAAATGAAAATCCAAAATTCTGTGTGTCACAAAATTAGAATATTGTGTAAGGGTTAAATTTTGAAGACACCTGGTGCCACAAAGTAATCAGCTGATTAACTCAAAACACCTGCAAAGGGCTTTAAATGGTCTCTCAGTCCAGTTCTGAAGCCTACACAAACATGGGGAAGACTTCAGATTTGACAGCTGTCCAAAAGGCGACCATCGACACATTGCACAAGGAGGGAAAGACACAAAAGGTTATTGCTGAAGAGGCTGGCTGTTCTCAGAGCTCTGTGTCCAAACACATTAATAGAGAGGCAAAGGGAAGGAAAAACTGTGGTCAGAAAAAGTGTACAAGCGATAGGGATCACCGCGCCCTAGTCAAGATTGTGAAAAAAAACCCATTCAAAAATGTGGGGGAGATTCACAAGGAGTGGACAGCTGCTGGAGTCAGTGCTTCAAGATCCACCACCAAGAGACGCTTGAAAGACATGGGTTTCAACTGCCGCATACCTCGTGTCAAGCCACTGTTGACCAAGAAACAGCGAAAAGCGTCTCACCTGGGCTAAGGAAAAAGAGCTGGACTGCTGCTGATTGGTCCAAAGTCATGTTTTCTGAAAGCAAATTTTGCATTTCCTTTGGAAATCGAGGTCCCAGAGTCTGGAGGAAGACAGGAGAGGCACAGGATCCACGTTGCCTGAAGTCTAGTGTAAAGTTTCCACCATCAGTGATGGTTTGGGGTGCCATGTCATCTGCTGGTGTCGGTCCACTCTGTTTCCTGAGATCCAGGGTCAACGCAGCCGTCTACCAGCAAGTTTTAGAGCACTTCATGCTTCCTGCTGCTGACCTGCTCTATGGAGATGGAGATTTCAGGTTCCAACAGGACTTGGCGCCTGCACACAGCGCAAAATCTACCCGTGCCTGGTTTACGGACCATGGTATTTCTGTTCTAAATTGGCCAGCCAACTCCTGACCTTAGCCCCATAGAAAATCTGTGGGGTATTGTGAAAAGGAAGATGCAGAATGCCAGACCCAAAAACGCAGAAGAGTTGAAGGCCACTATCAGAGCAACCTGGGCTCTCATAACACCTGAGCAGTGCCAGAAACTCATCGACTCCATGCCACGCCGCATTAATGCAGTAATTGAGGCAAAGGAGCTCCAACCAAGTATTGAGTATTGTACATGCTCATATTTTTCATTTTCTTACTTTTCAGTTGGCCAACATTTCTAAAAACTCCCTTTTTTGTATTAGCCTTAAGTAATATTCTAATTTTGTGACACACGGAATTTTGGATTTTCATTTGTTGCCACTTCAAATCATCAAAATTAAATGAAATAAACATTTGAATGCATCAGTCTGTGTGCAATGAATAAATATAATGTACAAGTTACACCTTTTGAATGCAATTACTGAAATAAATCAAGTTTTTCAAAATATTCTAATTTACTGGCTTTTACCTGTAGTTTGCTAACGTTAACATAAAACTTTCACAAACTAACGTTAATGTTACTTAAACAACTTAACGTCGAATCAACGACAGAGTTTGAAAGCGACATCTAACTAACAGTTTGAGTAAAAGTTTTTTCTGACCAACTAACGCTAGCTAGCTGTTAGTTGGTGCAAGCTAGCCCACTCCTGCACAACTCGGCAAGTTAGCTAACTTAGTAACGTTACAATTCAAACAGCATGACAAACCAGAAAGATTAATAAAATAACATAACCTTACCTCGCGTGGAAGAAAAAAGTGTCCTGCAGCAAATAAATTAGGTCAGCAGCAAGAAACACACAGCAGCAGTGCAAGGGGTCGTTCCGAGCGTCGCCGTTATTCCAGTGCCGTGTGCAAACAGGGGGACGAGTCACGTCTTCTCTGTTGAGCGCGCTGCGCGACCTTATTGCCGTCTCGTTTATATACATATACAGTCTATGGTTCAAAGACAACTTCTTCTTAACGCCACCATATGGACAAGAGTGTTGATCAAGAGGTCAACCTACACTTTCTTAAATTCTTTTTAATTTTTCAAAAAATAAAACAAAAAAACGAAAACAAATTTTACCAGATCCTCTTTGCAGTATATCATGTAAATTTAATGTGCAAAGTTGTGACATCAATCTTTGTCTGGCTTGATGGTATTTAGGACAATACATAATTACATGTTCTATGGTCTCTTGACCATTGCAATATTCACATATTCCATCAACATGCTTTTTCATTATTAATAATGCTATTTAATCCTGTATATCCTATCCTTATTCTGGATGCCACATCTTTTTCCTTCTTACTACAGGTGTCTCCCAGACTGTTAATTATCCCATTAAACTGCCCTTTTCCATTTATTTTAGCTTTAATTATACTTTTGACTTAAGCTTTACTGTATTTAATACCCACAATATGGGCGGAATATGATGTTTTTTTAAACATCAACATTGAAAAAGCAGGACTTAATTAAAGTCAATTGAACTAACTGGAATCATATTACCAATACTTAAACTTTCCCACAAATTTAAGTGTACTCAAAACAACTCAGTTATTACTTCAACAATTCATTTTTGAGTTAGGTTAAATTCATGTAAATGAGTCATCCCAACTTCTTGAGAGGTTTAAGTTATGTAAAATTACTTCTTTTATTAAGATGGGCTTAGGTTTTACAGTGTACTACAAATAGCAATGTTTGTGACTTCTCCAACTATATCACATAATTCATTATTTTATGTCAAATACAAGGAGTGCCATTGTTACCACCTACCCCATTACCAGGGTATGTTGTAACACAACCTGAGTAAATTGTAACAGTAAAATTGAAGAACTAAAAAATGAGACCAACACAAAATATGCATCTATATAAGTTTATTGTGCATGTGCCAACATGTGCTTCACTAAGAACAAAAATCTTTGATGGCTAAATGAAGAACAGTGTCAGTATGGTATGGATCCTAACATTAGAAGAGCTTTCTTAAAGACCATATTCTGATAATACCTATGAATGTTAAACATACAAATGGAAACCTTCAGTAGGAGGTCAGAAGTAGCTCATAATCCACGGAAAATTACAGGAAGACGTTTGACAATTAGTAAAACAACAAATATGCATTTTCTTATATGGTGTTCCAACCATCCCCACCCCTGTCGGCCAATGTTTAGCTGTATCAACATGGTGGTTTGAAATTAGCATAGATGAAATGTCTCACATATTATGTAAGAACCTACTCTCATACCTGATACAAGTTACCTATTTTAAACTTCAACAGTATCAGTATTAATCAAAATCTAGATTTGGTCCCGGAAATTACTTTCTTACCTGAAAATTGATGTTTTGACTGTAAAATCTGCACACTTCTTCTCACAGCCGTGCAAATTCACATGGAAGATCAGGGAGTGAGTGGGTGAAATGTATGTCATGAAATGTTTCACATGACTCTTATGTTATCCCTTATTGGCGAAAGTGATGCTGTTACAACTATCCCTTTTGATACAACCATCCACGGTCTCCCCTAGGCCTGACAGCTGTTTTCTCCCTGCTCTAAAAGAGAGCATTGAGACAGCCTGTACAGCAGCCTAACCTTCAGGTGCTATTCTTACAGTGACTCTAATCGACAGCCGAGTCTATATTTAGCTCATGGAGAAGCAGCCATTGAGCTCATCTCTAACCAGCTTTCTCTTATAAACAATACACTCATGGAAACTGGCATGTCCTTGACAGAGATTTTCATTTACTCATCCTTTGCATGGGAATATGGGCTGGATTATGTATTTTATGTGTAGCAGAGGCACGTGGAAAACATTTTTCTCTCAAATAGCATTTATAACTTGAATGACCCGCATATTGTTTTTTCTCTGCAAAGTTAATAGAAAATTGTATTGTGTCTAATTTTTGACAGATGCTAATCTTCAGCAGCGCAGCCCACATCAGCTTGGTGCTTTTGTAGCCAGACCTTCGACTTGGCACCCTCTGCTGTGTTGATTAATTCTAATTTTAAGACAATGATGAGCGCACCACCAAATCAATGTGTCAGTGTTAATTGGAATTTCTTCGCTTTCGTGTTAATTTGCCCCCTCCGGCTCTAATTGGGTGCTGACAGGCAATGTGTCTGTCTGTGGTTTAGAAGCCAGGGTGATGTTGGCTTATTGTTGGTTGGAAGTTGCTCATGGAGTGCTCTAGTTTGACAATGATGGTAAAGAGTGCTCTGTTGGATGAAAAATACATCTCTTTAGCTGCAGTTCCTGATTATTGGGCATCTATTATGGACTGTTCATTATTTATCGGATGAAGGAAGAGGATGATAGGTTTTAGCTGTCACATTATTGTTTTAAAGAAGACAATTTGTTTTAGTTCAGAGTAGTGGTTCTCAACGTTTTGAGAGTCACAACCCCCCAGAATGATAAGGTAGAGTTTTGTTGCCGCAGAAGCTTTTCTGTGAAAAAATGTAAGCTCTGAATATAACACATAAAATGTACCAAACTTCACACAGTAATATAAAAACCATCCCCTTGTCTTTTTTTTCTCCCCAACCATCTGCCATACCACAGAAATTATCTTGCAACCCCCGGGTTGAGAACCACTGATCATTTCCACATAAGTGGAAATGATCTAAGTTCTTTTTATCATTATAGGTGCTTAATCAGCATTTATGTTTAACTTTGAGTTATAGTGTATCCGACAGTGCCTATCAATGTGTCTCTGCATGTCCCTGCCACATGGACACGAATGGACAATGGGTACAGCAGTGGCAGCCTCTCACAAAGAGATTTCTGAAGGTGCTTTGACACCTTTCTTTCTATAGAGTAAATGTGTATCCTCTATAGAGTAAATGTGTCTCCTCTGCCTGTTCTAGTTCATACATATGTTGAGGGCGAGAGTGCAGCATTCCCTGAAACACCTGCATTTTGGTTCTTGAAAGTTCAGAGCAACAGTGGGAGGTGTAGTTGGGGTTTTATGTGTGTGTGTCTGTGTGAGAGCCTTTGCTTTTGTCTTACAGTGTAGTGCACTGACACCAGCCCTGTGTCAGCAGGGTTCCTCACCACCCTCTGCATAGCAGCCATGATAGGTGAGGTGTAGGAGTTATCTTGGCTGACTTTATGTGTGGGGACAGTCAATCAGAAGGGTGTCAGGAGTGGGCGTTTCTGCTCTCACCTTTGTCTGAGCAGTAGATTGTGTACACAGTTAAACATTGGGCCTTTGGCTGTGGTATGTGACTGAGTTGCACATACAAAAACGGAATTGGAGTACTAACATTTTGAGATCATTGTCGACAGTTTTTAGCAATGGGATCTGGACCAATGATTTAAATGTCTGTCTTCTCAGTATTTAATTGAAGACAATTAACACATCATTTGAATTGAAGACTTGGTAAAGCTGTCTGTCATTACCATAAAATGAGACAAAATGACAAGTTATTAGCAACTTCAGGCATGAGATGATTAACCTTGCTTGGGGCCCTGGCAAACATCCCTTCATTCCTTCAATTCAAATGGCCTTGGCATTAAACAATTCACAAAACAAGACGAGAGAAACTGTCAGTTGAGAACAGTGTCTATTGACCTCAAGTTACTACAGCTAGTAATTGTCACAGCATTTTTAATGTTCAACGTGATATGGCAATAACACCTTCCATATCAAGACAAACAGGTGCAGGTTTAAAGCAGCTTCGGGACAACCTTTAGGAGTGCTGATAACAGAATTATGAGACTAATCAAGGGGATCATACTTCACTCACATCTGAACAGTGTGCAACAAATAAAATCCTATCAGCCTGACCTTTGTAGGAGCAGGCAGCGGTAGAATGCACGAAAATTAAATTCTCAACTCCTGAGTGGACGATTACAGAGACAATAAAGCAGCTTGTTCATCAGATACAGGCGGAAATATTCAAATTTGACATTTGAATCAGGATGTATTACATTTTCAGAGGGGCGTCCAGCTCCTTTGGTATGGTGATAATGCATGGAATACTAAACGGCCAACCAGGAGAGTACAGTTAAATAAGGCCAACATGTCAGAGTTAGAAAGAGCCCCGGTGAACAGCTCGATGAGATGCTGCTGTTTTTAGTGCTTGTCCAAAACAATGTACTCATTACCATGGGACACAAAGGCCAAAATAGAATCTGCCCATGTTTTGGCAGAAGTGCCTGGCAAATTGTGCTCATTTCATTGAGTTGGCATGCAACACATTTTATCCACTTTTCCAAAGAACTATTTATGTTCCACTGCGGCTTGAATTAAGTGAGTCTCTTCATTTAAATTCACTAAGGTTATTTACTGTGACTTCTTCTAGATTTGATCATTTGATTTAATGCCATTTTGAAAGATTGTCTTGAACACTTTTTTTTCTGAAAGTTTGTGAATGACTATGACATTTCCATGTTTCGTTATGATTAATCTTATTATTAACATGCTCTGAAGTGACACTCCTGAAGTAAAATAAAGAAAACTCCAAGTTATGTTTATGCCATATTTAATGCACAAGGTGTTACCTGTACACACACAGGAAGTATAATCCTTATCTTGAATTAATAAAATTTGGATTAAATTGTGGACCAAAAACGAAGGGATTAAAATATTTTTTTATTCTGTCTCTCCCTAACAATCCAACTCTTTGATTCATTTTTATTAATATATTTTTTTCTTCTGATTGTTCTCTCTGTATTACTGTTTTTATTTCTCTGACTTTCTCCTACTGTCTCAATAATGGCTCTTTTAGAGTCTGAGACAAATCCTAAAAACTCCCAGGAGGCGAGAGGTCTGCCCTTTTGAAGACAGAGAGATGCACCATGGGTAAAAACCAGATCGCAGACTGATGTGAGGTGTGGCGAGAGAATTCATGATGTATGGCAACGCTGTAAAAACATTGCAAGTAATTACCTTCTCTGGGAATGTATCCCCACGCCAATATAACAATGTAATTATGGGAAGGTAGTGTGGGCTTTTGTTAACTTAAGAATAGTGCATGACAAAAAGAAAGTTAATTAGTACTTGTGTGTCTCCTGTCTGATTTTAGTCACTGACCTAAACTTGAAATGCTGAGAACCACAAAGCAATCACGATAGTGTCTAATTGTAATCACTGTTGGCTCATTTGTTATGATACATATGTATTATGACAAGCAACATATAATTTCCACCTCTACAGAGAAGATGACTGTCTAGCTTAAGTCTTAATTTGCGTTTCCGCCAGTCAAAGTAGCATTAAACAATGTACAAATACAGTGGGGTTCAAAAGTTTGGGCACCGCAGGTAAAAATTTGTATTAATGTGCATAAAGAAGCCAAGAAAAGATGGAAAAAATCTCCAAAAGGCATCAAATGACAGATTAGGCATTTGTTTAATATGTCACAAAAAGATAGATTTTATTTCCATCATTTACACTTTCAAAATAACAGAAAAAAAAATAAATGGCATCTGCAGAAGTTTGGGCACCCTGCGGAGTTAATAGCATGCACCGCCCCCTTTGGAAAGCTGAGACCTGACAGTGTCACAGATTGTTCTCAATCTAACTGGCACCTCTCCAGCTACCAGTCCACCACCATACTTATGGTCTGAACGGGGACTTGAACGAGCGACCCTCCGGTTCCCAACCCAACTCCCTACAAACTAAGCTACTGCCACCCCTTTGATTTGATTTGATCATTGTTCCAGCACAAAAACGTCAGTTGGTAGAATTTTACTCACCTTCAGTAGACACCAGGGAGAGGTAGCATGCCCTTTGCTACTGGAAACAATCAGTTTTACAGTAAAACACCTCCACTAACCACTGAAATTAGTTTATGACTACCAGTTGCCTCAATAGTTTTTTATGACACTAATACCCCAATACCACAACTAATTTGAATATATATATATATATTTTTTAAAAGGGTTGTAGAACGCATTTCTAAATTCAAATATGAAACTGGCCACAGCAGAAACCTCAGTGACAGCGCTTTAGGTGCTCCAGCTGTGATATGTTTGCACACATAGCACAGCTCAAGGCATAACAGCAGCTGAAGGCTTTCCTATTTCACCTGATGTACAGCATCACTACTTCCACTGCAAGCAGGGAAGCTCAAAAGAATGACCACAGATTGCTATAAGCTCAAAGTGAACCAGTATGTGTATAGGGTCAGGTTGTGTGTCTATGTGTTGTTATGAGGTGCAGTGGAGCAAAAAGGCCTTATCTAGCCCTGAGGTGTGAGGTAAGGCGTTGCTGCTACAGAGGGGGAAATGACTTGAAACACCTGGACATAATGTCAATACTGGAAAAAGCAAACATGGTCCAAGGGAAATGTACTGTTAACAATGGGATGCTGTATATAGTCTGTGCAGGGTCTGTGGACGCATCGTCAGCTTCAGTTGGTACACTTTGCTGTTTCTTTTAACCTTCAACAGATCTTATTTAGATAAGTAATACTTAATAATCAGTCTTAGAATGTGTGATATAGGAAAATATTGCTCATGATATGAATCTAAATTTAACGAGTTTTACCGAGCCCACTCATTTGTCATGCCAAGTAATAAAAATAAAAGTTTGATAACAATCTGAACTTCAGGACTATCAGAACGGTGGCACAGCAGTAATTAAATTGAAGGTTGTTTTGAGAAATATAGAAAAAAGAAAGTCATGGTCCCTTTAATAAGCGTGCACATGAACTCTAGAAAAGCTGACTTCCAACATAATTACATTTTGTAATTAGAAAATGGCTTCTGCCCAGATGCATTGGACGTGCTGCTTCATGACAGATGCTCTCTGTAATAAAGAGTGGGCTGATGGGTATTTTCAGTGAATCTGAAGATACTTTAGAGGTAATTTTAGATTGAATAACAAAGACTAGTAAAAAAAGTGATAAACTAAAGTTTGATTAAAATGTAATGCCCTATAACAAATTAGCTTTTCGTCAAAAACGCAGAAAAACAACACGACCATCAGAGATCAGTTTCTCTCAGTTATGGAAAGTATATAGTTTTCTTACATACGTGATGGATCTGGCAACTACTATCTACTTAATGCTGCTAATCTTGTGCCCAGCTTTAGATGGGCATGTCTATTATAAAGCCTGTTGTCTATTGATTTTTACCACAGTAAGGGAGTGTCGGCGTTTACTCATCTGATTGGACGGTGGATAGTGACCCCCTTTCACTTCCTCTGCCATGCAGATAAGACTGGCAGAGTGAAGGAAAGAAGAGGGGAATGGAGGGAGAGGAGGGGGGCTATAGCAAGCCTGTCAAGTACAGATGTGGAGGAGTTGAAGTGGGAGAAGGAAGAGAATGGGTGAGGGCAAGAGTAATCAATAATCAGACAGAACGCTACTTCAAACGGCTCGATGCTGCAGACTCAATCGATAAATAGATGTCAATTTAAGTTGTAAAGCCATAGAATGAGAGGCAGTGTTGTGAGTAAGGGGAATTGAGAGGTTTAGGGACCTGACATAAGAATATAAAAATAAGAATAGCTTATTGTCAAGAGGCAGTAAATATTAAAATGTCCCAGACTGATGAAGTATTGGAAGTCTTTCAAGAACACTTCTTTAAATCCAGGTGATGGAAAGTAAAGGGAGTTTTGGGACTCCTTTTTCACTTTCATCAAAAATCCAAAGTCATGTGTAATCCTTAATGTGATTGAAAGAGTGGAGTTATCCAGTGGGCGAACATATGACTGATGATGTATGGAATGACTGTTATTATGTCACCTTACAGTTTGCTTCCTTGGTAAAAATTTGCAAAGATGCGTTCAACACAAATCATTTAGCTAAATCGTGGCAACTGACATCACAACCTTGTAGAAAGACATACAGTATGTTTCACAAGTGCATGGGAAGATAATACAACCACACAATTTATAGTGATGTCATTAGCAAAACTATAGATTTTGTTCATGAGATGTACATGAAAACAAACAGAATTTTCCATTTCCAACCATTCTGGTTGTTTTTGAGTGTTACAGTCCATTTACTACACATCATACATAGCCTCCACTTTTTTATTCTCTAATTTTATAATCAATGCTTTACAATTTTTCTTAAAGCATGCTGCTGTGCTGGGTTTTCCTACCCTACAGGCAGCCACTGATTTCAGTTAATTTTAATTACAGATGAACATCAATTCACAGTCTTGACACCTGATTGAGTCAGACAATCCATCACAGTGAACTACATGTCTGCTTTAATTGTAGTCAAAGTTCTGTGATAAAGAATTTAATATACTGCTTTGATTCACACACTCCAAACTGTTGCAGTAGTGCACAAAAGCTGGTCATATGTGTGCAACTGAATATACTGTGTGAAGCAGTGTATTGTTAAAAAGAGCATTAAAAAAAGGGCATGACTTAAAACATAAGCTGTTAAATATAATACTTTAGCCAAACTAAACTGCAAAAGATTCCACTCTCCTGCACATTTCAGAACACATTTAGGGAAAATTGAGAGGTCATCCCTCTGTGAGATATCTACTGACATTTGCACAGATACACCGTCAGAAACAACCGTACAAAAACCCTAATCCCTTCGTTACCAACCATCAGTCACATTTCCCTTCCATTCATCTCAAACACACACTTGTGCATCCCTGTCTGACCTGTAAGCATCTGAACCTCCCCATGAGCCTCACTCAGCAGCAGTCTCAAATGCTCCTACGCAGTGTGAGTGCTTCACTCTGTCATGAAGGGAGAGCCGAACCACATATCTGCTATTGTGCACACAATTTGAGATGACAGATTAAGTGGCTTACCAACCCTTTGGGCCTGCTAATACAAGGAAGCAGGACCTACACATATCTAAGATGGTACTGTGCCTTGCATTTGGGGGTGGAGGGGAGGGACCGGAGTCAAAGGGTGGAGGTAAGATGAAGTAAAAGGTGGGAATGGAAACATTTTTATATGTTGTCACCCACAAACTGTTATAATGGTGGAGTGTAGTGTAAAGATTGTTTTGTCATTTCACCTCAAGGTTGTTATTATCCAGCTGGCAGAGTCAGAGTCAACCCTAAAGCAATTACTTGATTCAACATATAGATTGGTGATAAGTTTAGTATATCATATAACATATATATGATAGATTTTATTACATGTTGGCTTATGGATAGTGGAGGTAGGGAATGTTTGACAGGAGTGACAATTTGTATGTGACAATTTGTGTACACGCCTGAAAGTGAATTTTAAATGACAGTGGAAATAGGATAGGCGTGTTTTGGGTCATTTGCTATATTTTCAGCTGGACATATATTTGGCAGTAGTGAGCTTTACAGTTGGTTGTGGCTCTCAAGGGGAGGTTAGTGGCTATAGCACAGCAACGTCTTATCATGGAGGTGGGTCAATAATGTCAAAAGGAAACAAAGATACAGTGAACCTCAGTGTGTCATGGACAAGACCTGTGAAAAAATATGATGATTATCTGTATTTTTTTTTTTATTTGTATCAAATGCAGGTAGATTTTATCCACTTTCTGCTTTCAACGCCTGAGATAGCACTTCTCCCAGTTACCTTGGCCTTGGGCTACATACTTCAAAGTACACATCTCATCAAGATGAGTGACAAATGCTGGGGTGTGAACTAGACTGACTTAGCAGGCAGCAGGCAACACTGGCAAAATATACTGCCGCCTTGAGGTGCAAGGTTGCATATTGTTGTTTCAAATGGTAGAGGAAGAGAATAGTGATTTTTTTGGTACCAGTTGGTTAAGGGAGCTATGCTGATTTAATGAGGTTTTTGAATTTCAGAGAGAATGTGAAAGTGGAGCAGAAGTGGAAGCGATGTTGTCACAGGTTGTCAGGACATCCACTCAATTTCACACCTGGATGGATATGTTCCCCTTTACCTGGTATGAGCCAACTAGTTTGAGCCAAACTGAACTTACATGTATTTCTCTTTCACCCAAAAGTGGAGAGGCCTCATACCATCTAGTATAAGGTTTTGTATGGATATACATTTAAGTCCCACTCCAGACACGTTTTAAAGTATGTAAAAATACACTGTTATGATTAAAATTTTGTTTAATTTGGTTTTCCCATAAAAAGTAAAAAAACAACAACAAAAAACAATGAAATGTGACTAGAAGCACATCTACTCTTACTCCCTCATTAAGAAATTCTGGATCTGGCCTCGCCAGGTCCACCACAGGTGCATGTGTTAGGGTGAGGCTAGTTCAGTGAGTACATTCTAAGGTTGGCCAGTAGTTTTGTATTGCCAGACCTATCTCCACAGCGCTAGGTGATTGGTGAAAGAGCATCACATCAAGATGGCTAGAAACATTGGAGATATTCAGCTACAGGTGAACATATTTGAACCTCTCGCCAGGTTTAGACAGGAAGAGGCAGACAGCCATCTCATGGAGCCCTGGCAGCCCATTCGCAGGAATCCAAATGCAGGCAGCCCGCTTGGAGAGCTCTGCAAGCTTGCAGTCTGCAACTATAATTTTGGTGTCCTGTCTTAACCAGGGTTCAGTCAAATTCAGACCCAGATGAGGAGTCTGTTGTGCACCAAAATCGGCAAATAGACATATAAGATAGGTGATATAGGGAGGTCTGTCAAGATCCGCAAGATGATGTGAAAGGCACCACAGAAGTCCACTAAGATCCGCCATGGAGAGAAAACAACCACCATTCATCTAAATACATTGCCCATACAAAGAGGACACAGAGATGGATTAAAATTGATTCTGTTGGGTTAACTTTTCTTGCCGTAATGGGCATCTGTTAAAAAAAGTAATTCCCGGCTAGTGGTTCGGTTCATTATTGAGAAAATGGTTAAAAATGAGTATTACTTGATAACCGGATCTGTACTTGAATCCAGCTCTGCAAAATATCAAAGCGGCACTATCTTGTTCCTTGAACCATTGCTCAAATGTTGTTCCAAATGTCCTTCCTATGATTTTGTGCACATAGGAAAGTCAATATTATTCATGTTTTTGCATGCAAAGATATTCTTACTTTGTGCAGATAAAGCATAACTGAAGCAGCAATACCTGCTCTTGTACTTCTACTAGCTCATGATCTTTGACCCTTCTCACCTTATACTCCCTATAATTCCCCACACCTGCTAAACTGCATAGCCATTAACTGTGGAAATTGACACTGGAGCCCTTGATGGCTTGCAATGGACCTTGTAGCTTCTTGCTTGTGCTCTCAACCGAAGGCAAAACAGTAAGGCAAACACATGGATGAAGTATTTGTCTGCAGCCCCTCCTGGATTGTGTGACAGGAAGTTGTGGTGGGGAGATTGCATTAACTTGACAGGCTTCTTCTTGCAGCAGAAGAGTTAATTGCTGTGGGACTGTAGCAGCCATCAACATCCATCAACAAACCTACCAGCTCTGTGGGGTTGGAGGTTGGGTGAAGTATTGAGAGGGAGGGGATACCAGAGAGGGCCATAGAGGGCAAAGAAACATGTGATTTCCATTGACATCTCGGGCAAATAACCTTCAAAACTATAATGCTGCTGAAATGCTGTCCTTTGTGGGCACGTTGGCGTTTCAATTTACAGCGCAACTGCAACAGCAAATTCAAAGGTGCAATGTTAGCACCTTTGAATCACACTATGGATCCATTTTGTTAACAAATGGGCCAATGATACAATTCTGCAATGGGCACAGGCCCAAAGGGCCCAAAGGTTCAGGGGCCCCCCTGGCCTTCACCTGCAAAATGTTACTCAAAGCAAAACATACCAATCATAGAGAGATGCAAAATGACCACAAAAAACATTATAACTATTTCAACAAGACACAAAACAACCACAAAGACACAAAGCAACTACAAAGAGACTCAAAATGACTACAAAGAGACACATAATGGCCACAAAGAAAAACAAAACAACTACATGGAGACACAATATAACCACAAAAAGGGCTAAACAACCACAGACAAAAAAAAAACTAACAAAATCAAAACAATTACAAAGAGACACAAAACAACAACAAAAAGAGGCTAAACAACTATAAAGTGTGTCTTGCTCCTATGTAGGAGAGGTGCTGGGGCCTTTCCATGTCTGTGCTCAGGGGCCCATTGTCTCCACCCATGCCAGTAATGCAAATCTGAACTGACGTGGTATCATAAGAACAAAGCTTGATGTAGGCTGCAAAAGAATCGCAACTTATAAACCCACCAAAGTTACTCTACACTGGCAACAACTTCCTACAGCTCAAGGAAGATGAGACTGATTGTTGCTCCGGACACTACAGCTTCCAAGGTTCCTCATGGGGTCCCTTTCTTCAGCTGTACAGTCCAAACTGAGAAATCTTGGTGTTATATTTGATAATAACATGTATTTTGATCAACATATCAAATCACTCAACTGCACATTTCTTTCAATTAAGAAACCTTGCCAAACTTAGAGCTATTGTTTCGCATCCTGAGCTTGAGATGATCATTCATAGATTTATTGATTTATTACTGCAACTCCATTTTCACTTGTCTTAGCAACTCGTCCCAGGGCAGTGTACAATAAGTCCAGAACTCGGCTGCAAGGCTGTTGACCAGGTCCAACAGGATGTCGCACATCATTCCAATTTTATACTCATTACATGGCTTCCGATCAAGTTCAGGATCCAATTTAAAGTTATTCTTCTGGCTTATAAAGCTTTGCATGGTCTGGCACCTGTATGTATCTCGGATCTGCTCCATTTGAACACTACTAACAGGTCCCTCACGTCTTCTAACCAAGGATTACTGGTAGTCCCATACACCCATTTAAAAATTAAAGGAGACCGTTCCTTTGAAGCAGTAGCTCCAAACCTGTAGAACGCCCTTCTTACTGTCTTACATTCTGCAATCTCTGTTGAAGCTTTTAAAATGTAGCTGAAGACACATTTGTTTAAATTAGCTTTTGACTCATGTTTGTAAATTATGGGTTTTATGTTTTAATCATTGAAATGATTTTCATTCGTCATTCAATTTTTCTTTTCTTAAAAACTAACTACGTGTTCGTTGAATCTCTGAAGAAAGAGGCTTGGGTCCAATGGAAAATTACCACAAAGATTAATTAATAAAAAATGATAAGACATAGACAATAAACACAACACATAATAACACTGCCAGCAGCAGACTTGATCCATGCTTCTCCCTGATGGAGTCACATGAGACCAGTCCGCAGATGTCAGTGGACCGAAAGACATGCCTCCCTTCTGGAGTCAATCAATCAGTCATAATAAAACACAACACATAAAAACCACTGCAGCTGACAGTGGTCTGCACGACATGTTTAGAGACATATCAAACAACCCTGAATATTCCTAAATGACAAAAGATTTATTCCCTAGAGTTGAGGGTGGTTCCTCAAGTGAAAACTCTTCTTTTTGGTCAAATGTCTTCAAAAGAAAGGTTTTATTTCTCAATCCATGTGTCTTGAAGCCACACCCGGCCACAGGATCCAAGTCAGTGTCACCTATTTTCAAACTACCTGAATATGCATTCTTTGTTCCAATCAAGTCTGGCCCAGCAGGGGTGGCTCCCAAAGGCTGGGACAGCCATTACCTTTGCTAAGGGAACAATAAGCAGCCTCATGTATGCTAAATCATAGATATGACCTAATCAATTCTTTAGAGACAGAAGAAGAGAGGGGGAGAGTGAGAGACAATAAGGCCGGTCTTGACCTCTTCACAGAGACAAAGAATGAGAAACAGAATGCATATTTTCCTAACCTTGCTGCAGCATACAGTACATACACAGATATACATACGTTTTTAAAACCTTGTTTTTAACTTTTTTAAACTCAACACTATATCACATCCTTACAAGCATTTAAACCACCAACCAGGGTAACTTCAGCTTCCTACACACACTCACAATTAGGGGAAGTTTGAAAAGAGACCCCCAGCCACCCAATGATACATTCAACATTGTAAAAAAAAAAGATTGACAATGGAGGGCTTGCAATCTTCACCAACAAGGTGATACTCAAACATACAAAACAAAACCATTTTGGGGAGATAAACATATTGCCCTTGTGACCTCAGAAGCGCTAGAACAAAGAAAATTGTTGCCAGTGAGAGAGCTGGAGAGATAACATAACAGAAAATCTACGTTTGTCTATTACTGGATGCCTAGCAAACAATGTAATCAATTACAGTCCCAATTATCTTAAACAGCAACTCCACTATGAGATAGAGCTGACTATTTTGTTTGTGTTGAAGTTAACAATACAAAATGACAGTGTAACAAGGGATGTATAAGTATGGAGTTAGTAGAAATGTAATACAGTCTAAAAAATACATCAATAAGCTAAGACAAAATTGAGTCAATGTGAAAAGTAAGGGAAAAGGCCATGCCATATTAATGGGATACTGACAGCAGTATAGTTTATGGTGTAGAGAAATAGTTTTAGCATAAAGAACAGAGTTTAAAATTACATCGCAAGCTATTTATTTAGTACATTCAAAATAGAGGATTTGTTTTTTTGCCATAGAATTTTCTTTTCAATTGCAGCTCAGATGTGTTTGGGACTGTAATCTCTTTTGATATACTTTATATTTGAGCAAAGTTACACAATTTGGTCCCTTCAAAACAATAAAGGGTTAAACTTTACTTGAAGGTATCTACATGAGAGTGACGTGACACTGTCACAAACATGTCATAAACATTACAAACAAGTCATAAATGTAAATGACATAACACTTCTTTTAGCATTTGTCATTCGTTTTTTTTAAGTTATGGTTAGGGTTCATGTGTCATGACAGTGTCACTGTCATGTCACTCTTATGTAGATACCTTCAAGTAAAGTGTTACCCAATAAAGTAATTTTTTTACTGTCATGTGTTTTGACCATAGACGCATTCACAGCTGATCATAAACGTGCAGCAACTATCAAACATTATCCTGTTTACAGCTGGAGCAGCTTTTCCCAAAATGCATATGTGATTGGGACCACACTGCAACCTTCACAATGATTGCAGTGCATGTTGTTTTGTTGTTGAAGCATTTAAAATGCTCCACTACTTTGACATTTTTGGTGTCAACTTGTTTTTGTCTTTTTGGGAGTTTGATAAAGAAAAGAAAAGACAATAAATTGAATGATATGTGGTGGTTTAATATAGACACATTCTTACTCTACTAAATCTGTTCCCTTGCCCTCCTCTATTGCTATATTGTATAGGTTCAATTGGAGAACCTAAAGTAAGATTTGAACTAATACATCAACTGTTTAGTATACAGACAATTTTTATAAGGGTAAACATGTTTGATTATTTATTGTGCTAAGAACTTTCCTCATTATATTCATGCCATGGCCCCTACTGCCCAACCTGAGGAGGTCTTAATATAAAAATAAATCACTTTTTGTTACCTTGTGATGAGATTATTGTGACACCTCAGCAGTGATTTTATTAGAAACTTATTCAGATGACAGATAAGGGAAAGCCAGTAAGCAGAGTTAAAGGTGTCTCTGGTTGTAATTGATTCACCTCAGATGAGCAGAAAGAGCCATGATAGTGGTTCATCTGATTTTGATATTAATTAACTAATTTCTTGTCTCTTATCCAATTATCTCAGTAATGGAACATATTTTTACTTTAATTATGAACTTTTGTTACAAGGACACATAGCGAACGTTAATTCCTTTACAATGGGCGCTGAAAGCATCTCAGTATCCGTCCTTACACCCCTCCTTCTCCTGTAGCATCCATATCTTGGGCCATCACTGCTTTGCTGATGTGGACACTAAATAAACTGGTAGCTTTTAGCAGATGTAATCACAAAGATGTAGCTGACCTGATGGAGGAAGATAGCCAGAGGCTGCTGGCAGGTTGGACCACACTGCTGGCTTGCTTTCAACGAGGAATGAAAAAGTAGTTCCTGTACTACGGCACCTCTGGCCTCACTAAAAATCGCGCAACAATTTTCCCCAATTCCTATATAGATGAAGAGTATGTGCATGATTTTGCTATATTTTAATGATCAGCTACTGAATACCCATTCCTGTAGCAATTGGCCAAATTATGCTTAAGGTCAGGTCAGAGCTGTTTATTATAATGCTAGTTTCATTTTGATTCATGCAGAGACACCTTGAACACTTTGCTTTCATATTGTTAAACATTTGTATATGGAACTTTAGCTGGTGTTAAATGCACCTGGATAGCAGTTAGTAAACAAGAGGAAAGTTATGATTCACTTTTGATACAACCCTTCTCCGATGGTACAGTGCCTGAACAAAAGTTCAGGCACTGTACTCTCTCTAGGAGAGTGGGTAGCTTCCACTTAGCATTTATTATGTTAAGTATAATTTGTACGTGGCCGAGACGGTTCCACACAAATACAAAACCCACAACACATACAGTGGTGTGAAAAAGTGTTTGCCCCCTTCATCATTTCCTGTTCCTTTGCATGTTTGTCACACTTAAGTGTTTCGGAACATCAAACCAATTTAAACAATAGTCAAGGACAACACAAGTAAACACAAAATGCAATTTGTAAATGAAGGTGTTTATTATTAAAGGTGAAAAAAAATCCAAACCATCATGGCCCTGTGTGAAAAAGTGATTGCCCCCTAAACCTAATAACTGGTTGGGCCACCCTTAGCAGCAACAACTGCAACCAAGCGTTTGCGATAATGTGCAATGAGGCTTTTACAGCATCCTGGAGGAATTTTGGCCCACTCATCTTTGCAGAATTGTCCTTATTCAGTTACATTAGAGGGTTTTCGAGCATGAACGGCCTTTTTAAGGTCATACCACAACATCTCAATAGGATTCAGGTCAGGACTTTGGCTAGGCCACTCCAAAGTCTTCATTTTGTTTTTCTTCAGCCATTCGGTGGTGGACTTGCTGGTGTGTTTAGGATCATTGTCCTGCTGCAGAACCCAAGTTCGTTTCAGCTTGAGTACACAAACAGATGGTCGGACATTCTCCTTCAGGATCTCTTGGTAGACAACAGAATTCATAGTTCCTTTTATCACGGCAAGTCTTCCAGGTCCTGAAGCAGCAAAACAGCCCCAGACCATCACACTACCACCACCATATTTTACTGTTGGTATAATGTTCTTTTATGAAATGCAGTGTTCCTCTACGCCAGATATACTTGGACACACACCTTCCAAAGAGTTCCACTTTTGTCTCATTGGTCCACAGAATGTTGTCCCAAAAGTCTTGGGGATCATCAAGATGTGTTGTGGAGAAATTGAGACGAGCTTTGATGTTCTTTTTGCTCAGCAGTGGTTTTCTCCTTGGAACTCTGCCATGCAGGCCATTTTTGCCCAGTCTTTTCCTGATGGTGGAGGCATGAACGCTGACCTTAACTGAGGCAAGTGAGGCCTGCAGTTCTTTGGACATTGTTGTGGGGTCTTTTGTGACCTCTTGGATGAGTCGTCGCTGCGCTCTTGGGGTAATTTTGGGCGGCCGGCCACTCCTGGGAAGGGTCACCATTGTTCCATGTCTTCGCCATTTGTGGATAATGGCTCTCACTGTGGTTCGCTGGATTCCCAAAGCTTTGGAAATGGCTTTATAACCCTTTCCAGACTGATAGATCTCAATTACTTTCTTTTTCAATTGTTCCTGAATTTCTTTGGGTCTCGGCATGATATGTAGCTTTTAAGGATCTTCTGGTGGACCTTACTGTGTCAAGCAGCTCCTATTTAAGTGATGCCTTGATTGTGAACAGGTGTGGCAATAATTAGGCCTGGGTGTGGCTAGAAAAATTTAACTCAGGTGTGGACAACCACAGTTATAGTATGTTTTAACAAGGGGGGCAATCACTTTTTCACACAGGGCCATGATGGTTTGGATTTTTTTTCACCTTTAATAATAAACACCTTCATTTACAAATTGCATTTTGTGTTTACTTGTGTTGTCCTTGACTATTGTTTAAATTGGTTTGATGTTCCGAAACACTTAAATGTGACAAACATGCAAAGGAACAGGAAATGAGGAAGGGGGCAAACACTTTTTCACACCACTGTATGGTCCGTTGCTAATTATGATTACTGTTGCTATGTGATTGTCACAAATAAGCAATGTTGTTCAATATCTTTGTATTTTCATATGTATGTACTTAGCCATTTAGGCTACAAAGGAACGTGTGTGTGTGTGTGTGTGTGTGTGTGTGTGTGTGTGTGTGTGTTAATATAAAGATAAAAAAGATGTTGAACAACATTACGATAAATGACAAATAGCCTATACATAGGCTAAACTCATTCAGCCAACATTTGACTATGTTTTAATATTTATTAATTTAAGGGAAAACTCTTCATCACCAAACCCAACAGTCTCCATTTAAATAATCAGTACTTTAACATCGTAAAACACAAATAGCCTATACAAAATTCCCTCCGCTTAAAATCAACATCTTTTATTAAATACCCATTGGGGAATGTTAATGGGGTTGTCGGTCTCTAAATGTTTTACCTTTTATGCGGATCTTCTAAGAATGGTAACACCGTTATCAATCAAGTATTGATTGGTCAGTAGGCGGTGCTTTTACATCGGTTAATCTCCAACACAACCAGCTCCCGACCAGGTCAGGTGTTCAGCATAAGTTACCACGGTGATTTAACCCAGTAACAAGTGATCCACCGTTGTGATACAGAAAACACCTGGGTTGAACCTGAAGTTACCTCATTAACGTCAAATCTTGCTTGGTAGTAGGGGCCTCTGGCATTTGTTTGATTGAGAGGTTGTCCACCAGCACCAATTGGTCTATAAACATTTGAGCAGACACTTACAGAGTGTATTGGTTAACGTTAAAGGTAGCTAGCTGTTTTATTCAGGGCGGACTGGCCATCAGGCGGTTCGGGAGATTTCCTGAATGGCCAGTCCAAATTCTGGGCCAAACTGGCTGCCAGCAGTCATATTTCAATATCAAATGTCAGTTGCAGTCGAGGGACGTTATGGCCCTCAGCCGTGACATATGCCTGGCTCTCACATCCGCAGACAGCGCAAAACTGAACTCTGGCCCGGCTGTCAGACTGGGCCAATTTAATACTAAATGAAATTGGCTATTCAATTCAGAGGGGGGAAGCAAATGACAGAACGGCCCCTCCCAAATTGCTCAGCATATGTAAAATCTGATTGGCTCAGCCTAAGCTACAGGCCAGAAAACTTACTTCCATCTGAAGTTATGATCACAGGCAAAACCTAAAAATGTTTAAAAGAAAAAAGGTGGTGAAGATGAAAAATGAAATGGGCGCGTTGAGGTTAAAAATGAAATAAACAGTTACGGCCAAATGCGGCAAAATCAACCATCCTCGTTTGTAGTGGTAAGGACAAGGTTAATACCACGGTCAGCAAGAGTACTGCTGAGGCAGGACCAGGACCCAGCAGGAGAGACATGACAGGTGCACTATTGGGGTGATTGGCAATAATATGTGTGTATTATGTCAAAGTGGGTTTAAGAGGAAATAGATCATGCATTTATTATGCTATCATAACAATGACTTTCTAAACTCATTAATACAGTCTTGTAATCTAATTTATTGTATTTGTCTTTAATTTAATTCTTTGTATATAATTGACAATCTATTGATCGACTACATGTTTTGATCAACTACATGATACCGAGATTAGCAGTTTGCAGTGAACTGTTACATATTGTTACAGCTCACTTGTAGGCTGCTTGCTTAGTCAGGTCTTATTTTGATTGAATGCAAACTGAGGAGGCAGGTGTACAACACATCCTGAGTTGAAGGTCTTTAGCAACATCAGATTCTCTTTAGTATTACTTTTTATTGTTTTACATCTGTATTACATTATATTATTATTATTACTATAAAAATTACTTCCTAACAATATGTGCATTCTTCACACGCTCTCATAAAAGGCTGCTCCATCCCACAGTCCCAGGCTAAATTTTTGTCCCAGTACATCCCTGTCAATGACCCCCTTCCCACCCACCTACTTTCCTCAACCACTTTCTTTCCACAGGCCTGGCTCTTTAATGTATTTAATTGTCAGAGTAAAAATGTTAATTGCATTTCATTATGTATAATTTATGTAGATTTAGCCAAGGGATTCTTTAATATCCAGCTAATTTGAATGGCATCTCTGGGACCAGCTGCTGATTGTGTGGGCACGCTCAGAGTTGATTTTTCAATTGAGGTGGAGGTATGATAGACAGGTTGTGTTTTTCATACTCTCCATTTTTTAATTCTTTCAGAGGTTTGTGCCAAAACATACTGTAGACTACAAACAATTCTATGTAGCTCATATGGTGCTACATGGTTTTCTTCAGTTTGCTGTCACTCTGACAATTTATAGCCCAGTAATTATGGCTTTTTTTACATTCAAAGCTTCCATTGAGGTTTTTTGAACGAAGCTTCAAGTGTCTTTATATTTTATGAAGTCAGCACCATAAAAAACAAATCCTGGAACAACATCTTCAATTTGAACAAAGAAGATTAATTGGCTCAAATGAGTTCTTTTATTTACGTTTTTATAAAATCAACATCAGCAGCAGGCTAATCAAATAAGAGAATGAAACCTACTGCGGGAACTTCCACAGAGTGAGAGAGTACTTTGTCACCACGATAGCGTTGCAATCGCGCAAGATGCAGTAGCGAAAATTTACAGGTGTGCAGTTGAGATCACAATGAAAGTTTGAAAATGATTGTGGTCCGATTAAGGGAGCTGGAAGTAAAATTAGGGGGGTTTAGCAAACATCACCTTCCTCTTTCTATTACAGTTCCACTTGTGCACTTTTCATTTACTATTTAGGCACTTAGTACATACAGTATACTAGACCTTTTTCACAGGGTTTTCTATTGTGCCCCTATAGCCATGTAGTGTTCCAGCCTTTGTGAAGTTTGCTTACTTGCATGCTCCCTTTTTGTTTTTTATTTGCCACACATATTACTGCCTGTTGTCAACTTCTGCTTCAAAAAACGTCTGCGTCTGCTCTGCTTTCTCTGCCTTGTGTTTAAGTCCATACATCTGTTACCAAAAACATAAAAAAGTCATTGTCTTCACCACCAAAGACAATACATTGGCATCCACCTGTTTAGCAACATGCATCACAAAAATATACATTGTAGTCATAGTTTGTCCAAGGTGTTAGACAAATCTGGGTAAAAAAAGAAGTTAATGATCTGACAAAAGGAGAAACATGCACTGTAAACCCAGATTTAGTTGTAATTAAACTGTTTAGTGGTCACTTTAAAGATTTTTTTTGGCAATTTAGGCCCTTATTTGTGAAAGGACAACAAAATGGTCGGCCATTCAAATGATGCAAGCCTCTGGTGACTGCACCCCCCCACCCCTCCTCCACGTACAGTGGTGCTCAAAAGTTTACATACACATGCTTAAGTTGACTAAAAAGAGGAATAAAAAAATCATGTTTTGGAAATTTATTTTAATACCTAAATTAAAAAATGAGGTAAAATCCAACCTTTAAGGACACCAATTTTCTTTGTGAATGAATAACGTATTGTAAATAAATAAATGTTCTTATTTAAAATACAGGGGTCATAAGTATACATACCCCTATGTTAAATTCCCATAGAGGCAGGCAGATTTTTATTATTAAAGGCCAGTTATTTCCTGGATTCAGGATATTATGCATCCTGATAAAGTTCCCTTGGCCTTTAAATTAAAATAGCCCCACATCATCACATACTCTTCACCATGCTTAGAGATAGGCATGGGATACTTTCTATAAAATCATCTCTCAATGCAAATCAAACCAGGTATTAGTCTAACTGAAATAAAACCATGCCTATCTCTAAGCATGGTGAAGAGTATGTGATGATGTGGGGCTATTTTAATTCTAAAGGCCAAGGGAACTTTCAGGATACCTGAAAGAAACCTTTAATAATATCTGCCTGCCTATGGGAATTTAACATGGAGTGTATGTACCCTTGTTTGTATTTTAAATAAAGCATTCTGCATGATGTTGGAAATATTAAATAAATTTCCAAAACATGTTTTTATTCTCTGGTCAACTTAAGCATGTGTATGTAAACTTTTGAGCACCACTGTAGTTGCTAGTAGCCAAGGAGGACATGGAGAATTAAAAAAAACATGATAGACTCTTCAGAAGAGGTAAATATCTTCACTCGATTTTCTGTGCGCCAAAGTCACTGGATGACACCAATTTCTGGACATAGCCATACTGAGAAATACAGAGAGAGTTTTGTGGAGTTGATAGTCACTTATGCACTAAAGCTTTAACTTAACATGCTGTTTATAGACAACATGACTCCAGAAAAAATGATTTATGTTTACTAATCATTTTTAGTGATGACTACTAATGTAAACTTAATTTGTCTGCTGCACAAACTTACCGCTCTGTGTGAATACAATTTGACTTGTCAAGTCTCATCTTGTGTAATAACGGTTTAAGACAACGGGTCTCTATGCAAATTTCTAGTAAAGACTACTAATTTGGTATATTGCAATATAATACTGGTGTATGATACTGTAACTGTAGCCATGTTCAAGTTTATATGTGGCTTTTAGTTATATGCAATAGCTTGTGTACTCTGTAACGGAGTCTCTATGAGAGGGAGAGTCAAGCACACAGATAGTGAGTGAAACCATTAAAAGTAAGCTACAGATGACAGTACAGCAAGAATAAGCGAAAATGAACAAAGGATGTTTGACTGTAGTTTGGAATGGGGGTTGGAGGAGGGTGGAAGATAGGGGTGGTGGGGATGGGCTCCGCTCTTCTATCTCTTCAAAGAGGCTGGGATACTCTAAAAATATCTCCCCGGCAGCTAATCAGAGAGAGACAGCCGGTAGCAGCAGAGATGTTTGTTGTTGTTTGGCACTTTTGGCTTCTACAAGCAGTACCATGATGCACTGGGGGAAAGGGCCTGGACACGTCTCTGAGTGCTTTGATCAATAGGGTTGCAGTCCCTCTCAAATGCAGCCTGGCTGGAGCACCAAAGAGTTTTATATTCACTGATCTGATTGCGTTAAAGCAATGGGATGTAGAGCGTTCGGATGCACTACTAGAACAGGATCTGCAAACAAATGTAACAGGATGTAGTTTGAGTGGCATTAATTGGAGAGCAGAATGAAAGCCTTTGACAATACATTCACTCATTTATCAGCTTGGCTGATGAGGCGCTGAAGGCTCACTTACTGTGGGAGGAGCTAAAGCATCAACAAATAATAACTTGTTAAGTGGTACAGCAATCACACACAAAAAAATCCGCAATTATCACTATCACAACCCAGTCTCAAATCTTCTTAAAGTCTTAAATGGTCACGTTAAGAGGGACACAATTTTCTTGTTTATTTCATAGTGGTCACCAGAAAATGGGAACATCATCATTTCACAAACTACCATAAGACTGGGCTGCAGCAGCCTGCTCTGGGGGACATAACAACAGGGAAATTAAAACGCCAAAACGGGGAAATGAAAATGCCACACCCGGTAGACAGTGACCAAAACCGTCGCTGGGACATGATCCATGGTCTCTGGGTGACGGGCAAATGAAACACCACACGCCGGTGACAACAACGGGACGGACCGCCATACGTGGGACGCGCTACAACAATGGGACAGTTGTGGTTAGGACGCGGAAAGAAACTGCCAAGGGACACGATCCCTGGTTTCGGGTGAAAGTCCTGTGTTGTTTGACCCATCCACCACCACCCCAACCGACTTCCTTACGCGGATTTTCAGCTTTTCAATACTACTTGCTACCGTAATTATGCTGTTAAACTACATTACGAAAAAACACAAAAATCATGTACACAAATCAATGCATTAAAGAATGTCACCATTTCACTAACTGCTATGAGAATGGGCTGCACCCTACCAATTAATAATGCTGTCCATGCTGTCTCTCTGGCAGGTCATCATTCTTTGAAGTCTGCATTTCAAGCTTGAAAACATCAAATCAGTTTGACAAGGCTGTCCCATTCCAAAGGCTCACCCAAATGTAGCTCTGTAATATTGTTGTCTTTTGAAAAGTAAAGTGCTTGTTATTATAAAACTTGTATACATCCTTTGTTTTTTTTTTTATCATTGAGTCTTTTATCAGGCAGCATACTTTTCAGGTTTGATCATGCAAGCAACCCAACAGTCATGCTATCGGTTTTGCAAAAATGCTGTTAAGTAAAAATGTAGTGCTACTTTTTGACAAGCTGACATCATGGTAACAATTGTTGTAATGCCTTTTTAATTCTTTTCCCTTTTTCCCATAACTTGACATAGGTATTTTTTTATAATACAAAATAAAAACTTGATTGATTGATTTCTTTTTTTGTGCAATTTCTCACTGTAGCAGCAGCAGGAACCAATCCACATTTTAACTTTATAACTTCTTATTTTGTACACTTTGAATATTGTTTCTCTTTGGTGATAAAAATAATTTTTCCTGATATTTGCACTATTAAAAACATGACAATAAACCTGGAACATTGCCACTTCTGGCAGTCAGGAAGTAATATGATATATCTTGATATCATGTGGTGGAAAGCAATTACGTACTGCCTAGTTTGGTAAACATAGCAATGCAGTGTGCAGGCAGCTGACCTTACATGATTTCTTAATTCTGAAGTTCAATTTCCAGCTGATGCATCTCAGCTGCCAACATGATGCAGGGTTGTCAACATGCATGTTTTGGCCCAGTATCGAAACTTAGAAGGTATAAAAAAACCATAGAAGAAGATCTGGCGCTGTAGCTATCTCCTCTTTTAGCCATTGGTATAATTTTCTTGTCCATGATCTTTCTCTTCTCCTATTTCAGGTTGAAAGACACTTTAAAATTGCTCCACTGTAAGAGCATTCTTGAGGCAGAAACAAGGGCAGGTCACACACAGAGAAAACACTTAATACCTTGCATCTTGAGCCGGGAGCACACTTCCTGAATCCATTAGGGTGAATGGGCTTACTGACTCTTGGAGGAAACCTAAATGTAGTACTGACTTGTCCTTACGTTTACAGCCTGCATGGCCTTGGGCAGACTGCAACTGCGAGTGGATAAAAAAAGAAGAAAAAACACTCTGGAGCAGTACAAGCCTCTGGGTTGCCTAGCTTGGCTCTTGCATGTGTAGTTTAGGATAGCCAGACAGTGACAGTGCTCGGACACTGTGGAGACACATCAGAAATCGCAGCACTGTCTCACTGGTTCAATTTATTTATAGTCCTACTGCATAATACATAGCCTTTGCATTGTGATACTTCACACAAAGGCAAACAGTTCCAAAACATTAATTTATTTTTTTTCATTTTTAAGTACAAATCTTTAAAATTGGTTATAACATCATCATTTCTACTAGGGATGGTCTAGAAATATTTAAGACTATATTGGGCTTCTTCACACCCACTGTAAACCCACGCAGGTGATTGTTAGTAGTCTCTTAGTATACTGACTAATTAAACCTCTATGATTCATATTGTTAAATGGACTTGATTGGCCTCACGTAATTCCAGCATAGCTCCACCTACCTTTAACCTGAGCAAAGATTAATCAACCAGAATAATCAAATACACCTGTGTATGTGTCTGCAAAGCCCTTAAATATATCATCCAGTCACTGTTATTATTTCTACACTCACCTCAGAAATGTAATTTGATTTTCTTCAGTTATATCTAGTTGTATACTTCAAGTTCAACAGAAATTATTTGCTTTCTTCATTGTTCCATCTTGGTAAAATTTACTGAAGCTAATCCATCTTAAAGAATTGTATAAGTATGACAATTAAATCAAATTTTAAATGACAAATTCTGTTATGAAAGAAAACAAAAGGTTAGCTTCTTAAAAAAAGAGTCCTGCTATCTCCACAAATATCGAAAGGTCTTTTAAGACAAGGAATTAATTATTTTTAGCTGCTTACCATTACATACTGTTGTGGTTGCATGTTTCGGTTGTATGTTCTGTTTCCTGTTTTATTTTGATAGTCTGTTATTCTGTATAGTCTGGTCTGGTTTTACTTCCTGTCTCGTGTTTTCCCGCCTTTTTGATTTCTCTGCCCCGCCCTGATGTGTTTCACCTGCTGTATCACCTGTCCCTTCTTTGCTCATTACCTCTTGTATTTAGTCTTTGTGCTTCCCTTGTCTTGTGTCAACTCATTGTTTCATTGATCATTGTATTTACCTGTGTCAGTGTAATGTATTTTTCCCTTGATTCCAGTTCATCTTATTTCTTTGTTTATTGACCTGCTGTTTTTTGAACACCTTCTATTTTTGTTAAATAAAGACTCAAGGTCATTACTTTGCCTGTCATCTCTGCATTTGGGTCCCACCTTCTCCACCATCATAACACATACTGGAACATTCTGCTCTATTGACAATAGGTTCACATCTGATTTATCATGACAGGTAATTGAAATGTGACATAGATAAGTGTGGACCTTGCTTGAGATACCACCTGTAGAAACAAATCCCCCAAGGCTATGAATTTATGTGTTCAGAGAAGGCTTACACTTCCTAGACTTTAACATTGATGCAGATGGCATCCACGTATCTGAACCAAAGCCAAATGTGCTGTTCTGCAGAAGCAGTTCAAAGCCCTAAAAAAATGTTCAGTTTTCTTCATTGTAAGGTGTGAATAGCCCACAGAGGATAAAAATGCCTGGTACTCTTCATCAGTCCAATGGACTAAAGAAGCTTTGTGGATGTGTGAAGACAAAACAGCAAGTCAAGTCACTTTTGATTAAACACTTGAAGATATGACAGCAAACAGGAAAAAAAGCAAAACTTCAGTGAAGGTAAAAACACAGCTACAATGGAGATTGATCTATAATTATAAGGTTCCACTTGCAGATTGCTACAGAAACAAATCCCCCAAGGTACTGTATATCAGGAGTTATCAACAAGTAGTGTGTTAGATAAGGGAGTGAGCTGCTTTGGCACTATGGAAACTTCATGCAAATGTTTCAGATTAAAGTAACTTGGACTTTATAAAATGTGCACATAAAGAACTAAAACATCCTTGGCGGAAAATTTTCAGTTTCAGACATCCATTACAAAACCAACATGAAAATGAATGTCTAGGCATGTCTAAAAAAAAAACTGTCTTCATTTAGAGTCTCTGGCTTAATAACAGTGGGAAGAAGGAGAAGAATCGGTTGTGAATTAGATCTGAACTGGAGTCTGGACTTTCTCCCTTGCCTTACTTTCCAAATCAAACCCCCTCTTTAAGCATTTGCTGATTCATGAGCCAAGAATCCAGTAGTTAAGGGAAAGTTCATCCCTATCTAAAAATACCAGCTATAGTGAGATTGAGTCAGAGCCAGCGTTCTCAACTATAGGAAAATTACACTCAACTCTTTGGTCAGAACAGACAGAAGCAAACACTCTGTTGTGGCTAATTGTAATCATCTCAATTAATTGCCAGCATACAAGATGGCACTCATTGGTGGGATGAGTGATTATGTTGTAAGTGGGTCTGCCCCATGGTGCACCAGGCATCAAATCTTTCCCCATCTAATTATATGGGAGTTATCGTGTCCCTAATGACTTTGAGTGTTGCCTACTCCTTAAGAAGCTCAAGATAAAGGCGAGGACAAAATGATGTAAAGCGCATTATCGTTGGCAATGGACTCCTGGCGGCATTACTTTAAATAGAGCTTGATTCCCTCTTTGTTGCCAGGCTCTTTTGTGAGATATAAGAACAGCGCTAATGAGTGCCCACACTCTTGATTTGGAATATGCCCAGTCTAATTTCTGCACAGGAGGGAAAAGGCAGCTTAACAAATGAAGGAAAAAAGACTTCCTATTCCTCGTTGATTAGAGTGAGAGGAATTTGTGTATGAATGCTGATAGCCTGAGATTGGTAACCACGAGCTGCAGTGGAGGTTTGTGGTCGACATAATATTTCACTGAGCATGTTTGAGAATGTGAATCATTCACTACATGATATATGTAAAGTTTTTGGATGTATGAAGAGTTCCATTTTGTTGTAGACTGATCAGTAACACTTTACTTGAAGGTATCTACATAAGAGTGACATGACACTGTCATGAACAATTGACATTGTCATGATACAGTAACGACACATGAACCCTAACTTGTCATGACAAAACTGAATGAGACTAAAAGAAATGTTATGTCATAAAATGTTATGACTTGTTTGTTTATGACACACGTTCATGACTTTTAAGTAGATACATTCAAGTAAAGTGTAACCGACCGATCAAATGGGAAGAATCTCCTCAACAATTTATTGCACTCATTGTATTTTATGTGTGCAATCAAAGGTGAAGATTGAGATTTTGGAATGTACTTTTGTGATCTTAAAGGGTAACGCTACAAGACAGCAACATTAATCTGACAAATGTTACAAACTTGTTAGTTGGTCTACCCTAGTAAGGCTGGCATGACTTTTAAGTAAAAGTGAGTCAGGCACTCATTCAGATATGAGACCAAAATGTTAAATTACTAGAAGATTAATATAAAGAGGTGCATGTCTGAAAAGGGTTTTACTGTTGACACTGATGTGGTAATTGTTATCGGGTAGGGATGTCAGAATGGTAGCCAACTATAAGATGCTAATTAGTGCAGCCTACTCCGGTATATTGCCACTTGTTGTCCTTTAGTACCCTTTACTTGAGGCTCTCTTTTGTTGGACAATTTGTTTATTGTGGTGTAATTAAGAAAGTTACAATAGACTGTTCAATGTGGTATGCTTTTATTTTGAAGGTGGGTGTTTTATTTTGTAATTCGGTTTTTCTGGGGCCTTTCCTGTTATGCTGCAATTGCTGTCATTTGGAAGAAGCACTTGTAGTTGTTATGGTGGGGTCTGGCTGGCCGTGAGTCTGTCCTGTTATTTATTTTCCCTACCTTTTGTTCTTGTTGCCCTGTCCGCTGTTTTCGCTTTTGTTTTTCCTTCCTTCTCATTTCCGAAGCCAGCTGATCACCCACACCTGTCTCCCATCTACAATCAACAACCTTCTTCGCCACAACTGCCAGCCTGCACCTGCTCCCGCCGTCCACACCTGCCTGCCATCATCATTAATGTCCATATATCTACCCCGGCACTTCACTCACTCTTCACCTGATCGTTGACTCAGCTACTTGGCTGAGCTCCTCAGAACTAGAAAATCTTATTCGTAGTCTTTGTATCCCTTATGATCTCTGTGCACTTACCTTTCTTGTGTTTTCCTTTTCAGTTTCACTCCGGTCAGCTGGCTTGGGACTTCACCCTCGGTCCTCCTCCCTCGGTGCCCCCCTTCGTCATCTCCATCCTTCCCACTCTCCGTGTCGTGCCTGCCTCCAACCTCGGTGTCTCCCTCAGCCTTCGTGCCTGTGTCCTCCCCTTTGGCATTCGCTCCCGGTCCCCCCTGGACTCAACCCCTGCATCCTTTGCCTGGTCCCCCAGTCATTGCCTGCCTCCCGGGCTCTCGACCCTCGGGTCCCGAGCTTCCACCTTCCCACTCTCCACTCCCCCCTTCCCTCCTTTCCTTCATAAATTCCTTTCCCATGAGTCGTGCGTTTGGGTCCATCCTTCCTCCCCGTAACATGTAGTTAATTCAATCTTTACCCATCCATTTTTTTTGTTCGTTCATGGGGCATCACCAGTGAGTATATCTAATTTAATAACTCAAGACCTAATTTAGTGAAACATTTGTTTACTTGCCTGTATCTTAATTAGGACATTTTGATGGTGCAACCTGTAAGACTTTATTAATTAATGGTAATACAGAAAATACTTACTTGTATTTGTTATACTTTTGTCATTTCAGTTTTACCTTTTCTTCATTAAAATGACCTGCCAAGTACAACACACCGTCTGTTCATTGGAGGGAAAACTTTTTGAAGGAACGAGTTTAGCTTGCTGTTTCATGTCAGATGAGAACAGTATATTTATTAACTACTTGTTTGTCTTCCCAATGTAGTGATCCATGCATTCCTTGTTAATTTGACTGCAAGTGTTATTGTGATATTATAGTTCTGCTTTTGAAAATGGTCTTTTAGGTGGCTGAGACGCCATCTTCCTGTGTTGGTGGGTTTGCTGAATTTTTCTGACACTTCAGCCCCAAGCGAATGAAAACATTTTAATTGTATGCATTTTTTTTTACAAACATTTTTGTATGCTTGGCTTCTCTTCTCTGCCTGTTTGTCTGGTGAGCTTTACTTAATTTAGTCACTAATTTGACAAAGACCCAGTTTTGAGAACCACAAGCTTGAAAAGCTTTCCTGTGATGATTTCACTTGTCATTTTGGACTTAGTGCTACTTAAACATCACAATTACCCCAGTGTATGCTGATGGGTGATACCAAAGAAACTTACCAGACACGTCTTAACAGTGTACAGTGGGGCTCAAAAGTTTGGGCACCCCAGGTAAAAATTTGTATTAATGTGCATAAAGAAGCCAATAAATGATGGAAAAATCTCAAAGGCATTAAACATTTGCATAATGTCACAAAAAGTTAGATTTTATTTCCATCATTTACACTTTCAAAATAAAAGCTAATCAAAATGGCGTCTGCAAAAGTTTGGGCACTTGCAGAGTTTATAGCATGCATCGCCCCCTTTGGAAAGCTGAGACCTGACATTGTCATTGATTGTTCTCAATCATCGTCTGGAAAGACCAGGTGATGTCAATCTTAAGGTTTTAAATGCCCAGACTCATCTGACCTTGCCCCAACAATCAGCACCATGGCTTTTTCTAAGCAGTTGTCTAGAAAACTGAAAATAGTTGACGCTCACAAAGCAGGAGAAGGCTATAAGAAGAAGATAGAAAAGCATTTTCAGATGCCAATATCCTATTCTTGGAATGTAATTAAGAAATGGCAGTCATTGGGAACAGTGGAAGTTAAAGCAAGATCTGGAAGACCAAGAAAAATATCAGACAGAACAGCTCGCAGGATTGTGAGGAAAAGCAAGTCAAAACCCATGTTTGACTGCACGATCCATCCAGAAAGACCTGGCAGACACTGGAGTTGTGTTACACCATTCCACTATAAAGAGATACTTGTACAAACATGGTCTTCATGGAAGAGTCATCAGAAGAAAACCTCTTCTACGTCCTCACCACAAAAATCAGCGTTTGAATTTTGCAAATGAACATAAAGACAAGCCTGATGCATTGTTGAAACAAGTTCTGTGGACCAATTGAGTTAAAATAGAACTTTTGGCCGCAATGAGCAAAATTACGTTTGGAGAAGAAAAACCGTCCAACTGTTAAGCATGGGGGTGGATCAATCATACTTTGGGGTTGTATTGCAGCCAGTGGCACAGGGAACATTTCACGAGTAGAATGAAAAATTGATTCAATAAAATGTCAGCAGATTTTGGACGCTAACTTGATGCCATCTGTGAAAAAGCTGAAGTTAAAGAGAGGATGGCTTCTACAAATGAATAATGATCCTAAACACACCTCAAAATCCATGGTGGATTACTTTAAGAGGCGTAAACTGAAGGTTTTGCCATGGCCTTCACAATCTCCTGCCCTCAAGATAATTGAAAATCTATGGATAGACCTTAAAAGAGCAGTGCGTGACAGACAGCCCAGAAATCTCAAAGAACTGGAAGACTTTTGGAAGGAAGAATGGGAAAAGATACCTCAAACAAGAATTGAAAGACTCTTGGCTGGCTACAAGAAGCGTTTACAAGCTGTGATACTTGCCAAAGGGGCAGTACAAGGTATTAAGTCTGCAGGGTGCCCAAACTTTTGCAGACGCCATCTTTTATTTTTTTCTGTTATTTTGAAAGTGTAAATGATGGAAATAAAATGTAACTAACTAATGTCTAATCTGTCATTTGATGCCTTTTGGAGATTTTTCCATCTTTTCTTGGCTTCTTTGTGCACATTAATACAAATTTTTATCTGGGATGCCCAAACTTTCGAGCCCCACTGTAAATAGGCTTCCTGTAAACCTCAAAAATCCAGCTGTGCAGTCCAACAAAGCTAGTCACCTTTCTTGTCTTCTCATGCCAGCTTGAATGTATGTGTGGCTTGCACTTCCTGGACTTTTATACTGATGCAGATGGCATCCACATATTACATAATACAAAGTTTTCTTTACTGTAAGGTGTGAATGACCCACAGAGGATAGAAATGTCTGGGACTTCTCATCTGTCCAAAGAACCAAAGAAGCTGAATGGATGTGTGGAGACAAAACAGAAAGTCAAGTCACTTTTGATTTAACACTTATATATATGACAGCAAACAAACAAACAAAAACAAAACTTTGAAGGCAAAACACAGCTACAATGGCGATTGATCTATAATTATAAGGTTCTCACACACAAGAAAACTTTCTTTTCTGCCACATGAATGTTTTCTTCTTCCCAAAGATAAGACATGTCTCTGTGTACACAGAGGTTCAACCTTTACCAGAGGGCATGCACTGTGTTGTTGGTAAAGCACAACTGTACAACATTTGCACTGCACAGATGCTGCCTTTATGTGCAATGTGACAAAAGAAAATCAAAAGACACAATAACTGGATTCCCCGTGATTCACCTTCGTTTGTATTGTCAGCTTCACAAGCATTGTGCAGTGCTCTACTGCTGCCCTTTCAACAGTTCTTGAGAGACACACACACACCTACACACACCTTACCTTGAAGTGATGCATCTGAAGCAGTAAAGTGACCAATTTAACACCCTCATCTTCAACATCTGCCACTGGGAGATATAAGGCAGTGTTGTCAACAATACTGCAGACTGTAGCTAATAGCTTCCCAACACAGATTAAGCATTGTTCTGAGTGGACTTACCATGAAAGTAGTAGTTTTATATCTAGTATATTACGGGTCAGAATACTCTGCATAGCTGTAATACATGAAGAGAGAGAGCCTGCAGGTCAGAGACAATGGTTCCTGAGTGACGTTTGCTGTTTGGAATCCATGATTCAAATGGGCTTTTTTAGGAAGTGTGAATTACAGATCAGATCCGTAATTTCCTATGAGGGAAGGCTTTCAACTAATCATGCTAAAAGACAGTTTAATTAACTGATGAACTTCTAGAAACAATTTATCTTTAAAGTGTTTAATCAAAATGAATCAAATTGAAATGCCTTACTGCATTGGCAGATGTTTAAATTGATAAAAGGAATGCAACATTCATGCAGTATAAAGTGTTGCTATCTTCACTTGCCCTTACTGCTCTTTACCTTAGAGTCCCCTACATCCAATTTGATGCTTCCTGAATTGTCAATCAACCAGTGGAATATTAAGAGCTTTTATACTGCTACTCTGCCATGGGCAACAATGTGAAACACTAAATACTTAAAAACAGCTAAGTCCTAATGATTCATTTAGGACGCTATTGATTCACTGTGCAGTAAATTATAATTAAAGCACGTGTTTTAGCATTTTAATAACAGGACTCCATCCCCCCTTAATGGCACTGTAAGCCAGTCCAAAATCATTTACTCTTGCCCTAAAATTGACACACATTTTGACAACACCAACTGATACAATGGAAGACAATTTACTTTTTTTTCAATCAATTCATGGTGTCAGTTTTTTTGTACAATTAATTAAAAACCCAATGTGTCTGTTTGTCTCTCCCAACAGTTGCTTTCCTTTTCTCCCTCACTACATTTATTTCCCACGCACCTGTTTCCTGCTAAGAAAAAAGGAAAGTGTTGTTGATATCATAGTAGAAGTCCTCTGTCAAAAATACTACTCTGATATCCAGTCACTGGAATGAATAATGCAACAAAGACAATGCATTACAGTTTTTGCCAATTGCTTACACACTGAAATCAAAACTATTACACAATTTTTTTAAACCTTACACTCAAGCAGCAAAACATTGGCCCAGATGTGTACCACTATAAGCACGATGTCAGCCTCACATGTTTTGCAAAACAATGCCAACAGTGATTTGCAAAAAACTAAACACACTTGTATTCATTAGACAAAGAAGTATATAATTATGTCACTTCCTTGCAATTCCAAAGCACTGACTCTCAAATGACCACACCTTTGAGTGAAACACAGCCATCAGGTGTGCAGACACATGATTGCTTAATTGTAGACACACCAGTCAAGTTTAAGCAGTTTAAAAATGCAGCAGGCAAATCTAGTATTTTCTGTGCTGTATTTTCAGTTTTTATATGGTTTTTTTTATTTTTTAACTGTAATTCTAACCTGTTCTGGATACAATATTTTATATTTGTCTGTTGTTTGCTGAGCTGATAGTGTTATGCACAATACTGTAGTATCATGAAAACTGGGACATGTTTTGTTGTGATTCTCCCTGTTGACATGTTGACTGATTTATTTATATGGAGAGAAATTAATTGCATTTTCTTGCTGCAGCATTGGTCTTCTGTAGTGTTATTGCATATTTGCACTTTCTCTGTGTACTTCATTTACAGTACTCTAATCACTAAGAAGTAAAACTGCTAAAAGTGTTTCAGGTTAGCAACAGCAGTGTGTAACTGGTTCAAATAGAATTAAGTCACATGAAACGTGCGTTTCATATAACAAAATATGTTTTTTAATAAATTAGTATATAGTTCTTGCAAGAGTGTTTCATTTTGCACAGGGTCTGAGGTGTTCTGTTAATTGGTGTGTGGTTGTGTTAATTGTATTGAAGTGTTTTGAAAAACTGGTCCCTGTTTTCAATATAGTGCGTCAGCAATGGGAAAAAAACTGTAAAGGTAACTCAGATTCTGTTTTGGGGCGCACCTGGAGACAGATCCAATCTCTTGCAGCAGTGCTTTTATCTTGGCTGGGTATTATTTTAGTAGTGTTTACAATTGAGAAGTGAGAGAGAGGGAAAATGTGGTTGTTTGCTGCACTTACCAACTCTAGTTGGTCAGGGTGCCAGTGCAGAGGCGTGCTGTGAACAGAGTCAACAAAGAGATATGAGACATTTGGACATACAGGACAAATATTTGTTGCAAGTTACATCAGCCATGTTATTGTTGGTCTGTGTAGATAGTTGGGTGGAGCAGGTTTTATTTGGGGAATTAATGGGATTTGCATTGAAATGTACATCCTGATAGGATACGTCTGTCTCCTTTAACACTTGAACTATAGACTGAACCCCTGTCTACCCAATCATTTGAAGGAAATCTGTTAAGTGTCATCTAAATGCCCAAAATTTAAAACAATATTTTCCAGTAAGGTGATAAACCATGGAACATGAGAATATGAAAAACAACAGACCACTAAGGACTTTTTGGAAATGTGTAATTTTGGCTTGTGAATTCCCTAAGTAAATGATGGCACTAACGCTGTCAGATTTAGCATATTGCTTCGCACTGTGAACTGGGAATACCCATGCTAAAATTGTGTGCACTCATGGGGCACTCAGGATAAAAGCTTTCATCAAATGGCATATGTTGAATGACATACAGTATGTGCTCAATACCTCTAAAAATATAATCCCCAAAATGGGTATTCAAAGTGCTAGCACTTTTCCCTTTGAATTGTTTTGCAGAATACATTTTGTCTTTAAAAGTGTTGCATGTAAAATCAAACACCATATACATACAATAAGAGACATAAATACACCTTCCACAGCCTAAACTCCCATTAAGAAGCAGTGATTGGACCTGTGTACATTATTTTTATTACACCTTAAGATTGTTGTTTGATTAACTAACAACTGAGCGAAAAATCAAACATCTGCTCTGTCATAATCTCAGCCAGAAACCCTTTATAAATCCCTACAATAAATTATTGCAAGAAATGAAACATCTCTTTTGTTGCAGTCCGTCCCAGCTGAGGAACACATTATACTGTATATGCCATAAGGTCTAAATTATGTCTATGTGCAACAGGTCAGGTGGAGTGGTATGCACTGGCCAATACTTTATCTCGTTATGTCATCAGCTCTCCACTGTCCCAGAGATTAATTGTGTCTGTCCACTTGACGGAGATGCACACTAGTGTGTGCTAGCAGCCCCCACCAGCGTATCCAATTGGAACAGAGGGAGACAGAAGCAGTTGTTTGCTTTTTACTGTGTAACTGTGCTAAGAGAATATTAAGCTGTGTTTTTCCTTTTTTGTATTTTGGTTTATACTTTTTGGTGGGGGCTATGCATGGCAGGAGCATGCTGCTAAAGTTCACACTAGGATTCAACACTATAAAGTCATGGCGACAAGTGTCAAATCCTACACACACACACACACACATGCACACACACACACGCGCACACACACACACACACACACACACACACACACAAACAAACAAATCAAAGGATGCTGATTTTGTGTAATAACCATGATTAAACCACTGCAGAAAAAACACTACTGATGCAACTGAGGAAAAACAAAAATATGGGTGACAGATATACTGGACGTACAATGAGATTGATGAAGGGCAATCCATATTACTTGTTAACAAGCTACAATGTTGCACTGGGTCACATGTTATTTCATTACAATGAAAAAGGCCACTACATTTTTTTTTTGTTTTTTGTTTTATTAAATCCCAAACACATTGTTGATGGTCAAGCACACTCCAACTGGTCATGTGGTTAGGTTTGTGCCTGGATTTTTAACTCTGTGTGTGTGTGTGCGTGCGTGCGTGCGTGCGTGTGTGTGTGTGTGTGTGTGTGTGTGTGTGTGTGTGTGTGTGTGTGTGTGTGTGTGTGTGTGTGTGTGTGTGTGTGAGAGAGAGAGAGAGAGCGAGAGAGCTAGAGAGTGGGCGGTTGTTGGAAGTCAGTGGGAAGACTCCTTGGTGGCACCGCCACGAGAGGGGGGGTAGACAGCTGGCTGGTAATTGCAGCTTGCAGTAATTAAGCCCTGAAAAATTAGCTGACAGTTCTACAGCTTTGGTGCAGAGTACTACCCGATCCCGTTTAAGTTCTCCAACCTCCCAGCACTCAGGACTTGCTAGCTGCTGCAGGGTCACTGAGAGCACACAGCTAGCCTGGATTTTCCCACATGCTCCATCAGGGGACATGGAATTGTGTTTACTCTATATTAAACAAAGAAAGAAAGCTCTAGCTGCTCTGAGTGGGCCCTGAGTGACTTCCATCCATTGCTTTCACAGAAAGAAAGATGCTGCCAAACAAAGACACGTAATTGTTTGTTAAATAACTCATTCCAAACATAACCTGGACTTGAGTCTAAGGATCAATACTGTTAGTGAGTCACCGTGGTCCCAAAGCATGAAACAAATATGTGTTGACCATCACAAAGCCTCTACAGAGTGCAGGGCTAGAAAGTTAACAAGCTGCTTTGGTCATATTAAATGCTCTCATGTGTGAATGCCTCTATCCGTGTTGTTTAAACAATTACCAACAAATAGCTTGTCAGCTCAACATAAAAAAATTTGTGATCCTTTTTTTCTTCTTTTTTAAACAAAAGTGCAAAACATTTGTCCAGATGACAACATAACAAAAAGTACACTACACACACCAAAGAAGGCACAGTGCACCTATACCACAATCCTCCTGCGAGCAAATGTTTCACTTCAAAACAAAGAGAGGAACTATAGGAAAGAGGAGACAAAACAAAAATACAAGAACAATGTCTGCAGCTCACAAACAAGAAACATAGACACAGACACAAACAAATAAGAGGCATTGAGAGGGAGACCAGCATAAGACCAAACACACGCACATATAGAAGTGAGAAAGCTGTGGCACAAATCTACAGCATGGATTTCTAGGATTCAGCAATATTGAGCTAAGTGTCCAAAGTCTTTCCTGAGCTCCATTTATGCAAGCTGTGGAGAGCTCCATATAGACAACCTCCAAAAAGGAAAGAGTCCAAGTACGAATAGACAAGTCATGAGGTGGTTTCCAGTGGGTTGCAATCATTCTTTTGCCTGTTGTAAGTCCAGCAAAATCAGCAGTGTTTTGAGTTTTAGAGAGCTGGAAGGCTGAAAGATCATTCACAATCAAAACATTGACAGTAACAGGTACAGTATCAATAATCAGGGCAGATATTTTGGATGAAATATTGTTCCAGAACTGAACCTAAAAGGAGAACAATCCCAGATTATGTTAAGATATGTACCTTGAGCTTTTACTCAGAAAGTGTATAAAGGGCTGTTAATTACTTTCATGTGATGCATTTTCACAGGGGTTAGATATGTCTTATGAATGAAGTTGTAGTGAATCTGCTGATGGTCTGGATTGCGTGATACTTCTGGAATGTTACACCATACATCATGCCAATCTAGGTCGATATTCAGGCCAGGGCAATCCTGTACCCAGATCCTCTCAATAGGAAGGCCAGAGCAGCCAGATATCACCAAGAACTGATAAAGCCTAGATACCATACCATATGCCTTGAGTTCTAATCATAATTGAAGGTAAAAGAAAAATGAGGAACGTTGTAGATTGAATGTGTTTTGTAAGTTAGAAAAGGGTAACAAGCCAACCTTGTTAAGCTAAAAAGGTCTTTTAGACAATGAACCCCCCTCTGTTGCCACTGTGGAGCTGTTATAGGCCACCCACCAATCAGGAGTGCTGTATTGTTTAATAATGGAGAAAATGTATGCCAGTTACAAGGTACAGTTTATGGCAGTATGTTTCAGCAAATCAAAGTTTTGATTAGAAGAGAGATAATCGGATCAAAGCGCAGCTGGCACTGTTTGTTTATATATATATATATATATATATATATATATATATATATATATATATAAAAAACATAATGTGACCAAGGCTCTGTCGTAGCATTTTTGACAGCATTTTATTTCACACAAAAGACCAAGAATAATGTTTGAAGTTGGGAATTGAGAGGCAAATATCCTCTTTCCTCCTGTGTAGAGTAATAATAATAATAATAATAATAATAATAATAATAATAATAATAATAAATTTAATTTGTAATACACTTTATATTTGCGCAAATCCCAAAGTGCTACATGATAAAACATGTAAGTGCTAAAATAAAAACACATGGAGAGCATGAAAAAAAAGGAAATCTAGAGTAGAAATCTTAATTTGCAGCCGATTTCCTTTCTTTTTATTTAGATTTAATAAACCTATTTAGATACTGCTGATTGTAATTGATGCCAATAACCAGAAAGAGGGGAAAGAGGTAGCACAGAGCTCACAAAATTAATCCAGGGTAACACCTTTTAACCAAAGAGATACAGGTTTGAATAGACATGGGGAGACCCATCCATTTTTCCATATCTTTCAAAATGTTATTCAGAGCAAAAGTAAAATTATGCTTAATAATCTGGTTTAAGCAATGGGGATGTTAGCAAAGATGATTGAATTGCTAGCAGGATAATTTAAATGAAGCATTGCAAACTTTGACCAGATCATTTTAAAGCCTGATAAGCTTCCATACTAAAAAAAACAACAACATTGTCTACAAATAGTGAGAGTTGATGCTGTAAATTACAAATGCATATTGATGACATCATTTGGTGGCAGTAGCTCAGTCCATAGGGAGTTGGGTTGGAAACCGGAGGGTCATCGGTTCAAGTCCTGTGTGGACCAAATTACGGAGTGTGGATTGGTAGCTGGAGAGATGCCACTTCACCTCTTGGGCATGCCAGGTGTCTTTGAGCAAGGCACCGAACCCCTCATGGCACTGGTCTAGCTGGGAGCCCACTCACTCTGATATCTCTCCATTTGTGCATGTACAGGTCCTGAGCATGTGTGTGTATTTGTGACCTGTGTGTAGTGATTACTAACAAAAGAGTGTAAATTGTAATTTCCCCACTGGGCATCAATTAACAGTTTAAATTATTATTATTAGAAAGAAGACAAGTAGTGCAGGACTCAAGGGGCAGCCTTGGCGTGAATCTGTTGGGTATCGGTAGGGTTACAGATTAAATTATTGGATGTTTTATCAATATTAATAAAGTTATGAATATGGGAATTAATAACTTTCCAACATTGACAAAATCAAAACAAGGCACCACCCCCGAAACCAGGGACCAATAATGAACGGTGAAGACATCTGATCCTTTGCGGAGATAAACACATAGGGTCACACAGGACCGCGGGGTGGCGATCTTGTCACCCTGTATTCAGACTGACCAACAGAGCCTATTTTCTTGCTAAACAGTAAAACTCTTCCACAGTTAGAAAAGATATGTAGCATTTACAGTTTTAACCTAGCTACAGTTTCAAACACACAGGAAATATTTCCCTCCCAAAAGCAGCAGGAGAAAAGCTAGTCAACTTTTGAGAAGGAAAAACGTTGTTTCCTTCTCCTGCAGGTATGAAAACACCGGTGTGGATTTTCAGAGGTCCAATAGTGTTCTCCAGACTTTTCTTTGGAAATAGAGCTATTTCGCACAAGCGCTTGCCGTGCCAAACTGTTAGCAGCTGAAGCTACTGAGCAAGACAAAAGTTTCTGGGCACTCTGAAGTTTCATAGTTTTGCCGCACCAAAAACGGCCCCCCTGGGCATTTGAGGACTCTTAGCCAATGGGATTTTAGAATGTTCTTGAACTACATGTCGAGGTAACACCTAGGTGTGAACTTTTAGGCTGCAAAATCTACATGCAGGCCCCTTTTTTATCTCAAGCCCTTTGTCTGTGAGCACATGTTGGCCACTTGTATTCAGTTGTTTAAGATCAGTTTGTTATATTCCTTCGTCCCAAGATGTCTAACATGCCAGTCACGCTTTTATGAATTCTGTTTGGTCAGAATTCAATAATTTTGACATATGAGACTCCAAACGACGGGCTAGGAATTTTGCAAAGATTTTTAAATCAGCAGGCCCAGAGGTCGATAGCTAGAGCCCTCCGTAGGATCCTCCATCAAGAGAAAGGAGCTCAAGGATGTGTTAACATCCCTTGAAAATTTGCCCTTCTCAATAGAAAAGTTAATCATGTCAAGGCGGAATGGGTCCAGTTGTTCCCAAAAAGTTACATAAAAGTCAAGGGGGGTGTCCCATCAAAGCCCACAGGGCATATTATGAGCCCTTTGGCATATTATGTACTGCCAACCTTAGTTCCTCTAAAGTGATCAATTTTTCAAAATTAGCAGACTTCTGATGATAATTGAGGCAATTCAAGCTGATTCAACCAGCTGTCACAGTGGATTTTATCCAAAGTAACCTCTGATCCATATAAATTGGAATAAAATGTCTAAAAGGATTTATTTATTTCAACAGGGTTCTACAAATCTGAAGATTTAATAATGGGAATATCTGCAAAAAGCTCACTGGTCCTTAATCTCATGGCAAGTAGATGACTAGGTTTCGCATCCTGAAACTAATAGTGCTGTCCTGTTCTATGAATTAGAAATTCATATTTCTGTTTCAGAATGTTGTTTATTTCTTTCTTGACCAGTGATTGTTCTAAAGCTATCCTACAGATGGGATGTGGATCAGCTTGCTCTCTGGTGCAGTCAGAACAACCTTGAGCTCAACACACTCAAAACTGTGGAGATGATCATGGACTTCAGGAAGAGACCCCCCACTCCTCCCCCATCACCATACTCAACAGCCCTGTGTCTGCTGTGGAATCCTTCAGGTTTCTGGGATGCACTATATCCCAGGACCTGAAGTGGGAGCCCAACACAGATACCATCATCAAAAAGGCCCAGCAGAGGCTGTACTTCCTGCGCCAGCTCAGGAAGCTCAACCTGCCTAAGGAGCTGCTGGTCCACTTCTACACAGCCATCGTCCAGTCTATCCTCTGCATGTCCATCACTGTCTGGTTTGGATCTGCCACCAAAAAGGACAGGAGCAGACTACAACGGACAGTTAGGACAGCAGAATAGATCATTGGTGCCAACCTGCCCTCCGTCCATGACTTATACTCCTCCAGAGTCAGGAAACAGGCAGCAACCATCACTGCAGACCCATCTCACCCCGGACACAACCTGTTCCAGCTTCTCCCCTCTGGTAGGCGCTACAGAGCACTGTACGCCAAAACCAAAAGATTCAGGAACAGTTTCTACCCACAAGCCATCTCTCTGATGAACAGCTGACTTCTTACCCACAGTATCAGATTCAATTCAATTCTGGTCAATAACCCAGTAACACTGTCTCTACAGCACCTGTTTACTGGTTCCATTTTTATTCATCATTCTCATTTCCTGTTTTATAACTGTTCATATGTTCATACTGTTCATATTATAATATAATAACATAATACTATTTATCCCAGTATCCTTCGCACTATGCTCCACATTTAAATAATTTTATTGAACTCTTCATTGCACTCATGCCTCTATATTGTTTCTGTTTAAAGTATGTATATATTTGTGTATATATTAGTGTATATATTTTGTTTTGGTTGTTTTGTATGTGTAAGCACAGTGTTAGTAACGATGCTCCAAAGGAAAATTCCTCGTATGTGTCCTCATACCTGGCAAATAAAGCTGATTCTGATTCTGATTCTGATTATATCTCCAGAGATCAGAGGCCTGTACTACAAAGCAAGATTTGGGGTTAACTTCAGGCTCAACCCAGGTGTTTAGTGTATCACGACGGTGGATCACTTGTTACCAGGATAAATCTCTGTGGTTTATGCGGTTATGTTATCGGAGCATGTTATGTAGGAGATTAGAGATCAACCGGTGTAAAAGCACCACCTACTGACCAATCAATATTAGGTTGATAACGGTGTCACCGTTCTTAGATCAAGTGGAGCTCGGTGCAAGGACAGAGAGAGTTGCACTCATAAAAGTTAAAACATTCAGAGGACGATAACCCTGTTTAACATTCTCGTTAACATTCCCTGATGGGTAGTCTATTTTTATGAAAGCTGAAAATTTGTCGGCTTCTTGAGCCGTGTGTTGTCAATGCCAATCGGTTTGAATTGTGTTTTTATATTTTTTATTTACTCATGATCGCTTACCACTGCCAGGGTTGCAACTGAAATCATGCTAAAGCAACGGCAGTTTATGGAAAGCAAGTTTACTTATGGTCAGATCTTGTTCCTGACTGATAGGGAAGTGATATTGATAAGGGTTGTGATTTATGCATTTACAACTTTGGCTATTATTTTGCCAGTTTTCCTTCTGTTTAAGGAAGCAGCATATGTGTTTTGCCTTTAAAACCGTGTCTTTGTTCTTCATATTTCATATGCGGCTCTGCTAGATGTTTGCGATTGGTCATGCTGTGCAAACACTACCTCTTTTATGTGAATGGGTGTGTCGCTGGATTGGGAAACCCTGGGTTGATTGAACTAGTTGTTAAACACTGTCATGATACGGCTCATGCAGGATCGTGGTTGTTAGGTTGGGTGAAGCCGGGTAACTGAAATAAATCCAGGGCTTGTTGACCTTGCTTTGTAGTACAGGCATCAGGTGGGTTGATATTTAAGCACATGCTGTGTGAAGTTTATTGACACACTGCATTTCGTCAAATGCCCTGATGAAGGCTGTGTTTAGTATGCAAGATCCCCCTCAAACTCATGACCCCATACACCACACTGGCTTCTGATGACTTGTCAAGTAAAATGTATAGTACACATGCTGTCTGGCCGCTTCCAGAGTAGGCCACACAGGGGCAAAGATAAAAAAAAAACATTGCTTTTGAAAGATTTTTTAAGCCATTTTGTCTTTAAACTTACAAAAAATAATCTTTCCAGAAGCCATGTCATCAGTCTGTTGGATAGCTGCGCAATACTCTATAATAGTCCTCATATTTGATGAGAGTTGAGTCATATTGACCACCTCTGAACTGCAGGGAAATCAGTCTCTCAAGCTGTTGTCTTCAGCTTTGCAACACTGCAGGCTTCAAACCTTTCTCACAAAGTTACTACATCATAGCCCTGGGGGTTGTCAATGGTTGTGTAGGGTGCACAGTCTCGCCTGTTAGCTGCATGCACTGGCCTTTTGTTTGCCAGCTTTTCCTTGTACTCAATGTAGGCAATTATTCGCTCCACTTGGCAAATTTCTCCTCCTTTCACCATCTGAGTTGACAGATGGTTTAAAAGGCACCTACAGAACCTTTGAAAGCTAAAGCATTCCTGATTGGCCCTTTAATGTGTCCAATTAGGCAGCTAATGAGCTAATTTAGAACTTAAGAGACCCCAGAAAAGATGAGCATAGCCGGTCAGGTCAGTCTGATTACAAGACGACTAAAAGAAAAGGTACATAAACAAATATGTATATATTTCATCCAGTCTTCTAAATTTGCAGTACCTCTCCAGAAAGAAACATTGTGGTTTTGGTTAACATTACAACTTTATCAAAGTTAGTTCACCATCATCACGGTTACAATAATAACCCCTTTGTTAAGGTTAGGGAATTATTCTAATCATGGTCACAAAAAACAATGCTGACTGCCGGTAGTAACGAGTCTCAAAGTCAGATGTTTTGTTGACTTCCTTGGCAGGCTTGATGACTATACATTTATACTAGTTCCTCCTTTGAAGGACAAGAGTCATAATTCCTACAATTGCTAGTAGGCTTTTTGCTGCTGTTTTTATTTGGATGACAGTCTCATATATTCATCATGTTGCAAATTGCATATACCCAAATGTTCACAGAAATAAATTCCCAGAATCACATCATCAATTGCACAAATTGGGACAAAAACAAATAAGGTTGGTGTCTATAAAAAGTCTTACTTGAGTAAATAACTAATGTGACAGGGCCCTTACCTACGGTGGCCAACAGGGGCAAACGCCCTGCAGTTTAAGAAACACATGCCGATAGACAAAACAAGCAACTTCAGTAATTTGACAACACATGCACAGCATTCAGCAAACACACTGCAAATACACACAACACAACCAAATACATAAATTTGCTGCAAATACAGAAACGATGCAAAAAGAAAAGCACACAAACCACGGAAAAAATCCGCTGCAGATTACACAACGGAAGTTCTCCAGGCCACTAGAGGGAGCGCTAAGTGGAACAGCTTGATTTTTGAAGAAATGTTAATGAATGTGCATTGTCCTTATAAATGAAATGAAATGAGCTAATTGGCCAATATATGTGCCACCTGGTCAAACACCTTAATGGTTAATTGTTACCATTTAAATCAGGAATTAAGCACTATGAAAAGACCACAGGTGAGCACCTTTTTTTACAACAGCAATGGAAGACGTTGCAGAGAGAGGAAGAGGGAGGGTGAGAATGAGAGGTGGAGGAATAGTGAGACGTAGGGGTAGAGCTGGTATATATATTTTTTTTACTCTGCAATTTTCTTTTTCAGTTCACTGTTTTTTGTGAGCATATTTTTGTTCAGTCCAATGTAATCATATATGCTGGACCTATTTTTCACTGACTTGTTTGGTGAAAAATAAAAAAATGAAAAAGTTTCAACAGCATGTGTCTCTGTTGGTCTGTGCATGTGAACAATGTGAAGAATTTTCTACAATTTTTAACTATTTTAGTATTATGGCAAAGCTTACTGAAGATGGGGGATTTTCATTATGCCCAACAGTGTGTAGGTGGTTAGACAAAAATTTGGTAATATGAGGGATGTGTGTGCCATTTGGTGCAAAAGTATTATTTAGATAATGTTATATGTAGTATTTTGATAAAACCAGCCTTGTTTGCAAAAGTGTGTTTTAACATTTGGAAAAAAACTGTAAACTAGATTCTTGAAATTCCATGAAAAAGGTAATAATGGACCTTGAGTTAAGATTATTTTGTCAAACTGCTTTTTTTTTTATGGTCTATTGTTCTTGGGAGAAAAAAATAATTACATGGAATTACACCCCACACAATTTTACATCTCTAATGGTCTGGTTTGAGTACTTAAGGGTTGTGTGTGTGTGTGTGTGTGTGTGTGTGTGTGTGTGTGTGTGTGTGTGTGTGTGTGTGTGTGTGTGTGTGAAAAATGTCACATTATTTTGATCTATCGATTGTCAACATGGACATGCTTTTCTTTACAACGGTTGCCAGAACACAATCCGCGGTCTCAGGGGTACGCAATAACTGAAACACCACAAATTAAATGAAACGCCACATGCAGGTGACAACTACCATGACACTGGGCTGCTCTGGATGACGCAACAATGGGGAAATGACAGTGACAACGGTTTGCCGGGACACGATCCGCAGCCTCTGGGAGACGCAATAACGGGGAGATGATGCGCCAAGTGCGATGACACTGGGCTGCTCTGCGGGACACAGCGGGCAAATGAAGCGCCACACGGAGGCAATAACTGCCATGACACTGGGCTGTTCTGCTGCTCTGCCGCAACAACAAGGACATGAAATGTCACACGCAGTAGACAGTGACAACAATGGCCGCTGGGAAATGATCCGCGGTCTCTGGGGGACGCAACAACGGGGAAATGAAGCACCAACCTGTGGTTAGGAAAACAACAATGGGGAAAGGAACCGTCACATGCTGGAGATGGCGACAACAATGGGACGGTTGTGGTTAGGAGAATTAGAACGCGGAAAGGAACTGCCAGGGAAACGCGATCTCCGGTCTCCAGGGTGAAAGTCCTTTGTTGTTTGTCCCACCCACCATCCTCCTTTTCAGCTTTTCAATACTACCCGCTACCGTAATCATGCAGTTATCACGAAAGATCTTTCTCATTGGAATACATTAGTTTAACATTAGTGCTCACCACCACAAAAAAAACAAGATTGTGTCCCTGTACACAAATCAAAAGATTAAATAACGTTGACCATTTTACGAACTGCCATGAGACTGGACGTGTGTGTGTGTGTGTGTGTGTGTGTGTGTGTGTGTGTGTGTGTGTGTGTGTGTGTGAGTAATAAATATTAATTTTAAATTCCACCCTCCTGCAAGTAAAACACCATCATACCTGCCTCTGGATAAAGTAGAAGTATAATGTACACAGCTCCGGCCCAAATCATGTGCAACACAGTGATTTTTAATAAAGTAAAGCTGTGTGTTGAATTTGACATCCTTTACCTTTGGGCAGGTGTTTGAACAAAAGAGGTTGAGGCGTAATGTCAGGCCAATTCCACTGCAGTTTTGCCAAAGAAAACAATAACAGTGGAGGTGGCCTCTGCCAGCACTGCAAGGCTTTAGTCTTTGGCATCCCATGCCTCTATGACAAGGTTAAACTAAAGAACATTCCCTCCCCTACGTGCCTGCTTTGCAAAATGAGAGTTGACTGGCCTGTTTGGGCTACCAAAGAATTAATGTTGAAGGCCTGAGAAAGCACAGGAGCAATCTAAAAATTCATGACTCGCGCACACACAAACATTAACAAACACACGCACTGCGATCACATTCTGGAGTAAGTGTATATCTACACCAGCTCAAATGCAAGATAGGTGGCTGAAGTTGAAATATTCCTCCCCATCATAACCACATACTGCACAATGTTTGACGTGATGCAAACACTAAGTCTTTGAAAGATGAAAACACTACTAATAAAAAAAATATAAAATATCTATAGTATGTCATGCACCACTTTGCCATCCTCCCTTTCTTGTTTGTTTATGGATAGTATGACTACGTTGTTTAAAAAACAGTACAATGGTCATAAAAAATAAATCCCAGATGGCGTGATTGGCAAGGAAAGCAACAATAGACATGGGAGATTAGGCAATGACTCTTTGATCTAGCTTCTGAAAAGTAGAAAGGGAGTAGGAAAATGGAAGACCCGTGAGTGGTTGTCTGAAGACACCTGGATCTCCTTTGAGAGGCCTGGGAGACTGACACTGCTTTTTACAGAATGGCCTTGAAGAAGAGAGCCCGGAGATGTTTCCATAGATTGAAACTCCTAGAAAGTCACTTAGAGGTACAAAGCTGTTTGAACTCAAGAGGGGGTATGAGTTGGCAAGTTGCCTAAATGTACTTTAGTGCCTTTATAATAAATATTAACACCTTACTGAATTTAAGATTCACACTGCAGTTCACAAAACTAAAAAAGGCAGCACCACCAACGACATTGAATTTAGAATAGCTTAAATATCACTGTGATTGCTACTTACATGTTTGTTGCATGCATTGAATGTATGTATATATGTATGTACAGTGTACGTATGTCAATTTTATTAAAGCCCAAATCCTATTAAAGCTATCCTATTAAATTTTCCCCAATGGGCTTTGATTTGGATAAGTGAAAAGACAGGGATGGATATATACTGTGTGTACAAGAGATACAGTTTAAGAAATGAACGTAGTCAGTGGAAAACCATCCATCCATCCAGACATAAGCTGTCTCTCTATATAAGTAGTATGCAAGGTACAGAACAAGTAAAAAAGACAGCAAAGTGAAAATAATACTGGAGAGCAAACATAATATAGTACAGCTGTAAAGTAGCCTATGGCTGAAACCTTGTCAATACAAATCAAGTAAAATGCTCTCTGGCATTTGCCGTTTCATTTTACCCTCAGTTTCCAACAGTTCAATATGCTCAACATGCTGCTCCAGGGAAAATATTTTGAAATCTTATATTGCATAGGATTTCAGTCCTTGCAGCGGCAGCTGTGGATCGGGAGATAGAGCAAGTCCATTAATCACAAGTTTGGCAGTTCGATCCCTGGCTCATTCTGCACACATGTCGAAGTGTCCTTGAGCAAGACGCTGAAACCCAAGTTGCTCCTGATGGGCAAGCTTGCGCCACTATTGGTGTGTGCAAAGTGCTTTGTGCAATAAGGTGGAGAAGGGCTATATAAATGCAGCCCATTTACCATTTTACAGTCACGACACAATGTTTATACCTAGCTTGTTCACTATGTCAGCTGACACAAAATTACAAGAAACATGCAATGACTAGTGGCTTGAGGCTCAGAAGGTCCGAACGTCGGGTGTCAGCTGGTGAACAGCATGCTGTGTCATTTAAAGCAGCAATATCAGGTAACTTCTGTATTTTGTACCTATGGCCTCTGGTTACTGTGAAGCTCTTTGTAAAATACATGTTCCACTTTCTGATGTAAATACATGACATGGTCTTCAGTCGACAGAGCTTGTTTTTACAGCTCAGGTTTCGAAGGTGTCAACATGTATTGCACAAACACCACTTTCACCCCGACCTCCAATTGAGAAAACAAGTCTTTCACCTATTGTCAGAGTCATCACCTCACTCTCCCGAGAGAGTCACTGAATAACAAAAGCTCCTTCCAAGGCACATGGATATATTTTGTGAAATGCTCATTATAATCAAAAAAGATGACTCAAAATACAATTACATGCTCTTTTACAACTTTGCATACACACATACCAACTCACGCACAGTCTTGCACTCTCATGTGCCATCATAAAAATGTTGACACTCTTCGACCCTTACTGAGACACACTCTGACAATCTGTGGAGGGAATAAGGGCAAGGTGCCCACAGCCATCACACCTCTGTTTGGCCTCATCCTAGCAAGAGGAGGGATTGGGAGCCCCAAGGCAGGCATTGGACCAGGCCGATACCGGCTGGCTCTGTGACAAGTTAGCCAGTAGGAGAGAGAATGACCTTCACATGGGTTCAGAGACTGTCGAGACCACAGGAGCAGTTAGCAAATGAGTAGGTAAATCAATAGTCAGTATACTCTAGATGGGCTGAGCTCGAATACCAATGGCAGCTTAGCAAGCTATTCTTGATGCGGCCAATATGTGCAGACACTGTTAAATGAAATCTAGTGCAATTTATGTGTGAAGTGATTTTAAATGTTCTACGGATTGCATCTCTCAACCTAATGTATCATTGTTAAATTATGATACCAGTACTGTAAACAAATGAGACAATTGGTATATTTTACATACATATTTTCCTGACTTTCCACATTGGTGCAAATTGCCTGAATACCCCATAAAACAACTGACCAGCATGTACCTCTTTTAGACAGTCAACCAAGAATGGTTAACTGAAAGGTCATAAACAAAGGTTATGACTAGGGATGTAAATGTAGAGCATTTTCAAAAGGGCTTTTTACTTCAGGGTTATGACCTTTCCATTGCAGCCTCAGGGGAGCCATTCTACTCAGCTGTGCATGGAAGCTATACTCATTACAAATACAACATACTACAAGAATACATCTCTCAATGCTAATGCAAATCATGTTGAGGATGTTTCCCATCTTGCACCTGTTTTTTTTTTTATCAGCAGTAGGGCTAGACTTTGCCAATATTCTGCTTTAAAACTGGCTACTACAAAGTTTTACACCATATATAATTTATAATATGAGAAACTTAGACCACCAACTTAGACTAGTTTTTATATATATATATATATATATATATATATATATATATATATATATATATATATACACATAGTCGTAATATTATTACCAAAGCACTCAGATGTTTTAGAATAATTCCCCTGGGCACATTCTGTAACAAAACACCAAACCCACATACACTACTGTGTTAGTAATAGAAATGAACAATGACTTGACTTTAGTTGGTGACTCGACTACAACACTGCCTCACGTTAACCAAAACCTTGACCTGACAATAACTCCTCCATAACTTTATCTCTGAATCTTAAATAAAATTACCCATCACCATAATCTAAACCAAATCATATTGCTATTGATAGCAAAATCCTGTCATCAATGTGGCTGATTGTTTCCCCCGCATCTTTCTTCACCTGTGGAGACATATAATTCCCGTTATATCAAAATATAGGTAAAGGGCCAAGACACACATGTAACTTTACCTAAACACACACACACAAACAAATTTACAATAAAAGGAAGTCACCCACAGTTCAGCTGGGTGATAAGTAGTGCTTCTCATGTATGGAAAGCAAAAGGTTAGACATCTACTATAATGGGGTCAAAGGGAGCTACATCCAAACAGAGTGAAAGTAAGGGCACCTCTGATGCTTAAAAGCCAGTACTAAGAATCAAACACACACACCTATCCTGCTTCTGCTACAGCCACGGTATTGGCCGTCTCCTCTTTGCACTTAGCCTTAGTGCATTTTCCAACCCAGTTAGCAAAGACCTCGGAGCTCAGCACTGGGGTAAAAAGTGGCACTCTCGGCTCAATCTCGGCATTGAGCTGAATTCAGCTGAGTAACTTTAAATTCCAACCTGATTTCACAAAATTCCGTGAAATGAACACGGCCCTTAACTCAAAATATTTTTTGCATTTTTTGTTTCACGGAATCGTTGAAAATTTGCGCGGGACAACAACGAGATGGTTGGGTTTAGGAAAAGAATAACGGGACGGATGGGTTTAGTAAAAGAAGAAAGTGATGGTTGGCTTTAGGAAACGTGACATGTGGGACACAATCCCCGGGCTCCTGGGTGAAAGTCCTGTGTTGTTTGACACATCCGCCACCCCAACCATCCTCCCTACGCAGATTTTCAGGCTTTCATAATACTTGCTACCGTAGTCGCTCTTAAGGCTATGTCATCTTGTCATTGACTTTATATTGAAATTGTTTTCCTTGGTGGTCACCCAAAATTTTCACACATTCCGTGCCACCACCACATAATGTGGTGTTAACAGTTTGTGATCATATCACGGAATTCTGTGAGACCAGGCTGTTAAATTCCCTGTTATTTAACAAACAGTTGAAGGATCTGTACAGCTGATTTAACAGGTTTCTTCCAAAGGCACAACCAAGAATTTATATTTTGATGTAGAATCTAAAGTTGTCAACATTGAGCACCAGGATACATTTTTAGGTATTAATAACAAATGTTATGGTTTAAGAGGAAATAAATAATCTATCAAAATTTTCAGGGAGGAACGACTATCTAATAATTATTGCCAAAGTCTTGACAGGCAGTTTACCAGAAATGCATGACAGTAAAAAGCTGTGTAGTCCTGCTGTCGGTCTACTGCCAGATTTAGCAGAGTTGAAATGAAATAAGAATACAATATTAATTTTCAACACTGTAGGCAAATGAGTTCGCTGAAGAACAAAAATCCTAGGGCTGCTTAGGATTTAGTGCCTTGCTCATAGACACTGTGGGGCGTGTGGGCTGGAAGCAACCTCTCACTGTGCTGCTCTGCTTGTTTATTATATATTCTAATTATAAAGAAGTCCAATCAATCCGACAAAATAAAAATGTAGTAATAATGTTGGCAGAGCAGCATGTTACAGAGGCTACTCGTTGTGAACCCTATTTAATGTAATGTAAATGTAAATTACAATGTAATGTAATTTTATGTAATGTTTTACAGTAATTAGATTGTGTTTTGCCTTTCACAGTACGTCAGTGGGTTATATTTTGTTTGGTGGGTCCTTTACATGAATGTTCAGCACTGGGAGTAAGAGGGTGGAAACAGTTTTTGGTTATTGATCTGCAAACATGTCAAATTGGCTAGTGCACCTTAGACAAGAGTCTAACAAGAACTGTAGAATGTAATAGAACAGAACTTCTTATATGGTTTATACCTGCATTTATTCTTAATTGACATCTTAAAATGGTGAAGTTGATTCTGACTTAATATAAGAGCTTAAGAAAGCTCAAATTTTACTTTCCTCATCAACACACAGTATCTGTCTGTCATCTGCCATATCCACACGGGGCTGTGCAAACATCATTGCAGACTAAATGCCTGCCCGTTGTATAACATCACACAGGAATATAGAGGAATCAAATGAGCTTTATTTTTTACTTACATAATGTAAATATAAGCTATTATTTCAAGTCAGTTTAAAATTAGTTTTGACAATTGTTAATAAGACTTTGTTTGTTTGAGTTTGACAATAATAAAAAAACATTTTATATTTACATTTTACAAGATTTATTGTAAACATGCATAATGAAATATACATAGTCTTTAGAGATTAGATTCCATCGTAAAATGAAAAGTGAACGCCTCTAAACAGCTGAATAGTTTTAGGCAGAGAGAGCAGTGATTGAAGTTATTAGAAGTCTTCCTGAAAGTATTTACGCTTAGCTTCATTAGTTGTTACCCCGATGAAAGTGATAAACTTTTGTTACTTGACCTGGGTTTTTGCTTCCTCTGATCACATGCTGAGGTTGTGCAAGATATTGTGTAACAGAATAAATTTTTTACAATTACAATTAGGAGCCGCCTGACAGGGATTCCAAATGGGCGCTTAAAAAAGGAGCTTTGATGAGCTGGTGGTGTGTGTGTGTGTGTGAGTATATTTTGTTTTTTTTTTGGGAGGGGGCAGCTGCAAGCCCAGACTCTTGAGACATCAAGAGAAGTGTTTGATGTGGAGATTTCCTCACCAGGTGGTATATAAAAAGGCCAGGGCTACTAAAGTACTACAAACTCCTGTCTGACAGAGGTGCTTGAGAGAAATATTGCCTGAAGCCAATCAAATATTTTTTGGCTATCATAAGCTGTGTGGACAACTGAATGCCATTTTGCCTTAGTACATACTACATATGGACAGTAGCTTTAATGACAGGCTGTTTTTGTATAATTCATAATACATAGTACAGTTCTGCCTGTTAAATGCTGTGAAAATGACTTATTTTGGTAAATCCTTTCCACACAGCTGCAGCTCAGATTCAAAACTAGTCTGGAATGAAAAAATGACTTCTACCAAGCTAATTTCGTTTCTTCTTCATTTTCTGATTTGTGACTCCACAGTGAGTCACATAATTTTTTCACCCATATTCTATAAGGCAGTCACTGTGAATGTCTGGGAAAGGTAAGAACAGAGTTAACATCATATTTTAAGGACACAGTAAATGTTGAGGAACAGGTCAAAGTTAATAAGATGCCAATGTTATGATGCACGGAATTCACTGGATCAGTTAGGGAAGATGTGGAGAGCTTTCCTCAAAGTGCTCTTATTAAAAAAGGCTAAGTGACTCAACATACCACTAAATTCCTGTGTTGAACTTCAATGCATCAATGAGTAGAGAGGTAGACATAAAGGAGAGGATTTGATGTGTGTGTGTGTGTGTGTGTGTGTGTGTGTGTGTGTGTGTGTGTGTGTGTGTGTGTGTGTGTGCTGTATTTGGGGGTGTTAGTTAAACTTGTGTGTTTCAGTTGCTGCATTAAGTAAATTAGTCCAAAATAAAAAGGACAATGAGTTGTCACAGAGTCATCTAAGGATAAAACAAGGTGTGTGTGCTGCAAATGTATGCATGTTGGGGTGGTAGGGGTTTGGGGGTGGACAGCGCACAATGAATAGCTCTTGGACTAAATTAAATTTCAGCTGGAATTAAATGATGGGAAGTGGTTTCTGTGTGTGCTACCACATCGCTGTGGGAGGGCAATATTGCTAAAAGGCTTTTACAGGATTAATTTAATGTTTTTTTTTTTTTCTCCCTCTATCCCAGCTAGTTTTTTTATTTTTATTTCTTTGTTCCCCATCCAGGTGCTCATAAACCACAGCATTTCTTTTGCGTTGACATTTAGTAGCTAGAAAATGGCGGAGAGCCAGTCATGGTGATGTGTCCAAGGAGGTGGGCAGAGTGTTGTCTATGTTGTTTACATATCTGGGGGAGGCATTATAGAACAAAGCAACATGCATGCTGTTGTATTGTTTTGCTAGGAATAAAAGTGGGTGACATGCTGTGGAAGCTGCTGTGGATAGAGAAAGCAAGTTTGATCCCCACAGCATATGATTAATATGGATTAAACAAATCTGACATAAACTTTTAAAGGAAAAATAGGGCAGATTAATACCTGAATCTTGATCTCTAGATGTCACAAGTACTGTTGATAGGGAAAAAAATGACCAATATACAGTACAGGCTAAAAGTTTGGAACCACCTTCTCATTCAATGCTTTTTCTTTATTTTCATGACTATTTACATTGTAGATTGTCACTGAAGGCATCAAAACTATGAATGAACACATGTGGAATTGTACTTAACAAAAAAGTGTGAAATAACTGAAAACATGTCTTATATTCTAGTTTCTTCAAAGTAGCCACCCTTTGCTTTTTTGATAGTGCTGCAAACCCTTGGTGTTCTCTCAATGAGCTTCATGAGGTAGTCACCTGAAATGGTTTTCACTTCACAGGTGTGCCTTGTCAGGGTTAATTAGTGGAATTTCTTGCCTTATTAAATGGAGTTAGGACCATCAGTTGTGTTGTGCAGAAGTCAGGTTGATACACAGCTGACAGCCCTATTGGACAACTGTTAGAATTCATATTATGGCAAGAACCAATCAGCTAAGTAAAGAGAAACAAGTGGCCATCGTTACTTTAAGAAATGAAGATCAGTCGGTCCGGAAAATTGAGAAAAGTTTGAATGTGTCCCCAAGTGCAGTTGCAAAAACCAGCAAGCACTACAACGAAACTGGCTCACGTGAGGACCGCCCCAAGAAAGGAAGACCAAGAATCACTTCTACTGCTGAGGATAAGTTCATCTGAGTCACCAGCCAAAAAATTGCAGTTAACAGCAGCTCAGATTAGCGACCAGATGAATACCACACAGAGTTCTAGCAGCAGAAACATCTCTAGAACAACTGTTAAGAGGAGACTGCGCAAAACAGGCCTTCATGGTCAAATAGCAGCTAGGAAACCACTGCTAAGGAGAGGCAACAAGCAGAAGAGATTTGTTTGGGCCAAGAAAAACAAGGAATGGACGTTAGACCAGTGGAAATCTGGGTTTTGGTCTGATGAGTCCAAGTTTAAGATCTTTTGTTCCAACCGCCTTTGCGCAACGGAGAAAAGGTGACCGGATGGATTCTACATGCCTGCTTCCCACCATGAAGCATGGAGGAGGAGTTGTGATGGTGTGGGGGTGCTTTGCTGGTGACAATGTTGGGGATTTATTCAAAATTGAAGGCATACTGAACCAGCATGGCTACCACAGCATCTTGCAGCGGCATGCCATCCCCTCAAAGCTGTCAAATGCCATCGCACATTCCTTTTTTTGGTTGTTTTGAAGCAGTCAGAACTCATTTCAGGTTACGCCTCATAACACTGAACAACTGATCCCGCCTGTGACCCATTACTCAATCAATCATGCAAACAATCCATTCCTCCAGTACACTCATCAATTAATCACACAACCAATCAGATATGGTTATCCAGAAGCTGATGACGCTCACACAAAAACATTAGTGCCACTCTCCTCTCACTTGAAATTAGCAGGCGAGAGAGTGACAGTGAAACGATGAATGGTTTCTAGTTTGCTGGGGCTTGTTTTGATGACCCATGTTCAGTTAAATTATTGCAGTAATGATGCCACGACAGTGATGAATCACTTCTGTTACTATTTCTTCAGCTGTGTCAGCAATTACACTTTGGAAATGAACTTACGGTGATTATGCAGAACTTTTACAAAACTAGCAAATGTAAAAATACAGTTCATGTTAGTGTATGAGGAATATAATATGCTGTCAGTTTGGTAAAAAAAATAACATGTTGGGGCAAATGTAGCAGTAAGATGAATACAAATACACAAAGTAAAGATATGACAAAATGGGTTTATTCTCAATTGTTGAGGAAACAAATGGATTTGAATTAATGCCTGGTCTACACGCTGTTAATTACTGGGAAAAGTTAAGAATTTCTTTAAATGCTATACTATATGAATGAATATTAGTATATATTTATCTATTCTCTTTCAGATACTAGCAGAATTAATCCAGCATGGCTCATTCAGATAATTTGACTTCTATCCTGCTCATTGTCATTTAATAAAGGCCAGTATAAATGGCCAAATAAACATGAACATTTAAATATGGAATTTCAAAGGAAGTGCAAAGTTCAGAAAGATCTCTCTAAGCACAGTGAACTGTTCATTTCCTTTAGAACACTTGGTAACACACTCAATTGAACAGACTACGTACAGTATCTCAGTGCACCTGAAAGTGTTCAATTCTTTGACTTCACACAGTACACCTCATCTACTTTACAATACATGCTAACCAGGTAAAATTTATTTTCAACTGTTGTACTTGGTGAGATAAAGCTATTGTTATGTGTTCTTCTGGGCTAAAACAAAATGGACAAATTACCAACCAGTAAAGCACCTCCTCTTTCTCAGACAATCACTGTAATTGTCGGCACTTGGAAAAGTTTAGATCTTGCGCAGTGATTAGTGATAGTCTGCCTCGTCAGTGAGGGGGGGGAAAGGTAATCAAAGATAATTGCTGCAAATCATTGTGATGTTTTAATTGTGCACCTGCATTTCTCAATCGTCGGCTTCAAATTTTGCAAAGTGTCTTTCTGCACTCTATCCACGTCAGTGATTTGTGTGTTTTTTTTTGTAGTTGATGTTTTTTATTTGTGCAGTCAGAGGTTCAATGTCTCGCTCAAGGACACTGTGACACAATGAAAAATCCATCCATCCATCTTCATCCACTTATCCAGTATCCGGTCGGGGGGTCAGCAGCTCCAGCAAGGGACCACAAACTTCTCTTTCCCGAGCAACATCAACCAGCTTCGACTGGGGGATCCCGAGGCGTTCCCAGGCCAGGTTGAAGATATAATCCCTTCACCTTGTGATGGGTCTTCCCCGAGGCCTCCTTCCAGCTGGACGTACCTGGAAAATCTCCTTAGGGAGGCCCCCAGGAGGCTCCTTACCAGATGGGCGAACCACCTCAACTGGCTCCTTTCAACGCGAAGGAGCAGCGGTTCTACTCCAAGCTCGTTTCGAATGACTGAGCTTCTCACCCTATCTCTAAGAGAGACGCTCGTCGGTGTCTGCGTTCTGTGATAGGCTAGGCACAGCGCCCCTTCCCTACATACACACAGATTTCTTGTGTCGCTGCGTCCCGCTCTGCTCACTCAATAGACCGTTAATACAGTCTATGGCTCACTCACACACAGAACAGCTCTCTCTCGCTCCCTCTTCCTCAGTAACTCAGGTCCGCGGGTCTTTTCCGTTAACGTTTAAGGTGTCTTCATCTTCAGGTTTGTTTTTTACGTTCGGAAAATCCGGACGGTATCCGCATTGTTCCTCTTCAATCTGAGGTTCAACTATTGGCTGAACCTTCCTTTTCGGCACCTTGGAGTAGAATTTACCAGGGAGGCTGAGAAGTGTGATACCCCTGTAATTGGCACACACCCTCTGGTCCCCTTTTTGAAGAGGGAAACCACGACCCCGGTCTGCCACTCCTTAGGCACCGTCCCAGACTTCCACACAATGTTAAAGAGGCATGTCAACCAAGACATCCCCTCCAAACCCAGAGCTTTCATCCTTTCTGGACGGATCTCATCAATCCATGGGGCTTTGCCACTGTGGAGTTGTTTGACTACCTCAGCGACTTCCACCAGGGAAATTGACGACAATCCCCATCAGTCTTCAGCTCTGCCTCTACCACAGAGGACGTGTTAGCTGGATTTAGGAGTTCCTCAAAGTGCTCCTTCCACCGCTCTATTACCTCCTCAGTTGAAGTCAACGTCCCATCCTTACTGTACACAGCTTGGATGATTCCTCGCTTCCCCCTCCTGAGGTGGCAAACGGTTTTCCAGAACCACCTTGGTGCCGACCGAAAGTCTTTCTCCATGTCTTCTCCGAACTTCTCCCACACCCTCTGTCACGGCAGAAGCTGCAGCCCTTCGGGCCCGAAGTCCTCTAGGTCAACTCTCTTTTCATCACAACGGTGTGATAAATTGAATGTAATACAAGCCAATACGCAGCTCCGATTCTCCGACCAATCTCCCGCTCCATTGTCCCCTCACTCGCGAACAAGACCCCAAGGTATTTCAACTCCTTCACTTGGGGTAAGGACTCATTCCCTACAGAATAGGCACTGCATCAGTTTCCTGCTGAGAACCATGGCCTCAGATTAAGAGATTTCTGATCCTCATCTTAACCAAATGTTGTAAGGCTTATCAATACTGTTTGGATCCGTTATAAAACCCTTGCTAATGATAGTCATACTAAGCAGCTCTATGCAACCCTGCTGTCCAGTGATGCGCTTCATGTTACTAATGACTTAACTGTAAGAACTATTTTAATGTTACTTTCAATAATCGCCATGTAAATAAAGTATTTTTCCTTCTGAATCTTCATTCTCAGTACACCTCATCTCCATGTGAAGTTCCATGGAAATTAGCATCCCACAGAGTTGGCATTTGAATTTCTAATTACAGGTTCCCACGTGTAATTAAATGTAGTTATCATTTTGCAGACATGCTTTGCATTAACAGATTAAAAGCCTCTAATACAATGTCTGATGCCAGCCCTCTGATAGTAAAGGGGATTCACTGCAGAGCTGCAATCACCACTTGATCAGCTGTAAAAATGTATTTTTGTTTTTGCTTATGAAACAACTCCCAAGCTTAACCTTGAGCTTTTTAATGAAGGGATGTTGTAAATGTGTAATTATTTTGTAGATCAGAAAATATGCCACTCAAATGGACTGACATACAAGGTAAAAAAATTTAAATCAGTGAACTCTTACTCAAAGTGATTTTTATATAATAACATGCTGAGTAGTTTTCCACCTTACCAAATAGTATTGGTTCCTATTCCGACACTACGGTCGGACAGAGTACATGCATACCTTTGGATAGGATTTTCTTATTACTTTTCACAAACACTATGCTCATTGTTTATATCTAATAGACAGTAATAGTGCACAAACCATCAGAGCCACAAAGGACCACTGCAATGATTGTGTGTACAATAGTGTGGATGAGGCCTGTGATGTCATCACTGCTGACCAATGTCAGGCTTGGATTGGACATTCAAGAAGATTTTTCCCAGGTGCATAAACTATGAAAACATACAGTATATTGTGATGTAGATGAGAGTTTATGGCCGAATCCAGATGACCAAATGATGCAGATTAGAGTAATGTAGTGTGTACTACAGATAACTCTTAAAGTATTTATAGTAAACTATTTTCTTTCAGTTCTGTTAGTGTTTTGTTTTTACAATATTTGAATAGACAAAACTTTAGAATAATGTTGCTATAAAAGTTTGTTCTTTTTCCCAACTCTGATTGGGGAAGAAGTCTTTATTGATCACATTTCTGATTATGGGATGGGAATTATGGAAATAGTTTGTTGAATTTGATGGGTGATGTACATTCAGTTTCTTCAAAGTGTAATTTTAGGTGACTTAACAAATGTACTTGTTGTATTTCACCAAAAACTTAGTGGTTGAAATGTAGGGAAAGACCTTTACATGCCAAATTAAAGGAGAATCAGTTTATTTGAATGCAACATTTAATGATTTACATGTATGATCAGTTGGGAGTGTTGTACTTAGCGCTTTGAAACACAGCACCATACTAATTATTGTTTTAGGTGATCAAATGTTATTTAAAAATTACAAACAATTGCAAACCATATGCTGAGACATGAGAGCGTGTCCCAGGACCAACAAAAAAATACACAGAGAGGAAAGACGGGATGGAGGGAAACACTGTACCATACTAATAATAATAATACCATAGCGACCAAAAAAAACCCTGTAAATTTCAATGAAAAGGCTGGAAAAATATGTAAATTGAAAGCACCCTTAAAAGAATATACTTGTACATTAAAGCAAGTATTAGCCTTTTCTCATTTCGCAGGCCATAAGAGGAGTTAAATCATTGTGCAGAGAAAGTGTGTACTCTGATGATCAAAACATCAAAACTGTTGGAGTGTCAGGGATCATTCTGCACTCCCAGATGCCTGCATCATAGAAGCCTTCATCTCCCAGCCATACAATAGTCTTTGAACTTTCCGAAGTACAGCACATAGTGACGTTTTACATACAGTATACACATAGAGGGACGTAGTTAACTGGAACAGCAGTTGTTTCGAGGTTAAAGCATTCGTAAAGACGTTCATAGCTGCTGCTTGAATCAATTTGTGGAATCCTGTTACATAATCATGTGTCGCATCATATGAATTGCTATCGAATTCAAGAACAATATGTGTAACTTTGCATTACAGTCACTTAATAAGTGGGCAATACGAGAGATTCATGTAGTATTTTCACAACACCGTATAATGTAATGTGTTAGTGTCTCAACATTTCCTCTAAACACACTGGAAAGTGAAAGGGAATTAAGATCTAGCAGAGGAACAAGACTAACGAAAGTGAGATGTGCTGAAGGGAGGGAGAAAAAAAGAGGGAGATGGAGAAAGAGGAAAGAATTATAGAGGGCAGGGGTATGATAGCCAAGAGAGAGCTGAAAAGGGAGTGCCTGTGTGTGTGTGTGTGTGTGTGTGTGTGTGTGTGTGTGTGTGTGTGTGTGTGTGTGTGTGTGTGTGTTTTAATTATTAATTAATTTTTGTCCAGAGAGAGAGAAAAGACTGCAGAATCTGTCTTTCTGTTTCCATCCCACTGTTTCCTTGTTCTTTCAAGGAAGCATGAATCTAATTTAGGCCTGGGAGCTGTGCAGCTTCTTCCTTTAATCTTCAACATTTGATGAATACAGGAGAGGGGGAGGGGATATAAAATAAATAGGGATGAAGGGAGAAGGGACGTGAGATGCATGGAATCCTTGTTTTTAAGATGCACAAATTATATTCTAAACACAAATTACAGACCGGAGGCACGCATCGCATTGATTTAGTGGACCTAATGACCAAGAAAATTGAGAAGGGTGAATAGGGACACTTTGAATTGAGACCAAACAAATTCAAACACAAACACATGGCAGGCAAATATTGTTGCTTTGAAAATAGAATAGATGACAGAACAAGAATAAAGAAAGAAAAGTTTGGCGGTTAGAGCCTTGCTGCACATTTGCACATTACTCCCCCATACCATATGTTAAGAAAACCATGACAGGCATGTTAGAGAGGGAGCATCTCTGTGATTCCCAGTGTCAAATGCAGAGATGTATTTAAGTATAATATAGTGGGAGGGGAAGCGATGGCGAGAGACGAGAGGGAGAGGGATGGGGCACAAAATGCTTTCGTTGCAGGGTGTAATGCACCACAGACAAATAGCGCCGTTTTATTGCCTGAAGGAGTAGAAAGACCTTTTAAATTCATGCTCACTCTCCAGGAGGCAACAGCGGTGGCGGCCAGTGAATGATGTGCCACAGAGACACAGTACATTGTTGTTCTACTGTCTGCTGCATTGCAAAATAAATACACTTTAATAAGAAATCTTTGAGTGGCTCCTAAAATCGTATTTTTCTCAAAAATGAAAGAAAAAACATAATGGCGTCTTACTACATTTGGATGTGAATTTTAAGAAATACTCATGATGGAAATGAGGATGATGGAAATCCTGGTAACTGTCGCAGTGGCAGGCTACTATCTCACAAAATATTCAACAATGCTCCACCCAGCACTCTCGAAATTTTCAAATTACTGAATAAAGTATTTGAGGATAAAATGACCTTTTTGAGAGTGGCTATGGTGAGACCCATTTTCTTCATAGCTATCCAGTGAGATACAGCCAGGATATTGACTACAAAAACTTATGAAAAACTGGAAGAGTTTGGTGCTAATTCCTGCAAAACAATGACACCAAACCACATCAACTGTATTTTGTGTTCTAGGGCTGTTTAGCAAATGTAAGATTGCTATCAATTAAGCTTTATATTTTATAATATCACATGACTTAGAAGCACTAATATATGTCAACGCTTTAAATGAATTCAACAATCTCTTCAGAACCATAGACAGCAGCTCAACAACACCAAGCCACCAACAGTCTAGTCCCTGTACTCGATCTAAAGTGGTATTTTGGAGAATTTGAAGACACCCTTGCAGGTTGATTGTTATTGGATGCATAAACCTGTTTTTTTCAAATGTACTGAAACTAAGCTAAACATACCATGCCTGTTTGACACCGTACACACATATCCATCATAAAATGTACTCTTGTTATGGAACGGTATACTGATTTCCTTTAGGCATGCAGCTAGTCAACTATAGGTTTTAGTGTTGAAAATAGATTACCAATCATCAGAGACATTAAGGGTTAATAGTTGCGGAAAGGAAAAAGTAACAGGGTAACAAATATAGTAGAGATTATTGTACAGTGTGCTTGTTCAGTTCAGTTCAATTTTATTTATATAGCACGTTTAAAAACAACCATAGTTGACCAAAGTGCTTAACAAGCTAAAAAAAAATAATAAAAATACTATGTAATAACATACACAATTCATAACACAAAATAATCAACAGTAGAAAAAAAGTCACGGTATCAAAGCTCAACTTGAATTGAAAGCCAACAAATAATAGTGGGTCTTAAACAAGGACATGAATGGTTCACCGGTCCGATATTTTCTTATATGAATCGCTAAACTATTCCAGAGGTTTGGAGCAGCCACTGCAAGGAGGAGGAGCATCTGATTGGAAGACCTAAGTGCTTTGACAGGTGTGTGAATGTGTAAAAGCTCCGATAAATAAGAATGTGACAACCCATTTAAAATCTTGAAAACAATCAATACAATTTTAAAAGTTGAGCTGCTGCATTCTGGACTAACTGTAACCAATGAAGGGATGACTGAGCCAATCCAACATATAAAGAGTTACAGTAGTCTAAACAAGATGTAATAAATGCATGTATGACTCTTTTAAAGTCTTTGCATAGCAGGTAGGGCTTTACCTTACCCAAAAGTCTCAGCTGGAAGAAACTGAACTTGTACTGAGTTGTAGAAAATAAAAAAGCATGACAGACCATCCCCTTTCTCTCGCTTTCATTTTGTTAATTTCACTTTTCGCATCTCTTCTGTTCCCCTCCTCTAGCTATCCCGCTCAGTCACGATTGACATGTCTATCAACATGACGGTCCCTGAGGCGCAAACCCCCCGCCCGTCCTCCACATACACACACACACACACACACACTTCTCTGCCTCTCTACTCATTGACGCCTGATTCAGAAAAAACACGAAGACAGATGTAGAATAATGGGTGGGAGGCTATGTAAGTGGTACAGAAACTCACACACTGGAGCAAAATAGGCTTAGTATGTTTTTCTTAGCTGTAAAAAATTATATAAAAACAAATTGCAGAACTGCAAAAAAGCAAAGTTTAAGAGATTCCTACCCACAAACATCTATTTAAAGCTTTAGTGCATAAAGTTTTAATATTAATAAGTGTCCATTACAATCAAGCCAATGCCAAATGAGTGGTACAAAGCTAATTAAGACTGTCAGCTCCACACAACTCGCTCTGTATTTGTCAGTATGCCTATGTTCAGAAGATTGTTTCACAAAAAGAGTGTTGAAGAGTCATGTTTTTTTAATCCTCCGTGTCCTCCTTGGTTACAAGCAACTGTGTGAAGGGGGCATGGGAGTGGTGCGTGGTCACGTGAGGCTTAGAGCATGTGGGTGCTCCGACAGTTTTAGTGTCATTATTTAGAATTCCTCATGGGAATAGCAGAAACTACGCACTATATCTATGCCATCATTGCTAAAAAAAAAAAAGATGTGGAATATTTTTTGTACATGCTTTATGATAATACAAAATAATGTACCAGCCTATGTATTGTGGTTGTATTAAGGTATTTGCCCACATTTCAATATGGTGTCAACAATGTTGTCTAATTCAGTGCTTTTCCATCCATCTGTTTTTTTAATGCTCATGTTCATTTTGCACAAATAAAAACATGAGTGGAAACCACAAAAAATGGCAGAAGGCAAAAACTGATAAAGATTTTTTTAAAAAAGATCTGTGTGGACCGATGACGAAACTTACATTTCTTTCAAATCAATACATGAAACGAATTAATCTACATACTTCCATCAAGTTTTTTCACCTAGTTTTTGTAAGTTTTTAGGTTCAACTGGCACTTGTCATCTAGCTGCATCCTCTCTTTCTGCAGTGGTTCGTTGGCACCCAACTGGAGATGTAGTGCCAACTGTTATCTTGAGCAAGCCAACTCCTAATAATCACACACAGTAAACATACACTAGTGGATGGAAACATGCATTGATCCACACTATTCCTGAATATTGTTATTTATACTGACTCTTGATTATTCGAGTTGCCATGGCACCAAAAGTCATGTGAGTTATTTCTGGTGAAATATCGTCATGGTGAAGCTCAAAAAAATCTGGTGAGAATTCAAACTAAATGTCAGTGACATGCCTCAAAAAGCAATTTTATGTCACACTAATGTGGTCCAGACTTAGAGAAAAGCCTTCAATCAGTAATTTGTTGTTCACTGTAATTACAACATTGTGAAAACACAGCAATTTCCTGCCGTAGTGTGAAGATAACCCTGTGAACACTGGTGGGATGATATCTACACGAGTCATACTGTAGATTGGTGACAGGGTGTGGGATTGTTGTAAGACAGAAAATCATTAAGACATGCACAGAGAAGCAGACAAACAACAGTGACAGACAGACAGATCTACAGTGAGAGGGTCAAGTTAAGCCCCTGGAGAGGGACAGTGACTCTGGATTAAAACCCTGGTTCAAACCACCGGCCTCCTCAAGGCTTTATTTTTTTTCTTGCAAACACTGCTGACCTTACTACACATAGTGGACATCTAGTGTTCCTTTGGGCCCAGTGAAGATATGTTTTGACTGCCCCTGTCACAAATGACTAAAAGAAAAACACAGAGTCAAGTGTGAGTATTAAAGTCCAAAGGATATCTTTGAAAGCAGCGCTACAGCTCAGTGATTTAAGCGTGGTGATAACACTGTCAGGGTTAGAAGTTCAAATCCCACTTGGGCTGGCTTTGCTGAAAATGTATGCACTCCAGTACTGTAAAGCTTGTGGATAAAAGGACCCTACAAACAACAAATGTTAAGTTGTAGCTGTATTAGAGAAAGGAGTCATGTTCAGATGCTTATTTTCATGATTGCATGCAATAATAACAACATTCTAAATGTATGTTTATCATTGTAATTAAGTGTAAACTTCGGGGCATCTCCTCTTTCAATTTGGTTAGGTTCAGAACCAAAACCTTAACTGCAGTAATATTAATGAGCACTAATCTCTTGACAATGTCCTTACGATAAAAATACAATATAAAAAATACTACACTTAAGACTGTGAAATAGCAAAAACACTGACAGACATAATTTCTTCAAAGAACTCTCTAAAAACAGTAAACTCTCTGTGGCACCTTAAACCACTTACAGAGAAGCTACTCATATTCTACTATTAACTCCATGCAGACTTATTGACAGATCTTTAGATAGCTTGAGGCGCACACAGAATAAAGTTTAGCCCCTTGCTTCTAGTATTTCCTCAGTGCTTTGCCAATAAAAAGAGTTTGCTCTGTTTTGAAAGAGCCATTACTTTGAGTTTAACTGTCAATACATCACTGTGTGAAGCTTATATCATTTTATTAACCTCACATGTGTCCAATACCAAGAAGTTTTTTTACAGTGTCCCAAACTGTAGATATCTGTCTCGGTATTCTTGCTGAAGGAAGTGCACACTCGAGGGCCATGCACATATAATCTTTTCCATATATCCAGCCTTTCTGGAAGAAAGTGGGATGTTTAATGGCATGGATGCTGGGTTTATGCTTTGATGTGACATTCCTCTTTCTGTATCTTGGGAGATATGCCTAAAGGTTTAGGTACAGGTGATATTTACCACCTTAATATCATTGTAGTTGAAAGTAAACAAAGTCTTGTTGATCCCTACCTATCTCTAACACCGTCATGAGGTTGACATTTGTGGTTTTTAGTTAAATGTTTCAACCATTGAATGGACTGCCATCAAATTTGGTGTAGACATTCATGCCCCTTCAGGTTGAAATACAATAACTATAAGCCGCTAACTTTTCATCTAGAGTCATCATCAAGGCGACATTTAATTTGACCGAAAATGTAGTTTATGACCAAATACTGTAACACTAATGCCATTCCCATCTATCTGGGGGTTTACTTAGCAAATGTTAGAGGTGCTACTGTAGAATGGCTGTTGTTGATGGTTGTTGTAATACTGTAATAAGGAGTGAATGTGCCAAACTTTTAATGATGAGACCCTAGGACTCCTGCTCTTGTAAATCTTAAATAATGTGCTTTAATTTAAAACCTAAGGAAAACATATCTAATTAGAAATTAGAACTTAACTTTTTCAAAAACTGCAAAACGTGTATGCCGTAGGTAATCCTCTCACTAATATCTCCAGTATATCACTTGAAGGGTTGTTTCTTCAAAACTCCACACTGTCCATCTGGCAACTTGTCTGCCAACCTCCCACCACACACCCACCTCCTCTTTAAAACAATATGGCAGCCGTAATCAAAGCCTGAGGTTGGCCTCTCTTACACATGATTAATTAATTGGACAAGCATGCCAGATGTGATCAGGTCAGCAGTGATCGCTGGGTAACATGTAAATGAGCCTCTGGATTGGCCGAGCACCTAGCCTGTCAAAAAGTTGGCATGTGCTGGTGCATTTTGGAGGGATGCTCAACCTGTTCACGGTAAACATTGTTGACATCACCCACTGCCACATTCCCCTTTATAAATATCACATGAACCACGGCTGGACGGCTGGTATTTGTAAGATATATTGTCCCTCATTGCTGAGGGGCATTCTCCGGATGCCAAATATATTTCATTTGAACAGATGGAAATTGCAAAGGAGAGATGGAGCGAGTGTAGGAGGGGAAATGAAGAGAAAGTGGCAGGAAGAGAAAGATGATGGAGGGAGCTACCATGCGTGTGCATGTTTGTGTGTGGGCACTGGTGTGTGTATGTGTTTGTGCGTGCGTGTGATTGAGTCTGCAAAACAGATCAGAAGTAGATATACTCTAATGAGTAATTCCTCTAGTCTTATTTGAAGTGACCATACTGTATGTTAATGGCCAAAAAGAAAATTCAAACTTATAACTAAGCTTTTTGCCTCTGTGTCATAGCAGGAGCAATACACCAAACTGTGCCTTTTTTACCGTACAAAGTCTGACCAGCACTGTACTGTTAATCGCAAGTACATTTCCGTGGCTTTGGTCCAACAGGACGTCAGTTTTAGCAGGCTAGGTCAGACAGTATACGCTATTTATCTGTTCACTCCAGCCTGGTCTGAAAATGCAAAGCATTACCACTTTTTCCTCTTGGCTCCAGGTTTGAGTGTGCTGCAGGAGTCATTTCAAGAGGTGACGCAGTTTTATTCTTCTGGGCAAGTTCCAAAAGATGACATAAGATTGCCTGTCCTCCAATAATGAGAGACAAGAGGGGACAGGTTAGAAAGAAAGGAGACGAGTCACAGAGTTTGTGTCGGAGGATTGCAAGTTGAATGGCTTAAGAGGCAGGCCTTTCAGTCATTTGTAAAGATAATCTATTTGGAGTTAACACCGCTCGCAGCAATGGCATCTCCTTCATGCTCAATGCTGTGACTAGAAAGAATGGTGTGTCTAGTCTGGGCTTTGACAGATCAGAGATATGTAAAATGTGTAAAAGCCAAAAAATTGTGATTAAAAAGGCATCTTGTTCAATTTAGGTACAACGGTATACTTATTTCTTATAGTTTTAAGCACCACAGGGTTGGTGTCTTGCTCAACATTGTGCCATACTCTTTTTTTAAGATCCCCACATGTAACATCTAACTCTGTTTGCCAGATTTAAAGCATACCGATTTTATTTGCTTTGAGTATGGGTAACATATCAACTGGAAATTCGAGTCATATCAGTGGTTTAGGCAAATAACCACATGCAGCAACAAAGACATCACAGTGAGGGAGCAAAATCTACATGTTTTATCAACCTGCTGACCCCTATTCAGAAATGATAGTGAATCTTATTGTTGCTGTTAAAGCATTTGGCGTGTCGGATTCTTTCGGCTGTCACACTCCCAGGATTACCCAAAGGGACAGCCTACATAATAGGATATTGCCATCCTGGGTCTCATCCAAACAAACTCCTCCTTCTGTTCCTGCCGCCCGCCTCTGCATCTCCCTCAATCCATAAACCCATGATGCTTCAAAGTAAACAGGCAACAAAAAAAAATCTCTATATGAAAGAGAGAGACCTGCTGGCCACGTGTCAGTACAATCATACTGCAGGGCCTTTGACAAAGGCTTTTATGAATTATATTAACAAATCTGCTTAGTGTAATGTAAAAAGACCTAGAGACACAGGGCAGTATCCCAAAGGTACCCTAATCAACATTGGTATAATTCAATCCGCATTAGAGGCTTGTGTCTAATTCATAAGCAGAACCAGCTCAAGTGTAGTCAAGATGTCATTAGAATTTTAGAAGGGGGTGAATCTCACAGGAGCTAATTTAAAAAACGCATGCAGGTGATAGATTAGTGATGTGTTATTCATCTTTCTCACATCTACACAATGCAGGAACATAGAAAAATGACAAAGATTCCAGGTACAAGTTATGGATGCCAGAAAAGAGGGATGAGTGAAGATCATTTTAGGTGTTGTTGCAGGAATAATGACACAGATGGATGCCAGCGTAAATCATTTGGCTAGTGGGCCTGGCAGCCAGCTTACCTACCCTTTTGATTTTAACAGACAAAGGAGAATTACACGCCCTGTTCACACCAGCTGAGCCTGACTTTCCTTACGCTTGCTGCAATTACTTCACATTTACAGGAGAGCAATGATGAGATTCTGAGGAACAATGATTTGGTTTGTGTCATTATATATGTAATGGGGGAAAAAGGCTTAATTGCTGTGTGGATGTTTGGTAAATATAATCAAACTTGAAGACATAAGGCAGTTGAGATCATTACTTGGGCTTAGAGCAACAATGCAGTATGTATTATGTAAATCTTATTTATTATTTAAAACTTAAAAGAAACTGAAAAAATCTTTGCTGGTGTCCAGTGGTTTAACTTCTCTCTTTGTTCCAGTGATATAAGAGTGTACTGCAGGGTGTGTCTGTACACCATGACATACGTAAGTGGGGGGTGTAGTTACAGGGAACAGAGCAATCACAATTCCAAGACTAGATGACTTGGGTATGTGCCAAAATGTCCTTTTCTATTATAACTTGATGGCTACTGTATCTACTCACTGCAATTAAAGGCTCCCTTAAACTTCTGATGTAGTTTAAAGCTTCTCAGAATCAGTAGTGCTAAAAGAAAAACACTGTTGCTTCCTTCTCGTTATCTCAGAAACATCACATCCAACTCTTCCTAATTCATTTATTTTGCTGTGACAGATCCCCGCCAGCCTTTACTCTAAAAAACCCTCAGACACAGCAATGTAAGTTGCAGCCATCTTTGTCTGGTAAGAAATGCATGCACACTAACCAGCACGAAGATGGTGGTAGGTACATTTACCCAAGAACCCCTCCCCCACCCCACCTGCATTAAACCAGATGGCGGATTTAAACTCCAGACACTGTAGACCCCGAGTTGCAAAATGCAGACCAATGCTGCTGCATAATTTATCCCCAGAACATGTCATTGACTCCCCGTCTCATTTCCATTCGTGACTGCGGCCCATGTGGTAGACGTCATGCATGCAGAATAGAGAAGTAACCACTGTTTGTTTCAGTAAGAAACATAAATATTTGAGTAGATACTATATTTACTTGCGTGTAAGCTGGGTAACTCCAGGAGGCAGCTTCAAATTATCATTTTTTTCTTCCATTTTGTATGACTGTCAGAGTAATGACATTAGAACACACCATTAGCAAACAGGAAATTGTTTTGGGCCTTGATTCTCCAAATATCAAGTATCTCGTATTTGTGAGTTTAATCTCCTATCATGCTTTGCAGCGATGTGAAAGCACTGTTATTGGGCAGATGTGACTTGTTTTGTTGACAGAATGAAAACTTAAGAGCCATTACCAAGAAGCCATTTACTTGTTATTGCCTGGTAATTATTTGATATTTTGAATATTGGAGGTGCTTCAGTGATAGTGGCCAAAATTAATCCTTCATTACACACAATCTATCAGCAATGGGCTCTCCCTTCAGTTGTGGCTCTCTTTAATAACAGATATGTTTCTCTTTTCATCCGAGGCGGCCTGGCTCTGTAGCCTCTCCGTGACACCAGTGGTACAACGTTAATACCTTCCTTGTATTGCAGAGGAAAACTGTATCTATGTTGAAACGAAGTGTGAACAATATGGCATCTACACACACACACACACACACACACACACACACACACACACACACACACACACACACACACACACACACACACACACACATCCCTTTGCCTGCCTTGCAAAAAGCATTTCCTGCTGCTTAATAAACACATATAGAGGCACAGATATTCATAGCATTTGGGGAGCTACCGACACTCGGGTGTTCAGAGCAGATAAGCCCTGTACCGTCTGTGGTTTGTTTCTCTACCCCCCCCCTTCACTTCAATCTCTTCTCTAGGGTACTGTCTGGAGGCAGGCCTCGACTACAAGCCCCAATGGAGTCACGAATAGGAGCGATGAATACCTAAAAATCTGGAGAGAATAGCAGACAGAAGCGGACAATGTGAATCCTGGATTGCAAGCTAAGGGGATGAAGGAGCCTGGGGAGATTCCTATCACGCTGGCACATGTAGAAAGTGAGGTTGTCGACATGTTACAGTGTAAGCCCAGGTTGAGGGATAAGCTGTTTGTACAGACACCAGACAGAGCTTTCATTACTCGCTGTTTAGTCATGCTGTATTCACAGGGTCAGTGCCATGTACATAACTCCTGATGCATAGGAACACCATGCCAAGGAAGTAACACAACAGGCAGCAACAGACACTAGGTTGGTAGCCGCTGTGACCACAACCTCATATCCCAGGGAGTTAGCCTGTTGAGGTGTGATCATACGTTGTTGGCGCATGATGCTCGAAAGCATCTCTGTGAAAAGCCTCAGTAATTACAGTGGAGGATGTGTGAGTGGGAAGCCAGTGTGTCTGCAGTGGGAAAAAAGTCTTCTTTAGCTCATCTCTTAGTGAAGGATGAAAGAGAGTTGGAATGGGATTGGAGCATCTGAGAAGCCTCTGTGTAGAAAAAAATGACTCTGGTGGTTTTTCAAAAGATCCTTTATAACTCTGAATTTTTTATTCAAATAAACTAACTTTACATGCTAAAACATATAATTACTAACCAATATTCTTTTACAATTCTGCTAGTATTTTTGGGCTGTTATTTATAATTATAATTATCGAAAGCTGCACAATGTGTTGAATCTCATTTGGACTGGCACTACAGTAGAAAAACCTTCAAATGAAAACAACTCATTTGGTTTCAATTCTAATACTAAATACTCTTAAGGGAGCTTTAATCTGAAATATGTCACTTATTTGGTCATGACTGAATACAGACACCAACTTCTAATATGTCAATGTTATTCCTAGCCCATTTTTAACTGCATCTGGAAACTGCAAAATCAAACAATCTTTGTCTGTCACAGAAAATGTCTTTCAACCTTCCCTTGACACTTAATTCTGTTTCTAACTGAAAATCTTGCAGTGATGGTACGCATAGAAAATTGAAGTTAATATCCCTTACACTAATTCACATACTAATCCCATGTGGGGTTATTTGGATTCTATTTTCTCACTGGCAGCTGCTGGAGTGTGATCATTATAAAAAGTGAATATTCTTATGCACATTATTTTAGATTTCAGATAGATCTTAATCAATCAACACTTTACAGCCATGGGATTTACTTTTGATGTGCAAAAGTGCAGACATATTTTTTACAAACCATATGTCCTGACAGGGGCGATGCTGTAGTTATTTCACTTTTGAACCGCTTCCAAAGTGAAATAACTGGTAGCTTGTAAAACTAGGCTTTCAAAGTATCCTTCTCAGGAATGGAGCATTGATATAACAACATAGAAAAATGAGGAATCATTTTTCTTTCTCAAATGAAATTTAGAAAAACTTTCTTAGCAACGTGCTTAATAATATACTGCTCTGATGGATAAATTCCTACACAAATTAAAGGAAAATACTATGTTTCTGAGAGTCTTCTTCTGATTTGCCAAAATAAACTTCTGCAGGGACAGAAGATGTTGCATTCTGTCATACTGTCAAGGAGAGAGGCATATAACCACTAATTACTCTCTAATAAGGCACACTGCATGAAAACATCCACTAAAAACCTTAGAAAAATGAATGTAACACCCCCTAACCGTGACACCATGCAGTGACAACTGCTTTGTTAGTTGACTGGAATATGAGGTGTGTGTTGGCGGTCTGCAATGCAGATTGGAGTTTTAATTGCATACACATTTCTCAGAAGCAGACAAAGTCTTGATGCAGAAAAAGGAAATCAGAATAAATAATATTTAACTGAGGGCCAGTAAAAAGCAAGGATTATTACCTTTTAATACATTTATTCACATAATTTACATAATTTATTTGGTTAAAAACAAAAATTAAGTTCCAATTCATGCTGCTTGAATTGTTTTATGGAACTGTAGACATTTAAACTAAATTTTTATTTTCGCCTCAAATACTGTATGGATATTTGTCAGAATGTGACTTTAGGCAGCTTTTCATTTAGTTCCCAACGCATGTTTTGGTTAATTACAGTTTGAGTTTTAGTAGTGTGTATTTTTCATTTGGTTTTATTAGTAGATATGTTGCATGTTTTATCAGTTATTATTTGCATGTTTTTGTGGATTTGCTGTGTATTTCTAATTGTTTGTTGGACTGGAAGCATCTTAGATTTCCTGGACCACCCACAGCTCATGATTGACCACAGGATCTAATGATGTGCTCGTTAAAGGTGGACGTGAAACAGGTGCAGGGGAGAAGAAAAAAAAAGGACAAAGAGAGAATCCCTGATGTGACCGGCCGGAGGAGAGTTGTGTTTTAGTATTTTTTTTTATAAATTATTGAAAAAAAACATGGAACAGTGGAAATGCCTGTTTTGCTGGTAACACCTCAATGGACATGTAATTTTAAAACAGAATGTGAGATGCTGTGGGGAATTAACTGTCAAGGAGAAAAGATCAATTGTCACTAGACTGTACAGTTTTACAAGTGACCTGACAGTGACTGTTCACTGTGTAATTCATAGCCGATTGTAGAGCTATAACAAACTTAAATCTTGCGTTTGCATTTGGTATTTGGTTCTACTGATGGACTTGTTATCATGCAAAAACTCAGTGGTTCCCTGCTGTTCTTTCACCTTACTTTTTAAATAATTTTTTTTAATGATTTCAGCATTCATGAGGGAAGGTAGAAAATATTAAAAAGATTATATATATATATATATATATACACACACACACACACACACACACACACTGCAGATGAAACATGTATTTCAACTAAATTGGCATTTTTACACTGAAATTAACTAGTGAAGTGAACACCACACATTTACTGTTATAGCTGTAGCTTTATGCAGGCATGTGACATTACAGTAAGTAGTGTGTGGGCATCATTAATCTGATGAAGTAACATGTCTACCCTTCTCTCCCTGCCTGAAACACAGATATGCATGCAAAAGCCACAACATACAGAGCGAGTGAATCTATTTCTTCAAAGCGTTGTTGCATCGAGTCAATTTAGAACATTCTCATGTAAAGTTGCTTCCATTTCTAATATGCATTGATGCTCCATCAGTGTAACCCACTCTTCAATGAACAAAACCTACAAGTCATGTGCTGACGTGTTCAGGCCTACACTGTATATAGTTGTGCACCTCGGCTTACCAGCAACTGTTGCCTAGCAACGACAACCATGTGCATTTGGGTTGTGTTCAGGGTTTTGGGGGTGTGTGTGTGTGTGTGTGTGTAAAAGATGTCTTCAGGTCATTTGCATTTATTGTGTACATCTTGTATTTGCATATTAAAAAAAAACATATCTACCGTAGAATATTACTAAAAAAAAGAAAAATTAAAAAAAAAAGAAAAATATATATATATTTTTTTTTTTTTGGGACTTTAAAAGGGAAAGATCTTTTGAAGTGGGGTTATATGAGGTACTTATCCATGGTCAGTGTATTACCTACTGGAGACAGTTTGGAGAAGCAGATGGGAGTCCAGGTACGGAAGATTAGCAATACTGCTGTTAACGGTGACTGCAGCAAAACATATTTTAGCCACTTAGAGAAAGGCCCACAACAAATCTACATCTGCTTTGAGTGTACTCTACATTTGGAATATTTTCACAGCTTTACCATGCTGCCAGACAACCCTTTCCTTTGTCACTACATTTATAAACTGTAGAACATTTGTATTCCTAAGAATGAGTGCAATTACAATCAGCCGTTTTGGTAGTATAATAACAGTATAATAAACAAATACAAGAAAGAAAGAAAAGAGTGTTTATTACAGCAATGAGGAAATAGTGTTCAATGTGGAGACATCTCTATGAGCCAGAACTTTTGCAGAGGGAGACTGAACGGGCGTAAGAATACAGAAAGTCTATGTTTGAGAAAAAGTAGTGCCAAAGAAAATGGCTGTCTCAGGACAAGGTACATTTTTCCCGTCCACAGCAGAACATTGCTTAGCTTGTCTGGACTCTCTGCTTCCTTCATCTGGGAGTGTGCTGACCGCCATCTACTGTAGGTAGTGTTGCATTGCCAGACCTTCCTCCACAGCGCTTCAGAGAAGGTTCTGGCTAGTCCCCATAACACTCCGGGAAGGGAGGAAAACATGCTCTGGTTTATTGCCATTTCTTCAAACCAATCACAACTGTCTTGGGCGGCGCTAAGCACAATGACGGCGCCTCTGCAAAATAGCCTTGGGAAGGTTTCTGTGGAACATGTTTACCGTAATTCCTCAAATAAAGACCGGTAGTGATGGAAAAAATTAAAAGCCGGGCCTCTGATAGTGACTGGGGGCATATAAACACGGACAAATAAAGGCCGACCTCAAATTAAGGCCAGAGGAAGAATAGTGTGGATAATCTCCTAAATGCCTTTCATATAATGTGCATTCAAGTTTACCGTAATTTACATTTCTACCAATTTCATTTAACAGATTTAACAGAACATTATATTCATGTTTTTTTTTTCTGGGTTAGGGTCCTCATGTAAAGTATAATTTTCCTACTGGTATTTTAGTCAAGTTTAGTGTGTAGTAACATACAGGTGCCACTAGATGGCAGTAGCTACATTGGATGTAACACGGGTCTCATTTAGTGACAACAGAGAATGACGGGCTTTAGTGCTAGTGACAGACTTTTCAACAACAAAGCAAAAAAAGTTTTAAAGTATGCGGAGGAAAACTTGGGTTAAAAAGCTGCGAGACATTTCGAAATTGACCCCAGGAGGATCCGATACTGGAAGAAACGGAAGGATGAGCTGACGAGATTAGCAGACAGGAGCAGAGCACGGCTAGCTAGCTGGAGGTGGGAGGAAAAGAGTTAGCCTGGAGCTAGAAACAAAGCTAGCTAGCTACCGTCTGTAACGTTAATCAGATACTGGTGTAACTACTGAATGTTCTTATTGTACCGTAGTACCTATATGTGAAACCGGTACATACCGGTACATTTACCGGGTTTAAACTTACACAATGGTGGTGTTTGATTATTTCTGACCCAATTTGCTTTGTCGCCCTTCTGGCTATATTTGCATGGTGATATTTTTGCAAATGTTTCTTAAAAAATGAATGCTCTCTGTCCACTGGAACACGACGGCTTTTCATTTAAAACACTAATACTCTAATAAAAGCTGAGTTACTTTTGCGGTTCAGGTAAATAAAGGCCCCGGCTTTTATTTGAGGAATTACGGTACGTGTAAAGTTGTTTCAGTCATGCAACAGAAAACTCATATTGGACAGATAATCTACCTAGCTGTCTTGATTTGCCCAGCAGAGATCTGAGGAGCAGTTAACCATAGTAATCCCCCATAAATGGACAGGAGTTTAGAATGCCAACACGAAGAAAGTGGAAGGTGACGCCCATCCGGCTGAAAATTACGTACCGCCGGCAAAATGTACGGCGACACACCCCACTGACATGTAAGTTCATGATGCACAGACATTTTAATTGCATTTTGAGTCTGTTACGAGGCACAAAAGCACTCTAAAACTTGCCCCGACAACTGCAGATTTAGCTCAGTGGAAGTTTGTACGAGTAGCTGCAGATACTCTGCCTGCACCGATTCGGGTCTTTTTTTTCGTAAGTAGGCCTACACGTACACATATTTATAACAATAAAGATTAAGGTAAAAATTGTCTGGAATTCTCCTTTAATTATCCTCAAACTTGATTCAACACAAAACATATTGTAGCTCAGTCAGACATTTTTTGTTGTGGAGCACTTTGGATTTTTAAAACATAAAACATAAAACACATATACGTACAGTCAGCAGGAGCAGTAGTGGGTGTTGCCATGCTGAACATGCACTATACAGTCATTTATCAGTTAAGTAACCTTGAAACCGCACTCTATATACAGTTTTACAGTGCTGACTCTTTGCAGGGAATGAGTTAATAAAGACCTCAACTGTTTGTTTTAATGGAGTAAGACATCTGATTTAAGTGGGGATTAACAGGGGTTTTAACACAGTTATTCTGATAATGCAAGGATAAGACACCAGTAAACTGTGAATACATTTCATCTCTAATGAGTGTGATATATTTTTTTTTTATTTGTCTTCATTATTTTAATTATCAGTGATGGTTTATTACAAGCTAGTAGACGTTTGACTTAACATTCGACTTTTAACTGCGTTCGACTTTGTTTGGCTTAAGGATACTAACACAACAGGATCTTTGATGGACACATAATTTGTTGTTCAGATTAAATATGTGATCCTCCACAACAAATAACCTGTGATGTCCATCATGTCTGATCTTTTTGTCTTGTTATATGCACCATGTTGAGATGTTAAAGTGTTAAAATCCATAGACAGCACTGTAACCGTCTACAAGGCTATCCATCAGTGCATTGAGGTCATCCCACCCCTCAGGCTTACTGTCTGGGTGAATTCTGTTAAATATTTCACCCTCAGGGAACACACAACACAAACGCTGCATTTTTACCAATATTAGCTTTGTGCATTAAGTGTGCTAATGTAGTCCATCATTATTTCATGGCACTATCAGTATGTATTTGCATCATCTGAAGCATGAATTAAAGTCTGGGGATGCTCCATTCTGCCTCAAGTAGTCTCTAAGAAAAAAAAATAGTCTTTATTTTGCACCCTCCTGACAGTTGACAGTCAGGAGTGACAGCTAACACAGGGAGCAAGAGAAAAGAGGGACAACATGCAACAAAGATTCCCGGCCAGAAATAAACTGGGAATGGCCACAGCATGCGTCCTGCTGCGACACAATGACGCCCTAGGTTGGTAGATTTGATTCTGACTAAAAACATAAAAACAATGAAATCTCATAGATTCGAAGAAGTGGCTAAACAGCAGACCGCATGTAGAAGGTTTTTTTTCTTTCAAGTTTAAAAAAAAAAAAAAGACTCATTTTTTACCTTAGGGTATGTTTCAGAAAAAGTATACAGAAAATGACACATTACTTCTTTTTGGGGTGTAAGAGACTATCTGTAGGCACTTTGTCTGTAGGTTTTGACAGTAGTGCAGATTTGACAGTCATATGTGCTGTTTGAAAAAGGGTTACCTCTTAAATGATTTGTTTAACATTGGGTTTAAAAAAGGTTCAAAAGAAATTACAGTTTGTAAATAAAGCTGTAAGCAGCATTGGACGAGCCCTTGCACCTCTGCGCGAGTCGAGGTTACTTGCGTGACACCGGACGCACAAGTTTGACTTCACTTCATGCATAAAGCGTGGGCGTTTGAAGTGGTGTATTGTAAATGTACGTAGGGGACGGGCCAAACTGTCACCAATGAAAAAGGAACTCTACTGAGTTCAATGATATCTATGTCAACCGGTTCATAAGTTAAGAAAAGGGCTGTAGCTAAACGTTAGACGGCAGCTCAGTATCAAGTGTAGACCACATTTTGTAAATGTTATGTAAATTGGACAATGTTTGTCACATAAGTCGGATTTGTTGTTGCCAGCAGGGGGTGGTATGACTGTGAGTCATAATTGACATGTAGATGTCCTCAGGCCTGAACCCCTTGGATTGGCCAATGTACAGAGTCACAAAAATTCTCATTCAACACTAAGGGCTCAAAATGGCCACCACGCCAAGCCCACAGCATTTGACAAAAACTCAAGCGTTTTGATGGCAAAATGCACAAAATGGCTGCCACATCACGGCCAGACCCTGCAATGAAAAGTCAAGCTTTGGATATACCAAATTTGAAGTTGATCTGACAAATACCCTGGAGTTAATGTATGACACGTGGAAATTGCGGAGTTCCTGTTGGGTTAAGAATATACCTCCAAGAGGCTTTGTGTATGCCTGGACATGATACAAATGCCCAACAATTTTCATTTATCTATGTCAAATTTGAAATTCACAAGTTCTGATGCGTGAGCAAATTTTGGTGACAAAAATGCTATTCATTGCGCATAATTTCTTCAGTTTTAATAGGGCCTTTGCCAAATGACATTAGTCCCCACTTGGGCCCTAATTATTTTCCACATACAGCAGGGAGACCTGGGACACCCCAAACAACAAAGAAGTAAAACCAATGTCAACAAAACAACAAGGATAAAACAATGCAACAAAAGTGGCAACATACAAAGTGCATCACAAATCTTTCTTCTGAGATAATCTGATGCATATTTTAATGTATGACTTATTTAAAATAGAAATATATTTAGACTGTAGATGAATTTGTCTTTTGATCCGGCATCAGGTATGTTCTGGCAATTATCGTTTAAAAGCAGGGTTTTTAGTTAGTCTAATTAGGGTTAGTCTAATGAATAGTCTCCACTGTAAAGCACTAGGAACAACACAGTGGGTGCTACTAATGCTAATGGATGGATTTATTCAATGGCTAATACAAACAGGGAACATGTGCAAAAAGTCCACCCCGCCTCCTCTCCTCATGCTTTTGATAGATTGAAAGGCATTACATTGTGCCAAGCTCTGCATATATGCCTGTGGAGACAAAGTCCAGGAGCCTATCCAATATTTCAGAAAGTGAGCACAAGGCAAAACCTGGCTGGACAAGGCACCTGGGGAGACAACCTCATACCCACAATCCACATGGCTAGCACAGAGGCCCCAGCATCACACAACTCCAAACAATATAGCATCCCCTTTGTTGTTGACTGATTGCTGTTGGGATTTGCCGTCTTATTCTAGTTCAGCTGGCATTGCAGCTAATGGAAGGAATTCATGCGCATGAGCTGGAATACTCGCTGACAGCCTCTCTGACAAAACTGCTTTGTGCCTTTGCCTTTACCCTCGCCAGCATTGATGGAGGTGTCAGTCCAGATTGTGCTTTACTTAGACTTTTGTTTCATCCTGGTCCAGACAACACTAGTAAATTTGTCCAACTCTGCAGTATTTGCATTTTTAGAGAGGTACGAGTGATTTTACATTGGCAGGAGTGGTGTGTGAGTGTGTATATACATACATACATACATAGTATATATATATATATATACATACATAGTATATATATATATATATACATACATAGTATATATATATATATATACATACATAGTATATATATATACATACATAGTATATATATATATATATACATACATAGTATATATATATATATACATACATAGTATATATATATATATACATACATAGTATATATATATATATATACATACATAGTATATATATATATACATACATAGTATATATATATATACATACATAGTATATATATATATACATACATAGTATATATATATATATATATATATATATATATATATATATATATATATATATATATATATATATATATATATATATATATATACATACATACATAGTATATATATATATATATATATACATACATACATAGTATATACTGTATATAGATACACACACACCACTCCTGCCATTGTCTTAGAAAGAAGACAATGATGCCCAGCCTGCAATAATGCATTGCTGTGTGGGGGATGGGCTGCATGTGTGTGAATATGTGCATGTGAATGATAGAGTGCAAAAAAAATAATAATTCTGAGACATCTTATGTATAGGCATGTTCTTGCAAGACTATGTTAAATTGTATGGAAAATATAGATGAAGTGTACCCAGAGGGGCAGTACTCCTGTCATGTCCCAATCAATAATTTAACCATCCTTTATTATTCTCTTTTCTACCTCACTAGCTCTGTGTTTAGGAATATAGGTTTCTTCAGACAAGTAATCGTTCAAGTCTCCATTACCAACAAAACAATAAATTAAAGAGTCGAGCAAACATAATATCTATTACAATTTCAAGGAAGGATTTAATTCCAACCCAATAAACATAAAGATTGCTTTTGAAAGGAGATGAAAAAAGAAAAAGATAAACAAGAGGGCTGAATTATTGTTTATTGCAATTTCTTGGTAATGTTTTTATTTTATTTCATTTCACACACTTTGGGCTTTTGGACATTTCCCAGCTGACAAAACATAACCATTATGTTTTTAATCCTAACGTTAAAATTAAAGGAAAATGAAATTTCCATTAAATGCGGAGAAAAGAGACACACGGCAGTGGTTAAACAAAACAGAACCACATAGCTCAGATGTATGAAGAACAAATTCCTATTCCAAAAGGTTCAACTTAAGCAAATTCCCTTCTGCAAAGTCTTCCTGCTGTATTCTTTCAGCTGGCATTAACTCCTAATTGCTAGTTGATCCTACAAGCGCCAGATAATTAAAGCAAATGAACCCCTTCTGATTAAATCAATCTTAAGTCTTCAAGGACCACTAATTTCACACTCAATAAGAAAAAAAGTGAATCTTTATCACTTAATCCTCAGGATTCAGGTGTTTTATTTCCCCTTTTTATCTATTGTTTATCTTGTCAGATTGTACCCACTGAGAGGTCCTGTTGGCCTTGCATGTGATAGGCTGTACTGAAAGACACTAACAAGTTATACAATGTCCCTGTGTTTTGGCACAAAAAATACAGTATGTGCTCAGTAGTGAATACAGTGGAACATTTAGCATTTGGTGAAGATCAAAACAGAGCTAATATAAGAGTAGTTTGTCAGGTGTCCAAAAACACAATTATGAATGCTAATCTTGCTCTGGCGGATGGATGTATCTGTTGATTGTTGCTTTATATGGTAGAAACAAGTCTGTTGACTTTTTAAGTAATAAAATCAAATATACCAATGATGCCAAGCACTTTTCAGAGACTGATGCAATGCATATTTGGTGACCAGCAGTGCCAGTCGTTGCTTTTGTAACTTGACAACTTTGTGGTTTTCTCTTCCACGGTCAAACAGCTTTAAATGCACATTTTTCTAACAGGAAGTGTGCTACTTGGGACATGTCATTTCTGACAAAAGTGTCTCCACATATCCCAGTAAGGTGCAGGTAGTGGCAAAGTGGTCACCTACTACCACCATCCCAGATCTGCGGTAGTTCCTTGGTTTTGTAAGGGGTTTGCCAAGGCGCCGGCCCCGCTGCATTGGCTGGTTGCTGAACTAGGAGGAACAAAGTCAAAGAGAAGAGCAGAGCTGTCTCTGAGGGGACATCAGACGAAGCAGTGCCAGTGTAGTTTTGAGGCACTTAAGATCAAACTTGTTACGGCACCTGTGCTTGCTTATGACGCCTTCTTTCTGTCATTCATTCTTGAGGTTGATGCCAACTACGGGGGACTTGTGCAAGGCTAGACCAGTGGCTTATGCCAGCTGAGGTCTGAGGCCCACTGAGCGCAACATTCAAAACTACAGCTCCATGAAGCTGGAGTATATGGCACTCAGTGGGCTATGACCAGGAAGTTTATGGCTTTTTTCCACTGCTGGTAACAGCTCGACTCGCCTCGTCTCTACTCGACTCAACGCACACTGCGTCCATTTTCCATTGCAGATTGAGTGACGCCTCAGCGTGGCTGGTCACCATAGCTACGCAGCCGAAAACTGCCATGATGTAATTTCCAACGCGACTCACAACAGCACGTCGGAGGCGTTTTGTCTTGATTCTCGGCATGTGGCTACTTGCCACAGCCAGAAGAAAATTTGTTTCAATAGAAGCTGAAGGAAGCAACAAAAAGGAGTTTGGGAGTTCAGACGTCGACATGACTATTGTTTGCCGACACAAAAGGGTAAGTTAAGTTTCCTGGTAACGTTAGCTAACATTTGCATGTGTTCAGGGTCACAGTCAGTATTTACTATACGCTATTTAAAAGTACATGAACTTCAGCAACCATAATTACACACCAAAATATCTGTTTGGGCGTTCGATGTACAACTGGTGAAATCTATGGTTCTGAGAGTCATGGAGAGGCGCTTATGACAATGACTGGGATGCATCTGGGACAGCAGAGCCGGTGGGGACACTGTCACAGGGTGCAGAGGAAGAATACCGGGTTGGGTACGGTACGGGAGGGTTTGATGCGCTACTTGAATAGCTAAATAAAATCTTTTCTTTGATATATTGTCTTGTTTTTTTAAAGTAACAATTTGCAATATTGTAAACGACATGCAAAGGCCCCTAATAGCCCTTAATATTGAAAAGTGAGAATAGTGCAGAGAGTAGATAATCTGTTGGTGTCTGGCTAGATATTTATTTATTTTTTTTTTTTTTTTTTAAAATGGCACGGTGGTTCCGGACACACACTCCACACTTGTTTGCTAAAAACGCAGTCATAAGTGACGGTCCTCCAACCAACCAGCAGTCTGCAGGTTTTCACGTCACCTTTTGTATCGCCTCAGCTCGCTTGGAACCTCGACTGAGGTAGTACTAAAAAAAGTACCTGGTAGCAGGTCCCAGGGACTTTTTTTCGTAATGGAAAACCAAAAAAGGCGAGACAGCTCTGAAATCTCAAAGAACTGGAAGACTTTTGTAAGGAAGAATGGGCGAAGACACCTCAAACAAGAATTGAAAGACTCTTGGCTGGCTTCAAGAAACGTTTCCAATACAAGGTATTAAGTCTGCAGGGTGCCCAAACTTTTGCAGGCGCCATTTTTTCGTTTTCTGTTATTTTGAAAGTGTAAATGATGGAAATAAAATCTAACTTTTTGTGACATATTACACAAATGTCCAATCTGTCATTTGATGCCTTTTGGAGATTTTTCCATCTTTTCTTCTTTCTTTATGCACATTACAATTTTTTACCTGGGGTGCCCAAACTTTCGAGCCCCACGATAGATAGATAGATAGATAGATAGATAGATAGATAGATAGATAGATAGATAGATAGATAGATAGATAGATAGATAGATAGATAGATAGATAGATAGATAGATAGATAGATAGATAGATAGATAGATAGATACCTGCTAACTTTGCTGCTCCTACGTTAGTTGTGATATGAATGGCGTGAATGAAGCTCAATGCTTACCTGTTTAGGAGGAAATTAGTCAACTTGGTGTCCTTTTAGGCTAACCTCTCTCCATGTTTTAAATGCATCTCCAATATCTGCACGTGTTTTACCTCGTCTGTAGTTATGCAATTATTTAAAAAGATGGATTGTTTTTTTTTAGGACAGGTAGACTAAATCTATCTCCGTTGATCCCGTTAATTTGTTTGCTGCTTCCATGGCTGTACTACAGCTGTAGCGTGCTGGGTTTACGTCTTTACATATCTGGCAACCCGACATGGCTGTCAAAGTAGGCATTTGATACCAACATACAGGTCAAAACACAAACAGAAATTTTGTCACAGAACGGAAATTTCAAAACGAGAAAAGACTGGCTTTAACATTGTTGTCAGAAAAAAATAGTATTTCAATTTAGCATGTTTTCTTAATATCTGATGAGACATTGTGGTCATTCTTTGATTAAATACAGTACATATATTACATATTGCACCTTTACGACAAGTGTGTAGCAGCACAACTAATTTAAATAAGTTTTTAATAAACATGTCTAATACCTTGTAATTCAAGTTATCATATGCACACAATTATAACATAACAAAATAATGGTATCAGGAGCTATTATTAAATATTATAAATTATGTATAATATATAGATTTTATGCTTACCACTGAAACCATATAGCACAAAGGAACATCATAAGCACATTAGAATTATATTGGTGTGGAGGCATAAAAATCATCTTCTTGATTGGACTTCTTTCTCAACAATTGTGCATATTGATGTAAAAGCTCAACAGCACAAATTGAGTCGGTGCAGCAGCCTATGTGGTGAAAATGAAAGAAATCTATTAAAACTGAAATATCAAGTCCCTCACACCTTCATGTGAAGAGGATCATAGAATTTCATCATGTAACAAGTCATTATAATTTCACCATCTTCAAGTCTGTCAACTGCATGCCTTTGAATTGCAGCAGTTAATGACTAGCCATCACAATATCCCCCTTTTTGTTACTGCAAATTTCAAAGACTTCTTCATGTGTGCACACACACACATGTCAATCACATGTCAGAGCTGAGCCCTCAATACTCATCAAACTCATCCATGCAATTATGGCAAAATATTAGACCAGAGAAGAAAAGTTAAATGGAGAGATAATTGAGAAGATGATTATAGATATGAAAGGTGGATTTGAGATGGCTGGGAGGTTATGGTGGTGCGGGTTAGTGCATGCATCCACTTCATTAACCCTCAATTCCAGATGGACTAAACCAGGCTTTAGCTCTACATCAATCTATGCCCTCCATCCAATCTCCTCCAAATGGTATTGTCTGATAACACAGCTGTGTCTGACAGGGAGATCCATAGTCAATGAACATCAAATCACGTTGCTTATTTAAATGCCTATCTGATGCTAGGAAAATGAGTGACATCAGCCAGTTCCAGGAGGATGCTGAATAAACGGTAGGATTTAGATCACTGCAGGTGAAAAGGGACCCCTGCTACAACATGGCAGCCCAGCACGACTGTTCAGGGATGGCTCTCACACTCTCCCCTTCAGCTTTTTGACGCAGCATGCCAAGATTCATGACCTTGAGGCCGGTAAGGGACCAGGGTGCCAGGTGACGAGGCTGGTTTGCCAGGTTTTAAACATGCCCCCATCACAGCAGTGCCTGGCAGACGGGTGGCAGCACTCAGCCCTCACTCTTATAGTCATTACCTGAAATTAAACCAAACTGGAGACTGTGTAATGGTCTCAACCCCCTATAAAAAAAACACCAACTAATTAGTCCCCCTACGATTTTCAAGCACGCTGAGCATTTGCCAGTACACCGTCATCATCATAAATAAATGAAAAGATGAACAGATAAGAGTCATTATGCCACACTAACAGGAAGCCATGCACTATGGCTCACATGTTGACATACCCAGAAAAGGAAACGTGGAAATGTCCCAGCAGTTCACGGTAACAGGGCTCTTTAAGAAGGTCATTCTTGAGGGGAAAATTATTGTTTCATTATCATCAAAACTACACATCTATTTATTTCATGCGGGCTTTGGAATAATAGTTTTCAGCAAGGCAACAGACTGCATACAGCACAAAGCTGTTGGAACGAATACCTAACGTCGGATATATTTTATCAATACTGTATCAATGCTGAAATTACTATTCAAATGTGACTTTTTATATAGATATGTTGGCAAATGTTATCTAATCTCCCTCTTCTTGCTTTGGCCTAACCGCATGCGTCACTCATGTCTAAGCTAACTTTACGTATTAAGTAACATTGGTACAGGGGGGAGTGACAGGCTGCGGCTGGAAATCAGGACGCAAAGGACAAGTTTTAGCATGACTTTAAAAATCAACATCCACTGAGCCAAAAGTGCTCATAGATAGCTCATTCTTGTTTCTTAAATAGTAATGTTAGCTCAGCTGGAAACTTCATGGAGGAAGCCAAAGTTTAGGTTAGCTGAACTACAGCTGTTAGAGTTAGCTTTGACTTCATATAATTACCTTCTAATAGCTGTAGTCTCAGTAAAAAAAAAAAAAAAGAAGTTTGGTATTATTGAGGAAGATTGACAGCCCTAATACAGCATGCCTATAATCTCAATCAATAAAAAAACAGAAAAACAAAAACTAAAAATGGCATTATGTAATGCAATATATACTGTCTAAAGATGTTTAAAATACCCAACTAGGCAAACATCCAGCACATTCATTGCTATCATTTGCTGTGATATAATTTGGTTTGTACCAACTTCAAAGTTACCCCGTCTCTAGTGGAGTAAATAAAATCATTGTTACCCTAAAATCGCCTGAAATCAAGTTTGTATTTTTAACCTTTCTGTAACAAGTTTTATTAATGCCTGACTGACTGAATGCACAGGTTCACTCTAATTGCCATCTATTAACTGAATACAGCATTTTGTGCATTGAGATATATGTCCATCTTACTGTTTTTATAATGCATTTTCTCCTCAGCTGCCCAATGGTTTTCTTTTTTCTCTTTAATAGGATATTTAGGGTCAGCAACTGCAATATTTTGGGGTTAAAAAGGAATCCATGGTGCAACTTGACTTTGTAAACATGGAATGTAATTGATTGTATCTGAGGCAAAATAGCATGATGGATGTGTGGTCTGCTGTGGCAGCTGGTGCTCAATAGCAATGCACTGGCAGAGGCAGGCAACATGAATGCACTTCTTAACAAAGAAACGCACAGGTGTCACATGACCAACAGCATAGTGGATGATCCCAAAGGTGAAAATTTAAGCTTTAAAAATACCACTTCCTGTTATGTTATATTGTTTCCCTGGTTTGGAAATTGTGCCCATTGCTTTGACTGTGACATTAATCCTAGCTGAAATGGTGGGTGATAGCCAAAGCTTGGGGCAACAGGGTTCAGTGGCTTTCCACCCTGAGTAGGTAAGCTGTTACTAGGGTTGAGAGGCATTGAGGGTAAATAGGTCATGGCACGGAAAAACTGATCTGGGTAGAGGAAGAGGTTGTACATGCGGCATTCGTATAGAAAGGAAAGGATAAAGGCCACAGAAGCGAGAAAGCTTGGGGGTTTTGGGTGAGCAAACAAGGCCAGCAAAAGAACAGTGGAGATGTCCGAAGGCACCCAGATGTGGTTGTAAGAGTTTAAGAGAGACTTTGCGTGCGTGTGTGTGTGTGTGTGTGTGTGTACTGGTTCTTACAGAGCTCCTATGCAGCTGCAGTAAGTGCCTCTGTGTCTTCAATGGTAGTGCTGTGATGTAATATTTTAATCTGTGAATTGTAGAGTTGGTAAATATGACAAAATTATCATCACATTATTTTATTTATTGACTTTGTTGGTATTATTTCATGAAATGAAATGTACAAAATTGACAGCCAATAACTTTTTGGTCTATTAGTGTTTATTTTGTCGTTTAAATCGTTGCATTACAAGTATTGCATACGGTAACTTGGCCGACTTTGGATGTATCGTAAGCTAAATGGGGTATCACTGTCACTATGTCACAACCCAAAGCAATAAGCGATTGTTGTAGGAACCAACAAAAAAATAACTTAGATTAATACAATGCATTTCATAAAACCCAAGGACACTTTACACAAGTACAGAGGGACAAGGGAAAAGACAATAGTAGGCCAACACACACAGGCTGAAAGGAATAAAACATCCACACTAAATGGAAGGGGGAAGTAATTTAATGTTGGCTACTGACGTACAATCAAATCGCAAATTGTAACATATTTTATTAATGAAATAGACATTACCAGTGGTGGAAGAAGTACTGAATTTTAGTACTTAAGTAAAAGTAAAAATAACCAGACATTTTTACTTTAGTAAAAGTACCACAATGACAACCCTACTTAAGTAAAAGTAAAAAGTACCTAATTTTAAAAGTACTTTAAGTATTATTTACTTGCATAACAATTTATTATCTTAATGTCTAGATTCTAATAGAGCAGTATGGGCTGTGGCATTTTAATTAAGTTAGTCTTATGTTCACGTAATTGTGTTTACCATATGTGGCCCAGTTTATATTCTGACTTACAATTCTGGTTATCTGCACAAAGCTCGACTTGAGCTGAGGAGGACCAAGGAGTGTTTTTAAGATAAATATACGGGTTGTATTTTAACACTGTGTGAACGGATATGACCAAGCAGAGTATCTAGAGCAGCAGCAGTAAAGGGTGCAGTGGTAGTAATGGGAGCGGTACGCATCTGGCCAATGAATGCAATTGAAGGGCAGGTCTTGGCATGACCATAGTGGGATTCGTAATATTGCGAGCGGTACCGGGAGCTGTACAGACGGCCACCGGTGCAGGAGCCGCTGCTTGGCAGGGGAAAACACTGATCAGAAAATGTAGAATATAGATAATTGTTGCAAAATGTAACGAAAAAAATCAAAAGTATGTAAAGTATAGATACTTGAAAACATACTTATGTACAGTAACAAAAGGATTTGTACTTCGTTACATTCCACCACTGCATATTACATACCTAAGGGGATGTTTTTGAATCATTCACAATCCTGTAATTGTCTCCTCCTCTTGAAAGCCTGAACAGTTCTTTTTTTTAATTTCCTTCTTTCTTGTGATGGTGTTGCCCCAATATCAGCCACAACTCCAACAAATAACTTCGAAAATAAAATGAATATACAATAAGGCCTATTTAAAGAAATCTCCTTCTTCCTTTTGCCTGCCTGGATAAAATAACTGCTGCAGCCAAAATCTTTGACCCTTCAGAATGTGTGCTCTGTAGCGCTGTCTACCTGCTGTAAATCATTCTGTGACTTTGACTCTGAGGCATTAATAACAAGTATATACAAATAGCGTTTGTGACAAAGTGGGTTTGCTCCCATACATGTTATTAGTTATAGTGAGTAGACCCACAGTTATACGGTAGTTTCAGTTCCATTTTATTAGGTTGCAAGTTTAAACATGGTTTAAAGGTTTCCCTGTGTTGATACTTACAATTGTTTGTTCCTTTGTTCAGTTCCACCATGCAGGACAATTGTTTGGGGAGGGGCCTGCCAACGCATTTCCTGCTTTATAGGAATAGGATGGTCATGGATGACATCACCGGGCCAAACCAAGTAGAGGGTTTTCTTTTGTATAGGAATGTTTATTTTGGTTGTTTTTGGTTATTATATAAAAAAAGCTATGAATCACCCTGACCTGTTTTGTAGTCAGTAGGATAGGAGTGAACTGGTAACCAAGTTCCATAGGTTAAGAGATCGCTAGTTATTAATGTTATGGAGTAGATCAACCTGCTTTAGGATGGGATGGACTGAAGCAGTGGGGTGTAAATTTACAACCCTATATAACAGTGGGATTTGTGCTCCCGGGGAATGAGGGCGGTGAGGCTGTGCTGCTAGGAGCACGTGCTGGTTAGTGCCAATATTAGTTTAATGTGTAGATTTCTTTAAGTTTTGGTTGTTTAATTAGCCGTGTTCTGCAGACCATGGTTTGAGTCTGCCTTCCTACCACCTTCCTAGCCACACGGGCCAGGCACCTCACAGCGTTCTTTTCACTGTTAGTCTTGTTTGCTGTCATTCATGACCATTAGATGGAACATTACACAGTTTCAGAAACATTTAAAAGTTACTTATAGTCACTTTAATATAGCAGTAAACAACAATTTTAAATGTAAAGCTAGTGGAGCAATGGCATCCTGAGCAGAGAATTAAGTTACACTCCCTCTATGTGTGCTTTAAACCAAGATCTCTGTTTGTTGTTTTGATAGGTGGTCCGGCCGCGTGTGCTTGTGAGTGCCTTGTGTGCGGTATTAGATTCCGAGGGCCGTAACAACGTTCTCTTAGGATACGTCTGAGAGCCATGTGGAGACCATACCAGACCTTTTTTATTAATATCATGTACAGCCCCTTTAACACACAATATACTTACCCTACACATTTAAAGCTCTCTGAAAACAAATGAAGTGAAGGAATACCTTTATTTTTTCTTGCTTAAAACAAAAGCCATCAGTTTGTTAAACGTAAAAGACAATACTGCCAACAATATAATTAACAATAATATTTTTAAGTTTACAATATATAACTAATAGTTTGTAGTATTTCTTGAATGAATTTTCTTTACCAGTAGCACTGCTACTATTTCGTCATTGACAGTGAGTTAGCAAATTTTCCAATTTATTCTTAATGGGCAGACGATATGCCATCTTGGTAATGGGCCCAACTGGCTATTGTTTATAATAAGATTTGATTGGTCCGAAAGCTCTCAGATCTAGATTTATTGGCCTGCGTGCCTGTCTGTGCCCTTGACTTGAGGCCCACATTACCTGCTTTTCTCTCTGCCTCCATCTGTATTCCTTTTTTGCTTATTAGACTAAGCAGAAAGTAATTATTTCTCAGTCATTCCATTTGCTTGGCAGTGGGATGCAAACTTGAGGCAAAGCACTTCTGCAGACTAATCGGCTCAGAGCAGCGGTGGCCAGCGCTACAAACAAAGGGTGTGTGAATGTCTAGGATTCAACTTGCTAATATAACATGAGGCAGAGCCCCGGTGGGTCATTTTTAAAAGCCATCTTTAAAATCCCCTTTTGTTCAGCACCTCTCTCACTCCCTAACTGACTGCTTCTTCTGTTTACTTGACTATTTTCCGTCTCATTATTTCTTTATCCTTTGTTTCTCGTCTGCCTGCATGTTTCAGCTTCTTGTCTCCTTCTTTAGCTCTTCCTCTCCCGCTCAATCCTACACTACATTTGCCCTAACTCTCATCTCAATCTTTTACCCCCTTTTCAATCATACTCTGTTTCCACTTTACCTCTCACTCTGTTTTTCTCCCTCTCCCTAACTCATTTCTACTATCTCCATTTTGCCTAGCCCTCCCTCCCTGTCCTCTGTAATAGCCTTGCGTCTCTACTGGCTCCATCTGTCACAACCATGAAGGGCACAATGCCCGCTGCTCAGCCCAAACCTCGGAGCTGCCACTCTGGCCACTGGACTGAACACACTGGCATATGTGTTGTTCAGAAGAATGAAGTTACACAACTGTGACACACACACACAGCCAGGTGGTAGTGACATGCATATGCATACACAGGAATATGTGTCCTTGTGTGTCAGAGGAAAGCACTCATACAGTATTTGCATACACACACACACACACACACACACACACACACACACACACACACACACACACACTTAACTCTCTAATGAGCTCCACAGCAACCTACTTTTGGCTGGATACTTTTCAATACTCGATAGTTTGCTAGTTGGTTGCTAGCACGCTGATGTTACTTCATCGCGGCCTGGCTGCCAATTTAAACAGGCTTCCTGTCTGACAGTAAAATCCACAGCAGTCCTCATCAACTGTTCTTGCTTAGAAGATCATGCACAACTCTACCCTTTCTGCTACTGTTTACCTACTACACCAGCAGCGCTGTCATGTGTCACAGCTCTCTCTGACCATGCCAAGTCCTGACAGTCCTAACACTTGTTTGTAACCCAAATCCAAAAATGGTAAGGACAGTGAAGCAATGTGTGTCAGTTGCTCTGCCAAGCACTGTGCCTCCAACTCTGAGAGAGCTACTGCTCCACTCGCTCTGAAGGGCAACCATTATTTGATGTTGACAGGTGGCGCAGATAGCATGAAGTTCCAATGTGGGGAGCATACTGTACTGTATGTGAATCTCCCATTACTTTAAGAAGAAGCAAGAAGTGTGACTGTGTTTTAAAAATTGGCACTTTATTCAAATATAAACCAAAACAAACCACCATTGGCCACAGTAGCAGTGACTGCTACATGATTCACGAACCTGAACACAAAGAGAAACAAGTGCTTAGCTCAACACAGCAATGTGAGGAAGCTAATATTAGCCACAAGCAGGTAAGGTTGTTAGGCAAAATAGTTTTATGTTTAAGCATAAGCTTTTAGGTGGTAAGTTTAGTTATAGGCTACTTCAAATCATTCTTATGAAAAGGTTTGTATAGTACAAAAACCTATGCACAATTATTTGTCTGATATCTTACAAAAGTACGGCAACCGCCGACCGATCACGTGCCGGCTAACGATCACGCAAAACAGTCTCACGGCATTTTGTGAAATGGTCACGTAATTTAAAATATTTTAATCATATATATTTATTTATTTATATATATATATATATATATATATATATATATATATATATATATATATATATATATATATATATATATATATATTCTTTCTGATGGTCAGCACGTTTTTTTTCCTGATGATCAGCATGTTTTTTATAATACTAACAATTGCATAACTGTATACAGCGGGACGGGTTGGGTTTAGGAAAAGAAGAATGGGACACTTGGGTTCAGTAAAGAACAATGTGACAGTTGGGTTTAGTAAAAAAGAATGTGACAGTTGGGTTTAGGAAACGTGATACGTTGGACACGATCGCTGGTTTCCTAGGTAAAAGTATTGTGTTTGACCCATCCACCACCCCAACCAAACTCCATATGCAGAATTTTGGCCTTTCATACGTCTCGCTAATGTAGTCGTTCTTATTGCTACGTCAGCTTCTCACTGAGAATCGTGCTGTGATCATGAAAAATGCTTCCCATTGAATTACGTTGGATTAAAAATTTGCTGACATCACAAAGATAGAGATAGAGATAGAGAAACATGTTTGTGTACATGAATCAAATAGATTAAATTATGTGACCGTTTTACGGCAAAAAGTGACTATTAGACGCTTACTGGTCATTGTTGGGTGATGGCCATAACAGCTGCTGTGGCAGTTAAGTTTAGCCACAAAAGGTGACTATCATGCGGCGGTGTGACATTTAGGTCTTGCGTTTTTCCCTTAAGTTCTTAAGACACAAACTCGCCCCCCCATTTCAATGCCCAACATTTTTTTTCGAGGTGTCATACAGATGCAATAGTAATAAATACCTGAAAACATACAAATTATAGTGAGTTACTTTTTTGCAGCTATATGTAGGAATGGTTCATGAGCACTTCCTGCTGGGTGCTATGCATAGAGGCTGTAGAGTGTAGTATTTGCAAGGAATATTCAGTATTGTTGGAAAGGATCTAAAAATGCATAAAAACTGCATACTCTGAAAAAGCAAGGATGTGCTGTATATGATAAACATCCTACATCTATCTACCAATAGTAGTAAAACGGAATATATACAATGACACCAAAGATATAGAACTCTAATAACAAGATGTGAAATAGTAGTAAAAGCAGAAGTAAACATAATTTGCATAAGCCTGTGGATTTTTCTTAGCAAATGTCTGCAGGTGTGAGTGGATGTAGCATGTGCATCACCTCCTTTCACACACACATTTACACACCTTCCCCTGTGTATGTGCGACAGTTTGGCTTCCCTTTCTAATCAATGATTCTTAATTGAGCACTCTCCCTACCTTAACCTGAAACCAATAGGCACAAGTAGGGGAAACCTGGGCTCAGCTACTATGCCGCCACTATGTGTTCAGATTTGGAACAAGAGGACACGTGGGTGACCTTGGATCCTGTTTGTACAGTGTGGGCAAGGACATTGTGTGTGCATGTGTGTGTGACAAAAGAAATTAATGTGTTAAGAAACTTCTTCCCAAAAACATAATATGTTGCAAAAATACAATGCAACAGATATTTCCTAGCTCCTTATCACTTCTCACTGCAGACTCACAGAAACAAAACTTCTGTAGAAAGAATGTCCAAACACAACAATTCACATCTATTTAACTGCACGGCAGTAGGAGTAAGGATGTAAAAGAAAAATAATAAAGAATATGTATGTGCGTTATCTATTATTCATGATAACAGGACTTTTGTGTGTGTTTCTGCATTAAACGTTTGAGTGTGTTTGTGTGTGTCCATACAATGGTAAGTTTCTTTGATGTGTTTCTTTTTTTGATTTCTGTGTCTCTTTTTTTGATTTCTCCATCCACCTCATTACTATAGTCACCCACTTCAAAGCAGAGCACTTTGGTTGCCAGTGGATACCATAACACATCACCACTGTCTCTTATACCAGCATCATTTAATTCTTCTTGCAACGCAACTGAAATTTAAACCACTTAGGTAAAATGAAATGCATTTATCATATCTGCAACCTTTTTAGCTTATTTAATTTGTACTGTCTTGGTAACAGTAAAAACATATTGTAATGCTCAATAATTTCAAGCCTTTTCTCTATTGTAAAAAACAGCTGACCGAGACATAAATAGATCAGAATATAGATGATAGATGTTAATCAGTGTCTGTATTTCTTTAATAACTGCTCCTCTGTAACATATCCCCCTATAGCCATAATACCAGAAAAAGCTTCTGCAAGAAAAAACACAAGTGATTCAAGTTGTAGTAGATTCAATTGGGTCTGTTAGAATCCTGAGAAGACTAAACCTGGCCCAAGGGACTGCTGGAATAAATGTTTGGATTTTATAACCACTTTTATAAAAGGGAACACAATAGCAGCCAGAGGAAAATCAGATTATTAGGATCACTATGCAAATGTGTACTCGAGCAAGGCGTTCATATCCTTGCCATCTTTTTGTAGAATAGGCTTGAAGAGTGAGAAGTAACACTTTCTTTAGGGCATCTGTATCGCTTAGCCTGCACTCTAATATTAGCATGGGCATAGTAAATATCTCCCATTTCTTCCATATAATATATATATATACACACACACACACACACACAGTGTGTGTACTGCATGTAAGTTGAGTGTGTGAGGCCATGGGGGGCATGTGATCACATCAGCACATATAGTGGGATGTACTGTAATTGCTGTCTGCTCATAGATGTATAGCACATGCACGCAAACACACTTAAGAGCACACAAACTCAAGCAAACATATGACATGTAACACTAGATAACGCATATACAGGTTTATGAGTTCTATTTCTTACATGAAAAGCTGCAACTTGAGTTTTTTGGTCCATATTCTGAGGTATATGGGTATCCATTGCAGCACTTTGATGACATCCTATACATACTAACTAATGCAGGTGCTTTTGGCTTTGTGACAGCCAGACACTGCTAAGATTGGAAACATGGTTCAAAGGCAAACATGTCTTTTTGACCAAGGCATTTATTTTTCCTGCTCCCTACTGAGTTAAAAGTAGCTCAGAATGGTTTTATCACACAGTGGATTCACAGTATCCTGGTCCTACCAGACTCTAGTACATTTAATTTGTACAGAGACTCTGGCCAGTCTGTTGACATTTAAAACTATTGGAGCCACTCTGGAAAATTGAGCGGAAGTACGTAGGCCCAGGCTAGCTTCACAGTATTGCGTGCATGATAAATACAATTGCTGACATTATAGTGGTATAATATCAGTCAAGTGTCTTAAGAGAAGCAGGCGTGGTCAGCTGATGGACATGGCTAGTATTGAGACATGACACAAAGGGGCGTGGCCGTGTGATGCTGATTTAACTGGACCACTGCATGAGTGTAAGGGAGATTCATTTGTCACCAAAGCAAGCAGGCCCAGCTCCGGAACGCAAAGTCAAACAGCGACTGTGTGAGTCAGTTTAACACAGCACAACCCTTTGTGCTTGGGAAAGTATACACTCATCCAGGCAAGCACAGGTCTCATTCTCATGGTAAATGCATAACACAGGGAGAAGAGATGAATACCATTAATGTTACGAGCTAGGTTAACCTTAAGAAGCTGTGTTCCTTTGTTCTATGAGCCCAGGTTAGCTTAGCCTTGTAACAAAATGTGCAGAACTGTTTGTTGCAGTGTTTGATGGTGAACTGTGACTTGTGCTACTGTGTGCTAGTTGGAACTCATACAGTAAGATAATGGACTCTACAACCAAAACAATGATCTGAACAAAATCCCTAGGGCTGCAGAGTCTAGTGATAATTATTTGTGGGTTTGTCACTATGAGCACCTACTCAGCAACCAAAGGCTGAGCTAGTTTTTGCTTCAGCATGGATCTGCACTCAATGAATTTCTCTGTTCGCAGAAACTCAAGTGCTTAACACTGATTCCTTCTGTGTGTTTACCTAAATAGTGCGTTAAAGTGTGCATGTTTTTATTTTCTTTTTAGTTCAACAGCCAATGTAGTTTTAGTTGCCTGTGTCTGGCCAGCTGCCTTGAGGTCCCCTGCGTTGACTATGTGACAAGATACTTAATCGTCACTCACGGTGTGTGGCTGACCTGTCGGTGAACTGCACACTCTGGACACACTGTAGATAAATGTCTCAAGGTGGTGCAGATGTTTAGCCATCATTAGTTTGTTCAGCTCTTCCCTCATGGCTCTTTTTTAATCAACAAACAATTCTTAATTCTTCAAACACAAGTTATTGCAGTCTTTAGGCCTGTGTTTGCAAAATTAGTGAGGGTGAAAACTCCAAAATCAACGCATTTAGTTCCTGGCTAACTATAAATACCTCACTTGGGAGCAGGGACCTCGGGGCGCCAGGTACCATGACATACTGTAGAAATTAGCTTTGGGCTTAGCTTCCTAAGGGTATACAAAGAGATTGTCTTGCTAAGATTACAGCACCAGTCGTTTCAGCAAATTTGTTTACGTTCAAGCTTCAAAGACCTTGAGCAGCCATATGAATTATAGCATCTTGGCCATTCAGGAGCAACAGAAGAGACAGTGGTCTTGGCCACAGATTTCATAAGGGGATAAAATCTAGCTGGATGGAGGCATGAACAAAAAACATTTGAAATTGAAACATTTCCTAGTAATGTAACGTTGGTTTCTTTTGATCATGATCATGATTGTACCAAGACCATAACCATGTAGTTATTTGACCCGTATAACAAATGATGCTCACCTCCCTACAGTACACACATGCTGAACACACAGCAGCTTTTTGTCTGAAACCAATCATGTGACTTTACACTTGGGAAACTACTTGCCAGCAACTAACAACAACCAACAACTAGTTGTCAATATGTTGTTGCACCAGTGTCACTGTCGTCTATATCCACAACCTTCCACTTCCGGGTTTGCTGCATTGTTTTACTGACTCTTTGCTTTACTTTGAGATGGTGCATCTCCATGCCCTATTGTCTAATGATTTTAGCGATAACAGGCACAAGTGTGCACAAATTAAACTGCCTCATTATAGACTTTAGTTAATGAGCTTTCAACCCAACGCTCCCCCTTCCTCTATTCCTCTATCCTCTGTCACCCTCAGGTGTAGTCTTTGACATGTGGAAAGAAAATAATTTATGGTGTGCTCATCCACTCACACACATACACACACAAACATCCACAGGGTTCATGGGTGTACTATGTTGCTTCACACATTGTCAGTCTTAAGCACACACACACCCTCATCTAAGTTTGGGGGCAATCAATCTCTATCATTTGCTTGCCTAGGGATCTGCTGTCACATCAAGCCTTTTTTCCCTTCTCTCCAAATCAGCAAGTGCAAGCAGCCAAATTCATGCACATGTCCCTGGGCATGTATAAAAAATATATGTGTATCCAATTTATTTTGTTTGTAGGAGTATTACAGGTACAACAGATTCTACAGTGGACTTTCAATATCAAAGTAAATAGGTAGGATGCTGGCTACAGGTCCCTGCAGTATTTGGGTTTCAGCTTATCATTCATGAATTGTTGTAATACCTACAATACTGATGGAGCAAAAATGCCAAAGTCAAATATTTAAAGTGAAACAGACAGTCATGGATTGAGTAATAGAGGTCCATTCGGTCAATTGATAAGAGTAAACCATTTCAAATTGCATGAATTATCACAATTCTATTGTGTCAATGGTATATGGAGCTAAATGTCAATGTGACCTCATGTAACCCCTGCATATTTTGTCTACAAGCTACCTTCTACTCTTATATTGTATAAATAATGCACTGGCATACAGTACAGTACACTTAAGCCTAAATGACTGATGATTTTACTTTATTATAAATTACTAAAGGATGCAATGTTTTGATCATAAAGCTTTTGATTGAATTATTTGATGCAGCAGAAGCTGCAATATCCTTTTAGTCCTGCCTGTTAAATGGCTTCATCTTTCAAACATCCCTATATAAAACTACTTTCTGTCAAAAATATATTTTAAGCCCAAGTCACGATCACCCTAATGACAGCACTATGACATCATCAGGTAATTTTCTTTCAGATTTTTAAGAGCTCCCTCCAGAGCCACCAAAGATGTTAGAGAGCTGTTTTTACAGGCTGAGTAGTCCAAACCACAATGAGTAAATTCATTGGTATGTGTGATACTGGTGGAGTGCTCCTTCAATTAAGTGCCTAAAGAAACAAACACTTTTTTTTTTACTTTGAAAATATTTATGGAGAATAAATATTGGAGTATAATTTTATTTTATTGACTGTTGATGCATTACTCCCGTACGGAAGAGGATTATGGCTTTATAAAAAGTCTGAATTCTGAGATTAAAGTCCGAATTCTGACTTTATTCTCAGAATTCTGACTTTATTCTCAGAATTCTGACTTTAATCTCAGAACTCACATACATTTTTCACCAGTGGCCCTAACCCTCTTCCGTACTCCCGAGACTCAGCTGCTGCATAATGTTCTGGGCTGAAGTCTGACATGGGCCCTTTCTGCCCTGTTTGTGAAATGTTAAAAAGCAAAACAAAGACAAAACAGTTTGTGTGTCGAAATCCAGCATAGAGGAATTAATTTAACCTCCAATTTTCTTGCAGTGGCAAATGTATGACTGTGGTAAGAATGCATTACAGTAAAAGCAGAATAACATGGAGTACAATCAAAGTGAAGTGAAGTGAAGTGGTAGAAGACAAGAGTGATAAAGAACAGGTGCAGGATGAAAAAGGTAAAAATAGAAAGTGAGTATTAAAGAAGTGACGGAGGGGACAGAGGGTGAGATTGATACTCCTTGTGTGAGGTTTCTCACCTGCCCCCTGCCTGTCCTGGTCATCTGTTGCCATATGCTTGACATGACTTTAACAGAAAGATGAAGACATCATATTGGCATCCTGCCTCTGTGTCTCCCAACAGCCCTACCTCCTGTCTGTCTCCATCAGTTTCTCATGTCCGCTCTCTCTCTTCCACACAATCTTTTTGCCAAATTCTCCTTTGTTATTTCCTGCTTTTTTATTACTAGTAATACCTAAAACTGTCTTCTTGTGTATGCTTCCTCTCTATCCTCCCCCTCTTCTTGGTCACATTTCCTGTTCTTCCATTCTTCTAAATCCCATTTCATTATGTGCTGTCTTACTTGCACTTGCTTTCTAAATACTTCTGTGACTTATCAACAGTTTAAACTTACATTCCAGCTTTTAAAATCTTTATTCTGGAAACTTCTTTTGCAATAAGATTGCAAGTAACATTTTAACTAATTGCACTGCTTTGCATAGTTGAGCTAAACGAGGAACAACAGCATCAGCTCTTCATTAGTTTGGACAATAATGCATAAATTACCCAAGTAATGTAATTTTGACATCAGGCATGAACAGCAATGGTAAAAAACAAACAGTAACACTAACTAAATAGCACTTACTTAAGAAAAAGCTAAAGTCGTTCTTCTGTATGAAATAATTACAGATGAGGTTTGTCAACATAGCGGTATAACCTTATAACACATGCAACTGCAATTTTAGATTTTAAACACTTATCACTTGCTACCATTTGGAGCTTCAAGCATGCAAAATTTCATACCACAAATCAAGGCTAGACCGGGATAATGATATTAAACAGAATCAAATGTCAGGCCAATCTCCACACAAAATTATATATAATTATATATAATTTTTTATATATAATTACATATAATTTTTGTGCACATTTTATTTTTTCCCCCTATAGCACTTCCTCAGAGCTCTGACTTTTGTAGATCATCATGAATGCTAGGTAATTTTTGCAAACAGAGTAGAGTCCATCTAAACAGAGGAGTTGTGCTTCTATGCATCTTCAGTGTGATCTACCGGCAACAGGATTAAAACAAAATGCAAGTCATCAGCAGCAGCATGATCTTAATCATGGTTTGTTCCTTAACATATTCATTTTATTATGCAAACCTCATGCCAAATTTTTTTTTAAAGAAAAAATGTACTGTCCACGATAACACTTAGAGCCAATCAGGAAGCGAACATGGGTATCTGCGTTAATGTTTACAAAAGTATCAAGTTCCACCCATCCAGACTCAAACAAAATCCCAGTTTTCAAACTATAACTGGGTCTGCAACATTTGAAAGCATCAGAGTAGTGTGGACACTAGGTGTAAATGTAGCAAAGGTTTTAAAACAAAAATGAATTAGTGTGGATGTGGCCTATTTCTCTCTTTCCTGCCTTCACTTTTTCCTGGCTTTCAAACTTGTCTAGTGGGAGACCGGAGTGCTCTTTGGTGGCGCCTCATTTCCATTTTGATTTCTCTTTGCCTTTGTAGTGGTTCATCAGCTCCCTGTCTCGCAGCCTCACCACCCCTCGACCTCTGTCTCTATTGACTCCCCCTGGCTTTCATCTCTCCCCTTACTTCATTCTGTTCTCACGGCTTATTTATCTATTGGCTTGTTTGTACAGACGGTCACTGACCCATTAACCATACCAAACAGCCCCATGTCTCATCTCTGTCAAGATAAGAGAACATGGCTCCAATGTCTATGGGGGCTGATATACATTATATGTAAGCTTGCTTGTCTTCCAGTATCTTATTAGAAATGTAATGTTCTGTACAGTAAATTCTGATGAAGGTACTTATTTTAGTGCCATATTGGTTAACATATATGAGATGATGAATGGGACTGATGGAGGGGGCAAAAGCTGGCAGAGACTGAAAAAGTAAGTAAAGCTGATTTATGTGCTATCAGGAGATAATAAGCCATGCATTCTTAAACATGGTCTAAATCTTTCAGATATTTGTGTTGGAAGCAGAAATGAAATTGATATACCAAGGGAAAAAAGCATTTATGGTACTGTGTCAGACAGCAGAATCAAAAGCCATGAGACAAGTAGAAGAGTCACAACAAGACAACACTGAAGGTAGTAAAAAGTGGAAGCTGCAGTATATACTGTAGGGAATAACAGAATAAGATAGACAGGGGTAGGACTTATGTGACAATGAGCACATGATCCTTAGAAAACTCTGTTTCTCCTCCTTGAGCAAACTACACTTCTATCCTAGCTCTCAGAGGGCTTACACAGTTGTCACACATTAGATGTGGCTTGACGTGACTCGATTGGGGTGTTGATTAGTCTAGATCTCCGCATCTTGTCAGGGTTTTGTTCACCAAGCCTTTATAATTTAGCTCCAATTTGTTGGAAAATAAAGCCATTACACTGAGCTTGAAGGAAATCCTATTGGGACAAATACACAATTCTAATGGGTGGATTACTTTTAAATGCACACTAATGGCTACCACCTATTTTAAAAAGAATTATGGGAACATATGGATAAAGCCTATGATTATTTTCATTGATAGGCTCCCACTAGGCCTCGTCACATCCAGAGCTATATTTTCTGTTGATGTTTTTGAATTCAAGTGTAGCTTATGCTGTTGCTTGACACATGATAGGAAATGCCCGTCCACTGACTTAAAGGATTATTGGCTCGGATAAAGGCTGTTGGTTTAGACGTGTGACCAAAAACATTAGGTTTTGGACCTCTCCTCACTTTCTGTTTAATTGTAAACATTTATGTTTCTATTAGTCTTATTCTGTACTTTAAAGGTTTACTCCTTTTGAAGAATAAAATGCAAAGTATTTGACCATTTTGTTTGTAAAATGAAAAAGACCTCAACTGTTACCTTTTGTACTGATGTTGATATTCTGTGTTGAAGCTGAAAGAAAATCATACTTTTAAGACCAGGGTCTCCCCACAACAATTACCACAGGGTGCAGGTGCTCTTGAACAATTATTGCAGCCTGTGGACTGAGGTCAGGGTCAAGGTCAAAGATTAGTTAGGTAGCACATTTACAAACAGTCACTATGGCCCCAAAGTACTGTACAGATATAGATAACAACATAAGATAAAAGCATAATAAATAACCGGACAAACCTTTCTAAAACAGAATAGGATAAAAACAATAAAAGATAAAAACTTGACTCAAAGCAATAACAACAATAAAATGTCACAGCTTATGTTAAAAACCCAGTGCAAAAAGATGAGTTTTTAAAAGTGATTTAAAACTCTCAATAGAGGTAGCTGAGAGAGGAAGGAAGTTCCAGAGCTTAGGACCTGCTACTGAAAAATCTCTGTCCCCTCTGGTTTTCAGACTGGATCTGGGACAATCTAAAAGCAACTAGTCAGCGGACTTAAGTGCTCTGACTGGAATGTGCAAAATCAGCATATCAGATAAATATGATGGTGCCAGCCCATTAAGAGATTTAAAAAAACAAACAATAAGATCTTAAAATAAGACTTAAATCTGTCAGATTCATTATGAATGGATATTGTAATGTGGCCAGTAGTAGAAAACCACACTGATATATTAAGGTGTTTAAATGTGCACATTCATTAAGTTTTCTCAGTTTCAACTCATTGAAAAAAATGAGTCACATACCACTGCTAGTTCTTCGTGTAATCAGCTCAGGATTGGTATCAAAAGCAAACTGATTTAAATCACTGCTAGTTCCTTTGATCTGCTAATGACAGACTCAAGGTCTTTCACAAGTGGCAACAATTTTATTTATTTTCATATGCACAGCTATAATACACATGGACAATCATCTCACAGACCTTTTAATTACTGAAATACTTCTCATGCTTTTGGCTCAATGGTCACATACTGTATACTTGTTATATGAAAGGTCATGATGATGAGTAACAACGTTGGTTGATAGGGAATGGGATAAATTTGACAAATTTTCTAAAAATACATATTATATTGATGGAAAAATAGATTCAGATGTTCATATTCAAAAGTCATTGAATCAATAGCTTACATACAGTGGTGTGAAAAAGTGTTTGCCCCCTTCCTCATTTCCTGTTCCTTTGCATGTTTGTCACACTTAAGTGTTTCGGAACATCAAACCAATTTAAACAATAGTCAAGGACAACACAAGTAAACACAAAATGCAATTTGGAAATGAAGGTGTTTATTATTAAAGGTGGAAAAAAATCCGAACCATCATGGCCCTGTGTGAAAAAGTGATTGCCCCCCTTGTTAAAACATACTATAACTGTGGTTGTCCACACCTGAGTTCAATTTCTCTAGCCACACCCAGGCCTGATTATTGCCACACCTGTTCACAATCAAGGCATCACTTAAATAGGAGCTGCTTGACACAGTAAGGTCCACCAGAAGATCCTTAAAAGCTACACATCATGCCGAGACCCAAAGAAATTCAGGAACAATTGAGAAAGAAAGTAATTGAGATCTATCAGTCTGGAAAGGGTTATAAAGCCATTTCCAAAGCTTTGGGAATCCAGCGAACCACAGTGAGAGCCATTATCCACAAATGGCGAAGACATGGAACAGTGGTGAACCTTCCCAGGAGTGGCCGGCCGCCCAAAATTACCCCAAGAGCGCAGCGACGACTCATCCAAGAGGTCACAAAAGACCCCACAACAACGTCCAAAGAACTGCAGGCCTCACTTGCCTCAGTTAAGGTCAGCGTTCATGCCTCCACCATCAGGAAAAGACTGGGCAAAAATGGCCTGCATGGCAGAGTTCCAAGGAGAAAACCACTGCTGAGCAAAAAGAACATCAAAGCTCGTCTCAATTTCTCCACAACACATCTTGATGATCCCCAAGACTTTTGGGACAACATTCTGTGGACTGATGAGACAAAAGTGGAACTCTTTGGAAGGTGTGTGTCCAAGTATATCTGGCGTAGAAGGAACACTGCATTTCATAAAAAGAACATTATACCAACAGTAAAATATGGTGGTGGTAGTGTGATGGTCTGGGGCTGTTTTGCTGCTTCAGGACCTGGAAGACTTGCCGTGATAAAAGGAACTATGAATTCTGCTGTCTACAAAGAGATCCTGAAGGAGAATGTCCGACCATCTGTTCGTGTACTCAAGCTGAAACGAACTTGGGTTCTGCAGCAGGACAATGATCCTAAACACACCAGCAAGTCCACCACCGAATGGCTGAAGAAAAACAAAATGAAGACTTTGGAGTGGCCTAGCCAAAGTCCTGACCTGAATCCTATTGAGATGTTGTGGTATGACCTTAAAAAGGCCGTTCATGCTCGAAAACCCTCTAATGTAACTGAATTAGGACAATTCTGCAAAGATGAGTGGGCCAAAATTCCTCCAGGACGCTGTAAAAGCCTCATTGCACATTATCGCAAACGCTTGGTTGCAGTTGTTGCTGCTAAGGGTGGCCCAACCAGTTATTAGGTTTAGGGGGCAATCACTTTTTCACACAGGGCCATGATGGTTTGGATTTTTTTTCACCTTTAATAATAAACACCTTCATTTACAAATTGCATTTTGTGTTTACTTGTGTTGTCCTTGACTATTGTTTAAATTGGTTTGATGTTCTGAAACACTTAAGTGTGACAAACATGCAAAGGAACAGGAAATGAGGAAGGGGGCAAACACTTTTTCACACCACTGTATTTCTGAAAAAACTGCTAAGCAGCAACCTGGTTTCTACAGATCAGTACATGACTTGTAACACTTGCTGTTTTTCGTGCAAACCACAAACCTTGTCACCCATTTGTCTTCCATATAAATCAGATTGGAAATGTTGGCAGGGCACTGGAATACCATCAAATACAAACTACTAAAAAGTCTCTAAAAGTGCATTTTTTAAATCTCTATCTCTACTGTAATTTTTTAAATGCCATTAACTGTGCTGGTAGAATGATTACCTTTGCTGAACTCTGTCTTCAATCCCTGATTTACTTTTGAGCTGTTAAATATAATTGAAAATGAATTGCATCCCACAAACTGCAGATCTAATTGAAGCAAACAAAATAGGAAGAGAAATGATTCAGAGCACCAGTCGTGTCCTAAAGAGAAAGCACTGTACATTTGGGAGTATCTCCCATTTTCTAAGACCAATAGAGGAGTCAGGGATGAAAACAAAACTGAAACCGTCCTGCCACCATCTACTGTCCTCTCTCTCAGACCCTTTTCTTACTCTGTCCCTCTTTCTTTCTTCCTCTGTGGCTCTATACATTTATTTTTCTCTCCACCACCTGAATTTATTACAGTTGAGGACCTTGCACCACATGTCTGGATGAGAAAAAACCTAAAAATGATAAAATATTATATCTTCTACACCTATGTATAATGGATTCATCCTGGGTTTGTGGAGTCTCAATATACATCCTCAGCAATGCAGAGCGCTGATGAGCTGTAACAAGGAGAAAGAGCAAGACCAAAAGGGCCTAGGCAGAAGAGGAAGGAGGAGAAAAATGTGGTGGTGTACAGGGAGGCAGAGGGGAAGAAGGAGGATAGAGGGAGGACTGCAAATGGCCTGGAAAAGAATCTGTTAGTCTCCTACTCCTGGAGGACTAGGGACTCCTTTGACAATGGATAAGAAAACATTAGCTGCTGTGGTGATACATCTTTAATGGCACTTTATGGGCCCTGTCTTGAGCTAAAACAATTGAGCCATTCTAGCGGGGACTGGGTAATATACCACAAAAAGAAGATGAGAGTTAGTGCGTGTGTATGCATGTGTGGCAACAGTGGAGAAGAAGACTGTAAAAAAGAAAACATAGGGGGGGCAATAGCTTTGCAAAAGAAAAAGATGATTTGGCGCAGACGTTAACTTGATTAAAAAGTTGTTTCGGTTGCAGGAGAAGTGTTGTTGTTCAGCCATCCATAACTGAAGAACACTAACAGATTGCTTGACTCCCAGCTCATGCAATTGTTCCAAGGCTTGGAAGGAAAAAAACACGTGATTTTCATCCAAGGAATGACATGAATAAGATTCAGAATATGACATGTATTATGAATTAATGCACAAATGGTCTTTTACAGTATTCTCTGTTGGTGTGTCTCCTCTTGTTCCCAACCTTGATGCTGAATAAATAAATTAAAAATGTGTTATTGTTGCATCATGACTTGGCCATGTCCTCTTAATGAATCAAAACATTTTGAGTGTTAAAAAAAACAAATAGGAAACGATGACCAATGTAATAAAGACCATGTAATAGTCATATTAGCTAATTAACATATTAAAAGCTAATAATTTAAATTATTTTTTTCGTTCCACCAAAACTACAGTACCAGTCGATCATGTAGCAATCTACCATTACAGAAAAGACAGGACATAACTGAACAATGACTAAATACAATGACATTTTTTAAATAATATTTAATTATATTAATATTTAATTATTCATTGTGATTATATGGTTTAGACTTTGGGATCTATTCTCCCTAGTCTCTTCATAGTATGACTGTAAAAAGCAGTTAATAACTAACAATATGATAAATATTCATTTTTAAGTATCATTTTAAGCATTTTTGGTGGCAATGTATTTTAATACAACATATCCTATTCTACATAGCAGCGTTGTGTTAATAATTTGTTGTGTTAATGCAGCTGGGACAAACTGGGACAGCTACATCAGTAAATTTTCTTCTAAAAGAAGGTCAAGAGGTGAATGGGATCAATGCCATTGAATCAAGCCGGAGTACGAGAGGAAGGGTGGGCTGAAATGGAGAGAGCGGCAGCGTCGGCTGGGAGAGGAAGGTGGGTGGGTCACCATTAACCAACAGGACAAGAAGGCCGCTTGGGCCTTCGATTAGCCTCAGCAGCAGTCAATAATGGTTCGATGGAGTGACAGTGAGTGGTATTTGTAGGGCAAGAGATGTCATGGAGTGTGTGTGTGTGTGTGTGTGTGTGTGTGTGTGTGTGTGTGTGTGTGTGTGTGTGTGTGTGTGTGTGTGTGTGTGTGAGATGGGGTGGGTAAGAAAGTAGATCCTCAGATACATAAAAAGGACATGGAAAGTCAAGCTGTCACAAAGGATGTGTTTTTTTTTTTGGACGTCTACTCGATTGCTGGAGCCTGCAAGTGCTATACAGGAATTAGACAAGAACCAGAACAAATACAAAATAAGCACCTACAACAGGCAGCCAATATAGTAAGGTCAAACGTAACCACAGACACAGATGCATAAGGTCATAAAACTATGTACTGTAGAAACAATAGATTTTTATTTTATGTTGTTCATACTGTTTTCACCTCCTTTTTCTAACGTCGTTGTTATTAAAGTCAGCCGTTTGTTTAATTTAGTTGCTTATTGTGTTCTTTCTTACTGTACAGGCACTTTAAAAGTGCTTCTACATTACCAGAAATGTGCTTGTAGCCATTAAGCCACTCAGAGGAAAATTAATCAGAGATCTCAGAGTAACAGAAATTGAACCTTCCCCTGTTCCTCTGTAAAATGGGTGGGTAAAGCCTCCCCCACTGATAGTGACACACACAAGAAACACTATACGGTGGAGAGTGAGTTTTGAAAAAGCAGAAATTTCAGCACCTGGCCAAGACAGCTGAGTCACTGGGCTTGAGTGACAGCCCAGTCATTCCCACAGAAACCCAGTGTGTTATGGGGATTTAACCTTAAGGCCTTACGATTGATAAACTGATTATAGTTTGGCAACAGGACTGATCAGACTACAGTGAACCTAGTACTTTCCAGTCCAAGCTAATGAATGTTGACCGAAAATGATGCTCTGTGTGTGTGTGTGTGTGTGTGTGTGTGTGTGTGTGTGTGTGTGTGTGTGTGTGTGTGTGTATGTGTGTGTGTGTACAAAAACCTGTATATGTGTGTGTTTTCCAAAGAGCGAGAATGGTTTGATCTGAGCGTTTTGGTGTGACATCTGCAGAGACCCAAATATTAGCTGTGGTGTAAACAGCAGGAGAGAGGGGGACTGAGGCAATAGACAAAAGAGATAGACAGAAACCTAGAGGATGGGATGCAGGAGTACTGTGGCTCAATCTCCTCTCCCTGTACTCTCTGCTCCCTAAGGTCATACAAGCTGGCACCGTGCTGCTGGTTCTCCTCATTGACAAGGCAAGAATAGAGGGAGGAGAGGGGACACAGATGGGAGGAAAGGTCACAGCAGCATTTACAGTAAGACAGCAGCAACATTTTTCACTAACCCATTTCCATTCAGATGAATTATTGTAATCGGTGGATGCAACTCTGAAGAAGTATATCTTCAGTTTGGTGAAGTCAGTAGCAGTATCTTGATCCAAAGTGGAGACATCTATTATAGTTCACTTTAGTTGGATTAATGAATAAGTAACAGATAGTTATAGTTATGGTTAGAGTTAGACTCATGTTTAAATAAGGTCACTTTCATAGAAAATACAAAAGGAATATAAGAGGAACATATGGGAGAGGGATGATTGATGGCAGCAGTTTGAAAAATGTATTGGTGTACATGCAGCTTTATTTTACTCAGTGAGAGTTAAATGCCTGGTCTATGCACTTAGATATACAGAAGGAGTTGGAGGAGCAGTCCAGTAAGCTCTCTGTCTCCACCTACTCAAGCGTGGTTAGTGTCAATATAACACCCACATCGTGGCAATAATACCCCAAACTCTGCTTTAGTTTAATCCAATCATCCAATCTATCCATCTCTTTGCCTACCTACATCTCTACCTACATAGATCTGTCAATTTTGCATGTAAGAGGGTTACTGGAAGTGCAGTGTAAATTCAAAATGATGTAAATTATAGAAATGCAAAGATGGTTCTTATGGTTACAAATGCTTCTAAGTGGAAACAAGTTATTCAATATTTCCCTGAGCCTTTTTTTTTTATCATGTGAGCAATTCCAATGTAAATCCGCTCGTTTAAACTTCTGTCATTCACTTGAATCATGAATTATCAGCATCATAAAAGCACTGTATATCTAAAATTCTTTTTTCTTAGTTTTAAGTTTGAGTATCTTACTCCAAAAAAGCACATATAGTCAAATAAAAGCGAACTGGGTGGAAAAAAGGAAAATATATAACTTCTATGGTAAATTTTGTACTGGTTGAAAGAAAAAGAAAAGACAACACTATATTAGTTTACTTGTTGTGTACTGCAGATGGTGTCATGGCTGGCAGACACAGATTTGCAATATGCACTGCCACTTCCTACATCTCCTCCCAGGAGTGCAGCTCTGTGTCTTTTCAGTGTTGGCATGTGATCTACATATTGTTTAGGGCAGGTATACAGGATGAGCATGAATACATAAACAGCACATTTACATACTGGTCATGCGTAGATATAGACAGAACTTTATTTTTACAAGTCCCGGTTTTAGATGCCTGAATCGGATCAGCTTGTTTACCGCAATCTATGTTCCTTTGAGGAAACAAATATCAATGAACAATAACAAATCTGTGCAACATATACTAGCCTACTGGCAAAGAAAGGGCATTAAAAACAAACAACACCAAGCTTTTTTTTTGACGTAGAAGAAATAAAAGACTCACAAGAGGCAGGAGCCACCTATACATCAGCGCTGCCCTTGTCCAAATCTTTTCCTTAATAGAACTCTGATATTAGTGCCAGATTCATCTGCATACTGAGAAGGTCTATTATAAATACAAACACACACTTTCAAGTTCACATAAGTGCATGCACACACACATGGGGGTCATCACAGTCCCATAGGAATAACCAGGAAACGATCTCTTTGTATAGGCAGATGTAATTTCCGTTCCCATTTCCTCTGCATGGACAGCAATTACTGATCCTCAGCCAGGCGGTGATAGCAGCTAATATTGCACAGATATGATAATCATTGGCTTATTGGACAGAACATTAGAAGAGTGTTTGGACGTCAAGACAGGAGGGACAGATGGGGGAAGTAGAAACAGGACACACACCAATTACTGCACGCAGATGGCCACACACATACAAATACATGCTTTCACAAGCACACATCTCCCTCTTTTGCATTGCCCCCTTCATCGCTTTTGCTTTCTTTTACAACCATGTGCGCACTTCAGCCAAAGTGTACCAAGAACAATTATTAGAGTGACCAGAGCTTCTCTGTAGGTCTCACTGTCTCTTGCTTTCTGTATAAGTTACTGATGAAACTGAAAAGACGGCACAGATAGAGAAAGGTGGGCGAGGATGTGAAGGCATCGAGGCAGAAGAGATAGGGGAGACAAAGAGAAAGATGGTAGAGAGATGAAATCGGGACGAAATATCGAGAGGCGATAAATCAGCAGATAAAGAAGACAGATGAATAGGATGATTATGTACAAAGTTTATGTACCTGTGTCTGTGTGAGGGTTTGTGAGGGTGTGCATTTACAGTAGAAATGCTTTCCAGCCCTTCAGACATGTGCGGAGATACACATGACTGCACACACAGATCTGTGTTTGCAAAGGTTCCACACTTTGCTGCATTGAGTGGATATACAGTAAAAGTTCGATATGAACAAGTTGAGTGCGTAAATAGTCACACTTGTGTTGTTTGTGAATGGATTTCATTCTCATTAGGAGCTCTGCAGCGAGCTCTGAACAACTGCCTTAAGGAGGAAACTATTATAATATTTAAGCCTGCTCTTAACCCTTCTGGTGCCAAGCCATGATCCTATTCTCCCTCTTCCAAATGCCACCTTAAACAGAAACTGCTGCCATAATTTGATCTTTTGGGAGAGGACTACTTACTTATGGATTCAATATAGTGACACTGAATGAATGGGCTGAAAGAATTCATGGACAGCACCAAAAAAATATTTTGTATTTTGTATTTCATCACATAAAAAAACTCTACCCATTTGTGAAGTTGATTTTGGTTCTGCTAGTCAAATGTCCTGTCTTAATCATATCATGATCTTAATCAAAGTTTGCAGTTACAGAAAGAGAAAGGGCACATTTGGGAATTTCTCTAAATTCCAAAGTGTGGGAAGGGTTTGTCCCAACACACAGTATAACCAAAAGGTTTGGCAGATCTGTTGGCCAAATAAAAACCAAGGTTGTTGATGGCCCAGTCTGATCCAAGTCTATATCCAAAGCTGAAATATTTTATATCCATACCTAATAACAAATTATACTAGTTTTACAATGGTCACATTAAATATTTACCTCTAATTTGCTTCTGTTATAGCACACTGAGAGATCCACTACAAAGTTTAACCAGTGCTCCAAATTGGCATGCAGGGAATAATAAATCTTATGTAAGCTTAGCATGGATAATAGTCTATAATAATACACAAAGTATGGGTGATACTTAACATCAAGTATGAGATGATAGTATGTATAAGATAAAAAAGAAAATTTTTCTGCAATATAGTATAGGAGGAATAGTCCAGTCAGAAATATATTGTCACTCTGCCTTTCATCAGGGCATTTCAGGTACCTTGCTGAGTATTATCTTGTATTTAAAATGTGTATGTCACCCACTTGACTTTGCCAGAAGGTCCACAAATTAGAACAGCCATTCTTTAGGTCAAGGATATACTCCAGGTTACACTACATGGAGGACATGATCTGAAATCATCTGAAAATCATCTGAAAACCTCTTCAGATGAGTATTACTTGATCTCAGTGCTGCATTTGACACGGTCGACCACAACACAAGTGCATGCACACACACATGCACGACTCAATGCCACATACATGGATACTGGAATGCTTGGAGATGTACAAGGTCAACAGGACACTAATAGCCTTCATCAAGAACTCAATGAGGCTGTGGAAAACAAGTCTGGAAGCCAACTCAAAGCCAATTGCACAAGTCACCATCAAGTGTGGCATATACCAAGGCGATGCACTATCCCCGCTGCTGTTCTGCATAGGCCTGAACCCCCTCAGCCAGATCATCACAAAGACTGGCTACGGATACCGATTCCGAGGCGGAACAATCATCAGTCACCTCCTCTACATGGATGACATCAAGCTGTATGCCAGGAATGAGCGAGACATCGACTCACTGATCCACACTACCAGGATCTACAGCAACGACATTGGAATGTCGTTCGGACTGGACAAGTGTGGACGCATGGTATCAAAAAGAGGGAAGATGATCAGAACTGAGGGAATCAAACTACCAGAAGGCCACATTGCAGATGTTCAGGATAGCTACAAATACCTGGGGGTGCCACAGGCTAACGGAAACCATGAGGAGGCAGCAAGGAAGACCGCCACAGCCAAATATCTACAAAGAGTGAGGCAGGTCCTGAAAAGTCAGCTGAATGGGAAAAACAAGATCCGAGCGATCAACACATACGCCCTGCCAGTCATCAGATACCCCGCTGGTGTAATAAACTGGCCAAAGGAGGAGATAGAGGCTACTGACATCAAGACCAGAAAGCTCCTCACAATGCATGGAGGGTTTCACCCCAAATCCAGCACCCTGAGACTGTACACCAAGCG
>JABXJD010000004.1:4132500-4135000 GCA_013375575.1 Percina caprodes | reverse complement strand
GGCAACCCACTGGATATTTAGCCCCACTAACACACCAAACACCTCATATTCGCTTTATATAATTCACATTCACATTTTCTTTTTGCAAATTTCAGGAAATTTGGTTAAAGTTTGCACTACACTTGGTTGGAAACCTGTCATTTACACAAACATTGTCATTTTACATAATGATTCAATATTGGCATACTTGTCTTATGATAATGTTTTTTGCTAAGCCATTCTGTAATTAAATTAAATCAGCTTGTTTCCCTTGGATCAGCAGACATGGAGCAACAAAGAAACAGTATTATAAATGTGCAGCAAGTCATCTCAAATGTCCAACAATCCATCCTCCACACTTCTTCCATCACACAAAATGTTTCCATCTCGCGAGCTAGAGCTGTTCAGCCCAACCACGATCAATCATACTGAGCAACTCTTGCAAAGTAGCTGACAATAAGGGCACCTCAACTGCCATTTCTGACCCAACATCATGTATCAGCTTCTGTATGGTAACAAGCTTACTTCTCCAGCAGTTATCCTCCCATTTCCCTGATAAAGATTGCAGTGTCATGAAGCGATTAACCAGTTGTTTCATCTCACAATTTTCATTTTAAGGAAGCTTGATAGAATCAAAGAAATTGCTTCCTAATCATTACGGTACCATCATCCCATGGGTGCAGAGATGAGAGAAATAGTTTGGTGTTGAACTGCAGACAGGGACAATTTCTTATGAGTTGTAATTATGAACAGTGGATTTGTCAGGAAATACTTAACAGTGAAGTTCAATTTGTCCATTACTCCTACTCAGTGACCTGGTAGTGTCTGGCTACTGAGGAAGAAGCAGTAATTTCTATTCGGTTTATTCTTAAATCCTTTTGAAAACTGCTCTCCTGTGATGTTACATATAATGAGTTCAGGAGGACATTTTTAAAGAAGTATTGAGAACAAGAAAAGACAAAAAGACAAAGAAAAAGAGAAGAAAGGGAGATGGCGGAAACAAGACACTAAAAGAGAAAGAGATCATTTTTGAGCTTTTACAAGATCATTACATTATTCATTGCTTATCCCCCACCTTGTTTGGGATTTTATGGGTTTCCTTTCTCTTGTGATTATTCTTTCGCCTATTCCCCCTTTGTTCTTTGTCTTATCAGCACTGTGCAGGTGTTCCATGGCACTCTGGGAAACTTAATTTGATTATCAAGTATTTAAATTCATGGTATTTTCTCTCTACCTATTGCTTTAGTCCAACTCCCAGCAGGCCCTTTTTTGTGCAACAATGCCATGGCTTCTGGGGCGTGAGTTCAATGAAAAATCAATTCTCCCCTCCCTGGTCTATGGTTTGAGGTAGCTTTCATAACCAGCTGTGGTGGATTTTTACAGGTTAGCCGCTGTGAATAGTGTTTTTAGTCAAAGCAGGTAGATGAGGAACGTGACATTTGAGAGTTTAATGAGATCATGAAAAAAAGATTAAGGTCACCTTTTTTGTAGCTCAGGGAGCAATGTCATCATGTTCATACTGTTCTGAAAGGATGGGTCAATGTAGCCTGATAATCAGACTGCAGTGGCGGGTTAGGTTCACTTCTGCCAACGTCAATTTTAGTTGATATGGAAGCTGCAGTAATGGTTGCTTGGAGCAATGAAATTGAAAAAAAACCTGAAATGCCTGCAAGCTAGTTCAGGCAGTCAACTGGAGCTGCACCTCTGTTTGCACCTCTGTTGGCATGCTTCACTCTCCGTATAATTTACCAAACACGCCCCATCAATATGATGGACTATTTAAGCTGCAAAATTTCCTCATCTCTGCTTGTCAATGCTTCTGCTGCCCTGCACCCATTTTGCTGTCTGTTCTTTAAGCCCCACCACCACCACCCAAGCATCCACCTGCAGGCTGCGGCCGGGGGGGAAGCTAATAATGCTGACTTCTGCTGTAATTGTTATTTCTGTCAGTCCTCTTACAACAACCTGTTGCTTGGTGCCATTTGTTTTGCCATTGTTCTCTCACTACTTGTCATGGATTTAGCTAGGTCGCTACTTAGCTATGTAACAAGATTGGATATTTTATTGGGAAACCAATTAAAGTGAACATATTACTTATAGATCTTGCAACTTTGCAACTAGATTTGTAAATTAACTACATTATCGTAATCTGGTCGGCATAACGCTTTCTTTGAAATTTGTTTGCTGGCAAATTAGTTTTATATTAACATTATTTTTGCTCAAGTTGATCTCCCTGTTAACTCTGTTGAGTTTTAGGATGTAAAACGTATAGACGCAATATGTGTCAGTCAGATGATTGTTGATTTTTGCACTGAAGAAGGCAGATTTCAATTTCTACACTTTAAAAGAAAACGATTGCATCAGAGTTATGAGTGTGCAGCTTCGGCCTTTTTTGTCTCAAAATCAAACTATACAGCTCCACAACCTTGGCCAAGTGTTTTAGTTGCCTAAACCATTAATACTTTAATCATGCAATAGTTCCCACAAGTGTCTTTTGAATGGATGACTGATGATGTCTGTC